>MJVA01000770.1:1556-171227 GCA_001939245.1 Talaromyces wortmannii
TATCATTTGCCACGTGACATCATTTGCCACATGATATCATATTTTGCCATTATAATAATCTTATAGCTACTAGAAACTTTTTTATAAAATCTATTTTTATTTAACTTATAATATTTATATATTTTTTTTAAATAGTATTACTGTTTTATATTTTAATAAATATATTAGTAATTAGTATTTTTTCTTTATAAATAATTTAATAAAATTATAGTATTTTTTTAGTAATTTTTTAATAATTTTTTTTAGTTTTTTTTATATAAATTCTTAACTTATTTTATTAATTTTATTAATTAGTTTTATCTTTAACTATTAATCTAATTATATTTTTAATATTTTAATTTATAGTTTCTTTAGGTTTATTAATATAATTTTATTTTTTTAATTAATAATAAAATTATATTTTTTAAACTAAGTTATTCTAAAGATTATATTAAAATCTCTTTATTTAAATAGATTTAAATTTATTTTAATTTTTTTTTATATTCTTTAGATTTCTAGATTATTATAACTTATTATATATATTTTTAATTATAATTTTTTTTTTAAAATTTTATACTATTTATTATTAATTTATTATTATAATAGAGATTTTATATTTTTTTATATAGATTTTATTAAGAAAGTTTATTAATATTTTAAAATTAAAAAATAATTTTATAAATTTTTTATTAATAGTTCTATAAATAATAATAATAATTTTTTTAATTTTTATAGATATTATAATAAAGTAATAGTTTTTTTAATATTAAATAATATAATTTATTTAAATATTTTTAATAATTTTTTATTATTTATATTTATTTCTAATAGTTTATTTATAAAATAAATATTTTTTAATATAGTATTAATTATTATTAATATTTCTATACTATAAATATATAATTTTTTTAATATTTATTTATATTACTGTTTACTAATAAAATATATTAGATAGATTAATTTATAATATTAAATCTAATATACTTTCTTATAAAATTATTTTTTATATTATAGATAATATATATATAAATATTTTTTAATATATTTTAACTATTTATAATATAATTAAAATTTTTTAATATATTAATTTAGATATTATATAATTATATTTTTATTTTATAAAAATATTATATTTAATTTTAAAAAATTTTTAATAAATTATAAGTTAATATATATTTAATAATTTATTTATAAATATTTTTTAAAAAAATCTTTTTTTATCTTTTTTTTATAAAATTTATAATTATTTAATATTATTATAAATTTTTTTTTTTTTAATTTTTTAATAGTTATAAATTATTATTTTTTTTTTATTTTTAACTTATTTAATTATTCTTTTTAACTAATTATATTTTTAGTAGTATTATTTAATCTAAAATATTTAATTAATTAATTTTTTTATTTATATTTTTTATAAAGTATTAAGTTCTTAATTTAAATCTTTATAATTAAGTATATAATTTATTCTATCATTTTAAAATATTAAAATATATTTATTTTTATTTTTTAATAAAAAATTATTAATATACTATTTAATAATTTATTTATATTAATTTTCTCTATAAAATTTTTTAATTAATTAATACATATTTCTATATTCTTAACTATAATATAAATAAAATTATATTTTTTTTAATTTAATATTTTTTTTTTAAAGTAATTTCTTTTTTAAATTTAAATTAAAATATTTTTTAGTTTATTTAAAGCTATTATTTCTATATTTTTAAAATATTTATTTAAATATTTTATTTATTTTTAATTTTTAAAAATTTTTAATTTTATTAATTTATTTTTTTTATTTATTTTTTTTTATTACTTTTATTAAAAATAAAAATAATTTATTATATAGTTATAATTTATTAATAAATAATACTTATTTTTTAAAAATTATTATTTTTATTTTAATTTTTTTATTTTTAGTAATACTATTATAAAAAATATTTTTTTTATTTATATTTATAATATATTTTATTTTTTTTATACTATACTATTTCTTTTTAATTAATAATAATATTAAATTATATCTTTATATTACTATTTTATTATATTAAATTCCTTTTTTTTTAAAAAAGTTAACTTAATAATTTTTTTTATAAAATTTATTATTTTTTTTTAATTTAATAATTAAATTATTATAAATTAATTTAAGATATAGCTTTTATTATTTTTTAAAATATTTTTAATTAAAAGTTTATTATTAATATTATATTTTTAATATCTTTTTTAAATTTTTAATAAAATTAATTTTAATATTTTTAATTACTATACTTAAAGCTATTAAATATTTATAAATATTTTAAAATATATTTTTTAATAAATTAAATTTATTTAATATTCTAAATTTTATATATTATAATAAATTTTTTATTAATAATTTTATAAAGTTATTTAAATTTATTTTTAAAATATTTATAACTTTTAAAAAGTAAAATAATTTTTAGTTTAATATATTCTTTTTTTTAAATTAATTTTTAATATAAAATATAAACTATTATATTATATTTTTAATTAAAAAATTAAAAGTAAATAGAATTCTATTTTTTTTATTTTTAATATTCTTAGCATTAATTAAAAAGTAGATTTTTATTTAAATAAAGAATTAATTAAAAATTTTAGATATTTTTAAAAAAAATTTAATTTTTTTAATTTTTAATCTAAATCTTTATTTAATTTTTTATATTTTAAATATAATAATTTATTTTAAAGCTTACTAGAGCTATTATTAAATAATTATAATAAATTTAAAAATACTATTTATAATTATTCTAAAGATATTAAATATTAGAATATTTTTTATTATATTAATTAAAATTAATTATTTATCTAGTTTTTATACTTTATATTATAAAAGTATTTTATTATTAAAACTAGATTAATAATTTATTATAAGATATAGATTAAGTAGATTATTTTATAAATAAAAAATAATTAAATAATAAAATAAATAATTCTTAAAAATAAAGTAGAATATTATTAATATAATAAACTATAAAGATATTAATTAAATAAATAATAGTATACTATTTAGTATAAAAATAAAATATAATAAACTAAATATATAATAGTAAATAAGTATTTTTATATAATAAAGTCTAAATATAAAGAATATAATTATATTTTAATAAATAATTTATTAGCTATATTTAGCTAAATATAGTTAATATAATTATTTATTTTATTATATTAGTTATATACTTTATATTATTAATAATTCTATTAGTACTATAATATATTATTTAATAATAAATATTATTATAACGTAATATTACTATACTAATATAATATATTTATTTCTATATTATAATTTTTTTTTTAATTATAGTAACTGATATTCTTATAAATATAATTATAATTATATGATTGCTTTTCTTATCAAATTTACCTATATAAATTCTGCTGATAATGAGAGTAGCCTTGCTTAGTAAGTAGCGCTGTTACGTTGGGTCGATTGGCTGAGATTCATCGAATCTTCTGACAGCTTGCTCCACCGGCGCGTCATTAATTTTAGCAAATTTACCACTAGCCGGTTGAGGATTAGTATGATTTGACGTTGACAAGAATCTTGTCTCTAGTTTTCCCTACATATTTCTAAATTATAAGAGTCTTTCCATGTACGGATCTGTTGTGAAACTGTTAATTCCCCAGTGTCATCAAGATTCCTTCTCAATGCGATGAACCCCTTCATTCGACCATTCCAGTCGGGCGAAGCCTGGCATCGCATCGGTCTTGCCTCCGAGTTCCCCAATATAGCTCAAGATAACAATGGCTGTCCGATAACATCCAGCTGCAAAGTCTTCAGAATCCCGCACACCAAAGACCAGAATCCAGTCGAAGCCAGCATTGATCTACCAGGGGACGACCTCAAAGACCAGGTTCTCGTGTTCAGATACAAGGGCAACTTTCATGCCGTCGACCATGTATGAATTCGATTCCGGAACAAGTCCTGCTTTGCTTGCGTCAAGCTGACCTGCCCAATCCAGCAATGCCCTCACTCGTCATTCCCACTTTCCCAGGGCTCCGTCTTCGACATTGAAGACTTTGGTATTACCCTCAGTACCGGGATAACATGTTCCAAACATGGGTGGTCTTTTGATATTGTTTCTGGCCAAGCGGATCGTGGCAACTACAAGCTCAAGGTTTGGGAAGTGCAGCTGCGTGACCACCCGGTTTCTAACGCCATCGACAAGGAAGTTTGGGTGCGGCGGAAACCGAGGATCGGCTAGACAATCGTTTTAGATCATATTAGACGGCGTTGATATTCTCGTTAAATATAGAACCGCGGTCCAAATTTCGATCGCCATCGACGGCATTAGATGGCCGCCATTCAAACGCCCTTCACCAGGAGTAACTTGCACAAATAGTACATAGTGGAGATCCACTTCTCTTCCGCATGGTATAGGATAGCTTCTGCGTGGGTAATTCACGCAGAGTCCGCTCTCGCCATTTCTTTGGGATCCCAGGACTGTCCACCTGCGCCCGTTTTCCGCCCCTCATTGGAACCGATTCTGTTTCATTAATTCTGCCGGGAGACTTGATAGATTTGTACTAGTGCTGTAGGCTGATAAGGTCTACTGGGTGGATAACAGAGGTTTCAGAATGCAGATATAGGCCAGGATAGCGGCTCCTGTTCCTCAATGAAATACCAATGCCAACGCTCCATGATTAACTTGTTTTTATCAGAAATGGGTAGAGCCAGGCTAAGAAAATACGGTTAGCTTGACTTTACATAAATACAATTTGTAGCGACATCGTAAACTTATATACCCTCCAATTCCAGCTTCGCAAGTACTTCCTTCTCACAGTACTCCAGCGCTTGATTCTCCATCTCAATCCTAGAAGATCGTGCGGGCAGCCCGAGGGAGACAGTGTAAACTGGAAACTGGAACTCGACTATCCTTACCTACAGAAAGAAATTAGCATTACGTCGATAAGTAGTAGGCGAGAACTCACATTATTCCCACCAAATCCAATCCCTAGCCGTATCTCTAGCTTATACGTGCGATTGATATTACACGTCTCGAATGTCGGAGTCAATAATAGTGGGACATAATGCCGACTCCATAGTTTGTTATTTATGACGAATACCGTCTCGTCATTTCTAGTTTCTGGCACAAACGGTTGCCGCAGATTGGCTATCGTCTGCACCATCCAGGGCCGGGTGATTGATTCTGCGCCCCCTCGGGCTCGAACCTCGGTTGTTTCGAAGAGCATGGACTGGAAGTCGTGCAGATAAATGGAATGATTTGTGTTTGTGATTTCCACGGCGAGTGGAATCGGCTGGCCAAGGAAGAGGAAGGGCCCGTTGAGTAGCTTTGCACTGACCTCGCAGGAGGATCCTTCTGCGCTGTAGGCAATCCTCTTCGTTTTGGTCTGGATCTCCTGGCCTTTAGGTGGGAGCGTGATGATGGATCTAGGGTGGAATTTTATATCTCGGGTCTATTCTTGAGTTAACGGTTGATATAGTAAAGGCTACAACATGCGCAACACTTACAACTTTACGAGTTCCACGAATGAGCCCGTCCTGTTGGACTGTTGCTTCAAGGACATATTTGATCTCCTCTGGGGATGATTTGTCACCTGTAGATGGTGGCAGTTTGCGCATGAGATGGTGCGAGTTTCTGCTTGTTGTTGTCGTCGTCTTGTAACATTGTGTCGCATGCGGGAACTAATCCTGGTTAATTAGTGAGCTAAGGCAACGAAATACAAACTCACCTGAACTGAGAATGGAAATACACGTTCTCCTGGAGGTATAGTTACGCTTCCAGATGTAAAAGCGCTCGCGCATTTGCTAGGAGGGAATAGTTGTTCACTTGTTCTGAAAAGCTGCATCTCTGCATTAGATATTTACCTGAGGACCGAAAAAGGACATAGAGCATCCATACCTGATGTGACTCGGAAAGTCGCCTAGAGTGCACCCTCGATATGGCCGACCCCGACAGCTTTATTGAAACCGTGGCTATATCTTCTTCAGTATCGGAGGCGAGCACGACATGGCCGGAGAGAGCGTCTCCATTCGAGAAGACGACCGGCTCGTTGCAGATGTGGACTTGGATATCCATGCAGGGCAACGATCCAAAGAAACGCTTCATTTTGAGAAAGCATGGAGGAACAGCGACGTACCTCTTTTTATCCAGGTGTATCTTCGTGTATTTGTAGCGGCGTGGTGTCTCGAACCACGAGAGCCGGCCACTTCAGCTTGCAACTTTGGAGTGGGAGTCTGGTTCGGCGTAGTGACATTCAGAAATCGGTGGTAAATTGGTAATAATAATAAGACATCGAGCGTTGGTGACTCTATTTGGCACTGACGCGATTGGGTCGGCATAGCAGTGGGGCCTCAGGATGCCGAAGAATCGGGTACGAATCGGGTCTGAATCGGGTCACGGTAACCCTAAGATCTAAGAATAATAGGCGGTTATTCACTGTCAATCGCATGAGTTGTCGGAGAATGTCTGAGAATGTCTCATCCGTTGTTGATCCACGAGGGTTCCTTTGTCCATACCGGCAGCGGCATCTCGCCATCTCACTCTCCTCCCACCATCACCACCACCATCACTACTACCACCACCAACAAAATGGATCGAGGACACGATGAATCCTATCCTCTGCGTTCCTACGAGCATCTGGACAATGATGGACAATATGGACAATATGGACAATACGAACAACCCCTCGATACTGTGAGCGTCTGATACCCTCGTCTCTCACCCGACGGTCAACTGATATTTTTTTAAGTCCATGTATCACAACAACGACAACCCTGCTTTCTATCCTTCGCCATCACATGATGATTCCCTTGGTACCGCGTCCAGATCGTCCTGGCAATCCGGATTCCATCAACAAAATCTCCAAGAGCCAGTCCCCCAACCCAACTCCAGTCCCGAGCCCAACAGCACGTCTTCCTGGCAGCGCCGCCAGGCTGGAGGCCTGCGCCGTTATCCAACCCGTAGAATCAAGCTAGTCAAGGGGTCAGTCTTGAGCGTTGACTATCCGGTTCCAAGCGCAATCATCAACTCTGTTGAGCCGCAATATCGAGATTCGGGAGAGAATCCCGAGGAATTCACCCATCTGAGATGTACGTGATGCAAACCGGCCAGTATGTTCAATGCTGATGTTACCGTTTACTTTAGATACTGCTGCCACCTGCGACCCCGACGACTTCACGCTACGCAATGGCTACAACCTCCGTGCGTCCATGTACAACCGCTACACCGAGCTCCTCATCGCCATCACGTACTACAATGAAGACAGGATCCTCACAGCCCGGACTCTCCACGGCGTCATGCAAAATGTCCGCGACATTGTCAACTTGAAGAGAACACAGTTCTGGAACAAAGGAGGCCCCGCGTGGCAGAAGATCGTGGTCTGCTTAGTCTTCGACGGGATGGGTCCATGCGATAAAGAGACCCTCGATCTTCTGGCCACAGTAGGGATATACCAGGATGGGATCATGAAGCACGATATTGACGGGAAAGAAACTGAAGCACACATTGTTAGCTTGACGCTTACCAAAACCTAATATAATGCATCTAATTTTGGGGCTTAGTTTGAATATACCACGCAGTTATCCATCACGCCCTCACTGCAGTTAGTCCGCCCTCAAAGCGGCGACCCTTCCAACCTCCCGCCAGTCCAGATGATCTTCTGCCTGAAGCAGAAAAACAGCAAGAAGATCAACTCGCATCGCTGGCTATTCAATGCCTTTGGACGTCTCCTAAACCCAGAGGTATGTGTCCTAATCGACGCGGGAACAAAACCAGGCCATAAATCCCTCCTCGCTCTCTGGGAAGCATTCTATAATAATAAGAACCTCGGCGGCGCTTGCGGCGAAATTCATGCTCTACTTGGTCCACGCTGGGAAAAGCTCGCAAATCCACTCGTTGCTGCTCAGAATTTTGAGTACAAGATCTCTAATATCCTTGATAAACCGCTTGAGAGTAGCTTTGGCTACGTGAGTGTCTTACCTGGTGCCTTTTCTGCATACCGCTATCGGGCGATCATGGGTCGGCCGTTGGAGCAATACTTTCACGGTGACCATACACTGTCAAAGAAGCTTGGGAAGAAGGGAATCGAAGGGATGAATATCTTCAAGAAGAATATGTTCCTGGCTGAGGATCGCATTTTGTGCTTTGAACTTGTCGCAAAGGCAGGCCAGAGGTGGACATTGACTTACGTTAAAACGTCCAAGGGCGAGACTGACGTTCCAGAAGGTATGCTACTGATATGTGATTTCTTTTTCCCAGATACTGACGAGACAGCACCACCGGAGTTCCTCAGTCAGAGACGGCGATGGCTCAATGGGTCGTTTGCTGCGAGTTTGTACTCGGTCATGCACTTTACGCGCATCTATGGAAGTGATCATAATTTGATCCGGTTGTTCTTTTTGCATGTGCAGTTGGTCTATAACGTCTGTCAGCTTATCATGACATGGTTTTCTCTGGGTATGCTTCTTCCCCTTCCAAGTAATGTCTTTGGATACTAATTGAGCAGCATCGTACTGGCTCACCACCTCGGTTATCATGGACATTGTCGGAATACCGAGCGCAACGAACAAGAATAAAGGCTGGCCGTTCGGCAACGATACCACGCCCATCATCAACAACGTCGTCAAAATCCTTTACCTGGTGTTTCTCATGCACCAATTCTTCCTCGCCCTCGGAAACAGACCAAAGGGGTAAGTGGTTTCTCTTCCTGCAGCTCAATCATGTTAAAAAAAAAACAGCGCGCAAGTCCCCTACATCTTGTCCTTCCTCTACTTTGCTCTGGTGCAGCTGTACATCCTCGTCCTCTCCTTCTACCTCGTCGCCCAAGCCTTCACCGGCGGCAATATAGACCTCAACTTCGACGACGGTGCCGGCGGCTTCATCGCCTCCTTCTTCACCTCAACCACCGGCCTTGTCCTTATCGCCCTCGTCTCCACCTACGGCACCTACCTAATCGGCAGCCTCCTCTACTTGGACCCGTGGCATATTATCACCTCCTCATGGGCCTACTTCCTCGGCATGCCTTCCACAATCAACGTTCTCAACGTCTACGCCTTCTGCAACTGGCACGATGTCTCCTGGGGCACCAAGGGGTCCGACAATGCCGCATCGTCGCTGCCGTCCGCTCAAACGAAGCTTGCTGACGGTGCAAAGAGTACATTCGTCGAGGAACTTGACAAACCGCAGGCTGATATCGATACCGAGTTTGAACTTACCGTCCGTCGAGCCCTTGCTGAATACAAGGAACCAGAACCGGATAAGACGGTTAGCCTTGACGACTCGTATAAGACATTCCGCACGAACCTGGTGCTATGCTGGGCGTTAAGTAATTCGCTGCTTGCGCTGCTGATTAATAATGCCGGTGTGAGCAGTTTGTGTTTGACTGTATGCCTAACCCATCACCATACATACCAGCATTGCTTCAGACCAAGTTAATAGTATTTTTTAACAGACTACATCCACGGACCGCACAGCCTGGTATTTCAAGTGCCTATTATGGGCTACATCAACTTTGTCTATTTTCCGCTTCATGGGGGCGCTGTGGTTCCTGGGGAAGACGGGGGTGTTGTCTTGTTTTAAGCAGCGCTAATTGCTACCTACCTGCTTGCCTGTATTGCATATATTCCTAGGGTTACCTATTCATTGCAATGGCCATCTTTGTCTTTCCTTCTATTCTATATTCCCCCCCCCCCCCCCCCCCCCCCTCTCTCTTCTTTCCAGATTTTGTTTTAATACCGTGTTCTTAGATTCGGATGATATGCACACTGGATATTCTAGCTGCTTCAAAAACTACATCCTAACCGGCAGAATATAATAGCATTCAACTAAAGCCTGCTGAGAGTTGGTTACATCGTGTAGTGAGTAGTCGGGACTCTCGGATTTAAAGAGGTTCGTGGCTGAAGCCTAAGACAAACAGCGGAGTATAACAATTTTTAAGATTTCATTGGCCGGAGAATACCCGGATCATGGCGCAGTTTCTACCGGCGGACTTGGCACGAAACCCTGAGCTTTTTTTAAATCGTAAGTCAGTTGGCTGGTTTCGATGTTAATATTTCTTTCTTCTTCTATTTTCTTTTATTGTTAGGATTCAATAAGTGTTCCCCTGTATGCGCATTCCATACCCCGAGGCACGAAGCCTGCGAAGAAACCAAGAAACCGAGAAACCGCTCTCTGTGCTATTCCGACTCTGGTCTTTTCCGCTGCCGGCGATTCCGTAGGGCTGACTGATGTTCGCCATGTCAGGGCGGCGCGTGGCATGTAGTCCCCTTTTATATGTACAAGTTAAGATTTAATAGATAGTATTCTAACTCAAACTCCAGTGTGACTCGTGCCATTCTCGAAAGGTACTAATCTATCTCTTGACTTAACAGCCTCGGTCGCAATCTTTTTTTTTCGTCCTACTAACGAGGGAGGCCAGGTGCGATGCGACAGAAATGACCCCTGTGGAAACTGCCTTGAGCAGAACTGCACCTGCACGCGGACTCGGGACATGAGACGGCTTCCGAAGAGAGATCTCCAGAGGCAGAGTCAGAGTCAGAGCCGAAGGCAACGAAGGCTTAGGCCCCGTGGTGATCATCCTCATGCTCTCGCTCTCGGCCCTGTTAGGTTGCCCATTGAACAGGAACAGTCTCAAGCTCAGGCCCAACCTCGAGCCACGGAGGTTTCGTATTTCGGTACCCTTCCACAGCAGCCTGGATTATTAGAACAGCAATCTAGGTTGGAACTTGACGTTGAGGAGAACGGGTTCCTGGCGGATATGCTAGGTGACCAGCGGTTCATGCTCTTGAATCATCTCGACATGAACATGAACATGAACATGGGCTATAGCTGGATGTCGATTGTTCCGCTGACAGAGGACCAGATGGTTCATAGGCGGCAGCTTGATACTTCGCGAGATCTTACTAGAACTAGACGGCAGGTGCTGGAGTCTGCCTTGTGCACGGCTGGCCGGGTTCTGAGTAGTATGGAGCAGCGCGCGGAGATGGGGGTAGAGGACGGCCAGAATCACATTCCCTCGTTGGAGCTCTTGTGCTGGATGTTGAATGGTAGGAACCCCCTCATCCTATTTATTGATGAAATGCATATGTTTATTGTGCCGGGCAGACATTGGCAGCGACAAGTTCGGCTCGTTCATCTCAGATTACTTCAGACACGTTGGTAAAGACGATCTCAAGAAAATGGGACTATATCTTATATCCAACACCGCGACGCCCCTTGATTCAATGTTGTATACTGTCTGCGTCAACTCCATCGCATTCAAGTTCCTCAACGCAACACTCGGCGGGGACAACGACGACGACGAACTAGCTCAAAGCCTCCGCCATAGCGCGCTCCTATATCGAGAGACCGCAAAAGCAACGCTAAAGAAGATTCCCTTGCTCACTAAACCCTCCCTGACTCTGCTACAAGCCCTGCTATGCGGCATCTTTCTGCACCAAGGGTCAGGTGATACCAATGCCAGCCGCGAGCTAGCAAAGACCGCATGCCGCGTCTGCATAGACATCGGTCTTTACCCGGGTAGTGTTAATCTCAAAGCCGTCACCGAAGCCGAGTACTATTGCTTCATGTGGTGCTACAAGCTTGATAGAAACTATGCGTGGAAATTCGGCGGGCCTCAGATCTTGAATATAGACCCTAACATCCTTATCAGCCCGTCGACATTGAATATCACCGCCTCCGAGCTCATCCTTGTTAACCTGGAGCTCGCCAAAGTGCAAGACGCAATGATACCTTTCTTAAACGATCCCTCCAAAGCAGCTAGGGATAATGCCTTCCAGCCTGTCTATGGAGTTGGAACCCTCTTTTTGCAAAAGATGGAGGCTATCCAGCGTGATATCAACCAGGTATTTACCACCTACTTACCATAACTAGGCTGTAGAACCCTTACCCTAACCTTATAGATCAAATCCCCTTCTCCAAAATGGACAGGTCTCGACTTCGCCAGCGAAATCGCCGCCCTCGAGTTCGCCTACCACTGCATCCTCACTAACCTCCTGCACCTGCGCCAGCTTGCTCTCAGTCAGGCCCAGCTCACAATGACAGTAGACACGTACCTCGATTCCGCCCGCCGAGGGCTCCAAGCGCTGATCTCTCTCTGCGCATCTAGCGATAGACAGAAGACGGTCGCTTATTTGCACTGGTTCGCTCTTCCATCCATTATCTAGTTGCCACTACCTAGTTGTGTGGCAAAGCGTACTATAAGCACCAGCCAACTAATCGCAAACGAATAATAGGACCCTTTTATACTACCCCATAACAGCATACATCGCGCTCTTCTGCAATGCGGTCGCGACCTCACACAGCGGCGACTTTGCGATCCTGACCACTGTCTCACGCTGTCTGGCGCAGATGGGCCCATTGAGTCAGCCAATTGCAGCGATACAGGGTCTGTTCCAGGAGTTTGTGGAGCTATGTCGGTGCTTCTTTTTTGATACAGGTGGTTATTCAGGTGGTGGGAGTGTTGATGCCGATCTGGATGCGAGGATTGAGGAGACTGGGACTGGGAATAATCCGATGTCGCTGTCTTTGTCGTTTGGGTTGGAGGCCGAGTCTGCGGATATTGGTGTGGGCGAGGGTGGACAGGGGTTTTTGACAGCATTGGAAAATTTATAAGGGTTTAATATACTGGTATATTCCTTGCTGGTCAAACTCGACTAACCCTAAAGAAGTAATACCGGTATAGGCTTATATACAGCTTATGTATATGAACTTTCGCACGCACCTGTATGGAGGATACGATTTAATTCACTAGATTAGCCCTCTCCTAACCCTTGCGTTGTGATCCGGGATCGAAGTGAACCAACAGTACTGTACAATAACAACTCATCGGGATCAGGTGGGTACAAACGATTTTAAAGGAGGCACACTTTTAAGATTCAAATTCCACTACATTAAGAAACTACAGCACTTTTTTGATACAGGTTATGATGGTACTTTTCCAAACGAGGCAACTGCAGGAATTTGCTTTCCACTTTCCTGGCCCACAAAACTCTGTAATTTATTAGAACTTGTTTTTCCCTTTTTCTTTGCTTGATACTAACAATGGAATTCGAGCTCCCCATCTTCATTATTGATTCGTTCAGCTAGATTGATATCTCCGCGGATGCCGTCGAACTCTGCACGTAGCACGGGGACACGAGAAGCGCCCTCTGATGGATTGAACGTGATATCATCAGCGTCTCTAGTAAAGTTGCGGCCACCCCACTGAAAACGACCTATTGAAGTGTTTAGAACATTGTATCTTGATGAATGTCCGAATTGAATCATCTTTAAGACTGTAAAAGGGGCGGGCAAAATAAAGGGTTTTTACCATTACTATCTCCAATGCAGTCATCAAGTTTGAGACGGCTAGAATGAACACACCCCTTACTGTCCTCGCAGTCACCAACAAGGTATGACTCCTTCTTTTTGTTGTTAACGTCAACACGGAGGTTCTCTGTACGGAACATTTTTGACTTTGTGGAGAAAGGAGTTTGATTTCAGATAGATTTTGAGGTTTCAAGGATTGGAAAATGTTGTAGATGAAGACGTAAAGTTCATTGAAATTATCTCTCAATATTCAGAGCTCGGAAGCACAAATATATACTCTACCGCTGATGTACAATATCGACCAAGTTTGCCACAATGAATAATGGACTTCATTTTGTGACGAAACAAAGATGCATTTATTAGAGCCATCCAACCTAGAACCATTGGGTCAACCATACGCTTTGTGCCTCCAAAAATTGGCCCTCTGCTCTGGCGGTCGCTGAATGAACACAAGAGCATTACGCCAGAGTTGCGCTTTCTGCTCACACAATACTCTTTTGCAGACATGCGTGTTGCGAGTTTTCCGCCCTCGAAGGTTCAGCATAATCTGTCAGCATCATAGAATTGACGTCTTTCATCCATTTCAAATGATCCTGTCTAAATATCAATCAGTCAGTTTGTCACATGGTTGAATTGGTTGAGACATGGTATAAAAGAGATTCGCTCCACCCATAGAACCTACTAAAGCCTTCCGGGGCGTGGGACCTTTAGAAGGCTACATGCATGCGGTCTCGCCAAGTCGACGAGGATCGATAGGATCTATTTAGTCTATGTTTCAACAAGTCATCGCCGAAAATAGTTGCACCGAACAGGACATATACGAATTTACCTCATCTTTATGTCAATGCTCTAGAAAGACCTTGGCGCACTTATGAAAACGGCCTTTTCAAAATGGCCGATTATCACACCTGGAGCCGCCGGGTGGAACGGGATGGGTCTCTGGGGCTAGCTGCGCAAAGTCCGGGGCCCGCCTGTCAGTGCGGGACGTACGGGACCCCATTGTTTCACCGTAAGTACTTTCCGTTGCTACTAGCTAGCCTGCCTTAAATAGTTTAGGTATTTTAATTTTGTACTTTTAAGTACGTATCATAGTTTGGATCATAAACATTGGTAGGAGCTTCAATTTGTCTACCATACGACAATATATTAGTTACTCTGATCAAACGCCAACTTCTCCCCACGCTTTCTTCACTACTCCACCAACAGTCGTACCGTAAAGACTGTGTGCATTATCCACAGTCAGACCAGCAAAGCCGCTGAAACTAGCTGTCGGCCCGGGTCGGGCGTCGGTCAAAGTTTTTCAATCAATAATAATAATTTAAAACTAGGCAAGTAGCTAATTAGAATGCTAATTCTTTCCTAATTATAATAAAACTGAGTGCTTAATTACGGTTAGTTTTATTCTACAACAATCCTTCGAGATTCGAGGGGATGGCCCGAAATCGATTTGCTATAGGCAGGTTTTACTGTACTACAAAAATTTGGCTCATTTTACGGGTTTACCATAATTCGGATAGCCATGGATTGAAAGAGATCTATGATCGCCTGGAATGCACTTGATTGTGTCATATTTTACATCGAACTGTGAGACCCCATTTCCTCATCCCTTTGCCTTTGTTTCCCATTTGCTTTTGGAAACGCCTCTCGATGTTGTTGGTCGCTGTTTGCGGCGTGTCCAGATGCATTCCCATCAGTGTATGTGTCCGGCTGATTATTCTCGATAATTTGCTTCACAGATTTGTATGCTTGAAAGACGTCTTGTAGGAGCTCTGATAATGCAAGATTAGAAACCTGCATGTTGCCGTATCTCAAAAGGGTCTTTCTTTCTCGGATCAAGTCCAGGACTTTGCTTATCTCTGCCATATTTCTCCTCAGTCGCTGTGGCAGTCCTCTTCCTTTGAGTAAAGACAAGATCCCGGCAATAGAGGTGTTGAGAGCCCCTAGGATCGTAATTGCCAACATATGATCACCCCCAGACGGCCCAAGTGCGGTGATTGCTGCACCAATTATCAATTGTAGGATTACAAGCAAGTTGAAACTAGCTGTTAAAAGTTGATACTGGAGATTCTGATTGTTTCGCGTTTGTATAAGCTCATTTTGTATATCGGATATCGCAGCCTCGTAGGTTTGATATTGTTGAGTTATTTGGAAAGGGTCTCCGGAGCTTGTTTGATGATTCTCAGACATATTTGAGATTTGATTATCCTTCCATCTAAGTGTACTACTCGAGCAGTAATTACTCAGTTATTATTCTATCCATGATCGAAATTGACCATTGACGTCAACATTGTCTTAAATGTGGCAAATGAACCGGTGTTAGTTTTCATTTCCACCCGCAATCTTCAGAGTTGTGATGGTGAGATCGCGATTCGCCATCATAATTCTAGATTCAAGTCTAAGTAAGTGTATTCATCTAAAGTCCAAGTGCGACAATGTATCCACCAAGTCAATATATATTTATTAACGTTTTGTAGAGTTTTTATCCCAATAATAAGATTAAATCTTTAAATTTGCAATTTCTTTTTTGTATGTGAAAAAAAAAGACGGGAGGAGGGGGGGAACAATCAACGACGATAGGATGCAAATATATGGAAGAATACTCAGCATCAAAATTTGGCAGGAATATCAAAACTTTTTCAATTCCTCCTAATTATAGTCGCAACCCTTACCTTGTTATTCCTCAGTCAAACCAGTGTATATAGAGAAGGAACATAGAAACATAAGGCATCAACCAATACCCTAGATAAAACTCTGGTTATTAGTGCGTAAGATTGACCGCTTAAAGGATTTCGGTCATATTTAGATTACAGTGGTAGAAAATTAATTGGTCGAGATCTTATTTCGACCAGAGCAAGGCCATGTGACTAAAAATATCTGCCGAATGTGGATATCCCGCATCACATGGTTAATTCATGAGTAGGTATATAATTAAGTAGCATGTCTCATCTTCATACAATATAATTAATAATCTCCGCTGAGAGGGTAAGTAACCTCAATCAAGGCTATAACAGTTTACACAATGCCTACCGGATCCTGTCTTTGTGGCAAGTTCAAATACGAATTCACCGGAGAACCCCAAGGAAAGGTAAGAGTATCTTTCCCACGAAGGCGATTGATAATATACTGACATCATGTACATGGAAGGCAACATGTTACTGTCTGAGCTGCCAGAAAATCAGTGGTGGTACAAATACAGTCAATCTGATGATTCCAGACACTAACTTCCAAGTCACCTCTGCCTCTTCCAAGGAGTATACTACAACCCATGAGAGCGGCATGAAGCTAACCGTCCACTTTTGTGACAACTGTGGTGGCGTTGTCTATAAAACGGCTGACCGTCAAGAATTTATGGGTTTCATTGTGCTTCTTGCTGGGACGCTTGATGATCCAGCAGGACTGCAAACGGCCAAGCCACAACAAGAGCTGTACACCAGATACCGGGTTCCATGGCTATCCGAACTAAATGGTGCAATCCAGAAAGAGGAATTTTAGGTTATGGGAAGGATATTGGAAAGTTCAAACTTTGCTCTGTTATGATGCAGATGTCTATTAACTGATATTTGTTATGTAATGATGATGCCGAGCGCCTTAGTAAGCGTGAGTCCAGACTGAAATCTAAGTTACACAGGCCCAATATTTTCATTACATTAGAAGTGTCACTAAGTAGTCGACAATATGGTAGTTTATTGATATTCGATATTCCTGTTTAGCCTATTCCAGCTAGAGCAGTGTATCAACCAAGTATTGCTGTTGCCATTTGATATCTTAACCATGACTTAATAAGCGTCCTTTTCTGCTTGCTTAGTAGAAGTTCTCTGCCTGCTGACAGTAGATGGACGCAGCGTAAAAGGGAGGCGTGATTTTATTTGCACCCCTTGGGACAGGATGATATCTTCCACCGCAGCCAGGAAAGCTAGAATTATTAAGTATTAATATAGAAACTAATGACTTTGGTGATGGTGAGAATCCTAACCGGTACAGATTGCAGTCAGCAGTGTTTTGAATGCTATCTAGTAATCCTCTGGAGATGATCTGTCAGTTCTAGTGACTCAAAATTGGATTTAGACCCAACTGAGCTGGAAATATTGCACATACGGTGAGTTCAAATATTCACAGGTAAACGACCGGATACTCTGAGCATGACAATCCGAGTGATCCTGGCAGTAGAAAATCTAATAACTCATCATATGTGAGCTAGTAATTTTGTTGACTTCATAATCCAAAATAGAAAATTAAACTGTTGAAATCATTTGAAAATAAAAGGCAGTGACCCTGTTAAAGATATTGTATATCCAAACGAAATGAAACAGGAGGCCGTGAAGAGGATTTTGACTTACGTTGATGCTACCTGCCTGATTAGCAAAGATACCGGATGCGTAAAACGCTAGGCCTGAAGCCAGAACAGAGTTGATGAAGTGCATGGTAGTAAAATTTGTAGTCTCAGATATCGATATGATTCAAAGATGAAGAACGGAATTTGAGATAGGCGAAGAGTGTCTTTTGATTATGACAGTGGGGGTGAAGCAAGTATTTATCTTCTCCAGCAACATATTCTTCGTTGCTGGCGCATATCATATGTGAAACGCTCGATAGAAGCGTAAGCATTCGATCATTACCTAGCAAGGTGTTCTAGTAGCCAGAATGCTTCAGATAAACTCTTGCTTGTCAGTGACCAATCTAGAACGAATTGTGTCGTAATTCATAAAACATAATTGAACGTCATATGTATGTATGCTTCGATGTTGGCAAGTAACGTAACATTTAATCGAGAAGGCACATTTCAATAGCATGAACATGATTTAATGATCCAAAGATGAACTAATATACACCTACAGTTCTAACTGTAACCTTACAAATCCCTAACAAAAGACCATGAACTGCAGGTAGTGCTTATTGGCCATTATTGTATGGAAACCCTTTTCGTTTCCCTTTTTTTTGTCTTTCGCAGAATCTAGTGACGCCGAGACCGTTGGGGTTCCATGGCAGAAGGAACCACCTTCTCAGGTTTATCATTGGTAGCATCACCCCTCGAACATTCAATATGTACGAGTTGATCTTCTGACTAGACCCATTGGGAGTGCGATCTATAGTTGGGTATCAGAGAGCATCGAAATGAGTACATTCACACGCATGCCGGGTGCAAAAGGCTGTATATTCTATATGGCCGAGGACTACGATGTCAGTCCTTCATACAGAACTCATATAACTACTAGATATCCCGGTTTACTAAATAGTCTGTACATACAGGTCATTTATGGAACTGCTACGCTAAATCAAATATATAGTATGTATCAATACAATTTAGATGGTGGCGAAAGATTAACGTCAAGATGGCGTTGTTAGCCTTAGGTTAGGGTTACGGAACGACCCAGATTTTTAGCTTTGTAGGGGACAACTGGTGGGCGGCGTTCTGGAACATGGTCCAGGTTTAACTCCGTATACAATACGTGAAAATTTATGGGCGATATGCTAATGTATGATTTTTCCATGTATGGAGCATGGTGGACATATGATTATTTTGTGTAACCCTACGAAGGTAACGGCTAGAGGTTTACGGAGGTTTCTCTTGAGCTTTATTAACTAGTGATGAAAGCAGCCATTCTCAATGTTCTTTCGGTTATTGAGGTTTCGTCATCAATGGCTAGGTATTTACTCCGTGCAGTCATTTTCCATTTTTTTAATGAAGTCATCTTTGCATATATGCATAGTTGGCGTAGCCTTTCCAACTAATGTAGGCCAGGTGGATTGCATTAACTACGAGCCCTTGGGTATAAAACGCCCGTTTATTCCCTCGGAAAGAGGGTTATATATTGAAGTTCTTCAATATATAACCCTAATAAATCGTTTAATTTAATCCTACTTATTAGCTTCTTAAGCAACCTTCAAGTTACCTAACAAGGCTGATTCCAATCATCATGGTTTCCTTCACCACCATCCTTACCGCTATGAGCCTTTATTCTGCGGGCTCTACAGCCGTCCATGTGAGTTACGAGACTGTTTATGATTACTCTTGTATTCTTACTGCTGTTCCATCAAGGAATATATATGAGTACTTAGAAGATTTTATTTCTTTAGCTCGGTCTTTATCAGAACCCTAATTATGGGGGAGACAAAATTTTCTTCAATCCTCCATCCGGGAATTGTGAAACCTTGCCCAATCGTTGGTATGTATAACATGTTCCTAGAAGTTTCACGTGAAAAGAACTAATGCCGTGAAGGCTTGGAGCCAGCAACTCTGCCACGGTTAATGGTGGTTTTTGCTACCTTTATTCCAGGTAAGCATTACCCAGCTACTATTCTCGAAATTACTTTAGTTTTAATATAGAAATATAGTTCGAACTGCCAGGGAAACCAGCAATTTATCGGAGGAAACGCACCTGAAATTTTGCCACCTTTTTCTTTTGTATGCTATGATTCAGGCGCTTTCTAACAGTGGATTCTGATGTAGGGAAGCTTTGTCTGCTACTACTCTACTTAGTACTAAGTTTTCTTAGACGGAGATAGTTTTTGCTCCTAAATAATTTGATTGATCAATTTTTATCTATACTTGTGACTACTTGTATCTAATTCTAGGTTTTGTCTATAGACGGCATTAGAGCTTCAAGTCCATATAATACCAAGGGTATTTCGTCTAGCATGGCCCTGACCTTGTAGTATCTACTGTAATAGGTCATGGTCAAAGTAATAAAATAAGCAAGGTGTACATGCAGAAATGTTACAATGTCAGAAAATACGGATACCCACCTTATTATGCGTGCACCGCTGATATCGAGACTGCCCGCTGCACTTCCATTTTGCCTTTTTGAAAGCCTGGCATGACCTGATACAAGAGCGAGGCCTGTTATTAGCGAAGCGACAATATACAATATGTCGATCGTACATTGTCCCGCTCAAAAACGGCTTGTGACAAAAGCCGCACAGCTGCAGAGACCCGGGCGATGATGACTGTGATTCGACGTCCATGAGGAATTCATAGACGTCAATGTTTTGCACAAGTTGTCGAGATAAGCTAGCTGGTGCTTGATGCAAATAATCGTTAACTAACAGTCAAGATCGACAGATAGTGCCGTGCGGCTAAACTGGCCACCACCTCCCGCAGCCTCACGTAGTCGCTTTGTTAGCAATGCGGACAGTTTAGCCACCAGATACGATATTGGTCACGTGGGATGAATTGTTCGTGTTTCCAACTGTCTCTTATGAAGATAAACAAACAAAGAAACATGTAGATAAAATGCCACAACAACTCATTTTATCTTTAGTCACGCCATTTGCCTGATTTTTTTGTTGCCATTGACACAGCAAGCCTTAAGCCCTCAAACCGCAAATCCAACCCAAAAGCAATGAGCTCTTCAGCAGAACCACCGACATATTCCAGCAATGAAACGCAAGAAAAGGCCCTTCTCACTACTACTGCTTGGGGGGGGGGGGGGGGGGGGGGGGGGGGGGCGCCATAAGAGAACAAACCATCCACGGCTGGAAATAGGTCGCTACCGCTGCGTCTCTACATCAGAGCTCTTATCTACAGCCCTAACGATATTATCCTAGCAGATCTCTAGCCCACTCTTATCTAGCAGTTTGATAAGTTTCAAAGTATTACCTAGGCTGCCACTAGTTTCTCTCTAGAATCTTTCTACTTTATCTTTCTAGAATAAATATTCTTTCTACTTATTAAGATTAAGAAATGAGGCTAATTAAGATTTCTTTCAAGAGTTTCTATATATGCTATCTTTAACCTTAAGTATATATTTATTGCAAGCATTATTCTTTTTGAGGCTATATCCGCAATCTATGATGTAGCACCTACTATGAATGTGTTTATTGTTCGTAGGGTTTTTGCTGGTATAGATGGGAATAGCATCTTTCTTAGATGAGAGAATCCTTTCTTCTGTGGGCACATAGTGCAGTAAATAGCTAACAATATTCTTACCAGCATTCTGAACTACTTCTTCTTTATCACCACTGACACAAAATATAGCCACTATATTTCTGGCATAAGCGTAACTTGGGGAATTAGTGCCGTTCTTCGCCCTATAATAAGTAATGCCTTTATTACCTTGTTAACAACATAGTAGTGAGCTTTTTATAATAATCTATAAGTAATTCAACAAGTAAATAAGTATATATACTACACTATTTAGCTAACTAATTAAATTAGTATTATCACAGCTATTTATATACTAATCTACATTCTATAGCTCCCTAATGTTAAACCAGACAATATCCACAACCAACAAGCCCTTACAAAGTTTACATCTCTTACCTAGATTGGCTTCACACTAAGCACTAGAGCTATAGTATCTTTTATAATAGTCTTAACATTCATAAGTTCTATCTAGAGCTAGGATGATAGACGCACTATTGTTCTATTTATTATAATAGATATACTATTCTTTTTAACTTTTTTTAATAGTATTTCATGCTCGTTATAAGCCCCTAAGAGCGCATAGTTCTCCCTAGCTATATTTTACTTAATCTAATACAGATACTATTATACATTAATATTACTATAGTAGCTACTAATATCTATATTCCTCTATTTTACTTCCTGCTATACTTCTCCTTTATATGTAAAGCTTCAGCTATATAAACTACTATCTATCTTTACCTTTTATTAATTTCTAGCATCTGGAATAATATTATTAAGCTTTTTACTTCCTAAGATTAATTACTAGTAAGACTTCTATCTCTATTCCTTCTCTTAATAAGCTAACAGCTTCAAGCTAGACTATTTACCTAGTTGGCAGCATCCTCATAATAATTAGTAGCACAACCATGTACACTATCAATACTATCACCTCTATATCCCTTATCTATAACCATAGCATCCTCCTTAGAGTTAATACTAATATTATCTTTAATCTTAGCTTTACTGTTGTTAGCATTATAATGCTACAATAAATAAGTTCTAAACCGGATATGCAACGCGTCAATTTAATATAAAATCTCTCTCAGCTAGGGTGGCAGCTTATTAATTTACTGGTATGCGGGCAGATTATATAGAAACTTTTATTTCAAGATCTTTCAGAAGTGCTAGATAGATTAAGATTTTTAGACGAGGAGATTAGGTAGACTATAGTAAGAATAGCAAGTCAGTTATTTGATAGTCTAAGTTTAGTGGTAAGGAAGCACGATATATAAGGTATTATAGATGCTATGAGGAATATTTATACTCTTAGCATAATTTCGGGCGTGGTTATGATTGTTATTGTGGTGTTTTTGCCGAAGGGGGGGCTGTTTCCTAGACAGGCAGAGAAAGACTAATGCGGCTTGAAAGTAGTCTTGACTACGCGCAGTTATGATGACTTCTACCTGATGACATTCTGTTTTTCAGCGAGGACTGACAGAATCTGCTCTGATAGTATCCGAGTCATCCATATTTGCATATTTCCATGCCCTGTTTCTGGCATACATGTATCGGAGGTTAGAGACTCACAGGGAAAACGGCTCGCTGATTAGACTGTCCTATAGATAGCTTAACGAAAGCAAAATATCTTGATTTCCTTTGGTGTATACGCACTTTCATCGTGACCAAATACGCCATCGGTGCTGTAGCAACTTCCCAGGTTGGGCCGGGCATTAGGTAGTGTAGGATATCTATACACATGTACAACAGAAGCACCCGGCCATAAAGTCTTGCGTCTTCCTAATTAGCTGCCAACTCCGTTATGAATTCTAATAGAATGAATATAATTCATAGTTAGGTGTGTAGATAAACATCTTACGCATCCAAAAAGTCATTGTTGTGTTTTTTCTATCTGTCCCATGCGAATTCCTACGGGATAACCTCGAATTTCTTTCGCCTCGGAGCACTAGGTACCTGCATAGTACGTATATCCGCAATATGTTGAGCACCGACAAGCATGGTACGTACTTCCATTCAGTTACCAGCAGTCGGGCGAGTCTATACCTCTACTCAAGAGTTAAAAAAAGTCGAGACTGGCAAATCTCGAAATGAAAATGAGATTCGTTCCAGGACTCAGAAAATTCAGACAATCGGCCGGATGCTGTTGAAATTCCGTTACAAGAATCTGTAACATGTGACTGTTTCATATTGAGCAGAACAGCGCGGAATGCTAGGGAAAGGAACATAACAGCAATTCGCTAGCGGCCAGATGAATAACAGCCAATGTCCCGCTGCTACATATACTGAGATAGGCAGGCCCTTCAGTAGCCTACCTAGTTCCCGATATCATGGCATTCCAACATATTCTAGCGATGCCGACTACGTATGAAGATAGGTGGCTCACCTTGCTCCGGGCCCGCTCGGGACAGTTTCAAAACCGCGGGAAAGGCGTTGTCTCCAGGGTGAGTAGTGGTTGACTTGGAGTCCATATTCAATCTGCGACAGACGGAGACTGTCCAAAACCGCGAGCCGGCGACTTGGTCAGGGCGTCAGCCGATTTATCCATCCGTCGTCTAACAGTCGCATCGTCTGACACAAGACCTTGAGGTATATTCGAAACATTCGACGTGAAGCGGAAAGCACTCAAGTAGAGAACGAAGGTAGGATAGCCTATAATTTTACTGAAAGAGTTAAAAGGTTAGAGACATGCAAGTCAAAAATGAGTCATTCTAGGGTTCGGAAATTTCAACCAATCTGTCAGATTCTAATGAATGACAGCGACTGGGGATTGGCTAGTATAGGCTGTTTCATCTCGACTTCAGATGATCAGAGCATAATCGTTATTGAAGATGAGATGAGGCAGTAAAGACATCCGCCCGAGCTTTGTAGAAGAGCAGCCGAGGGTTACAACTCGATGTTTCGGAAAACGGGCGATCAGCACTGCAACTTTGGATTCGTGTTTCCCCAGGCAAGACAGGTCCAGCATGTTTGTTGATAGAATCACACGTGACGACTGACCGGCAGACAAACCGACCGACAGGCCGTCGCATTGAAAGATACTGACAGTAGAGATGAATTGAATGCCAAATTCCAAGAACCCCTTGCGTAATCCCCAACGGGTTATTCTCTATAGTAAAGATATCTTAAGATTCATAATGAATAAACTTAAAATTGATATAACAGATAAAGTACGAAGTAGTGAGCCAGCCAACTAATCCAGACTGCGCATGATGAAAAATAAATAATGGGAGTCACTAGGTAAAAATATAACATTTGAATTTTGTCGTTAATGGAACTAATTATAGGTTAGCCGCGGCCACATAATCCACCGTTCGCGCCAAGCCACTAGCCTGACGATCATTGAACCAGACAAGTTGAGTTGACGGTGCTTTGTTTCCCCCCCGACGACCTCCTCGCCTCTTTCGCACCTCTTGTGCACACGATATTACCGACAATAATGCCCTCGAGATGCTGCTCGTGTATGCTTTGACTATAGTCCGGACTTTCGCTACGTTTACCCCCAGCGTGCGGCCCGAGGAGGGTGTCCACAATGTGAACCATATCTATAAAAATAGTAAAAATAAAGATTTATAAGTCTAAAATTAAAAAAAGACTAAAACTATATAATTTTCTCGCTAATAGTCCAGCCGTACCCATGCATGGTTTTCGCAACCTGAGTTTAAAACCACGCATGGGCCAACCCTCACGGGCTAGCTTACGGCCGGGTTCCGCCCTGTACGGGGCGTCGCGGCTTCGGCCAATACCACAAACAATGTGAATCTACGATAGACATAGGAGAATCGCTGTGATTGATGGGGGGCGGCTAATCTCGTCCATGTCGGTCTCAAGGACGGTTCATGTTTTATGTAGGTCAGTGGCGAGCTGTAAGGAGCCAAGTACTACCGGTAAAGATAATTGCCATAGGAAAGGGACTCTGTAAGTGAGCACTCCATGAAAGAAGCCACGCCATGAGACCCTACTCAGTATCTGCTAGCACATATCATTCATCATTCTGCATTACCGTCAATATGCAAAGTTATTCACCTATGTATAGTTTATGTAATTCGAACTATAGATACATTAGCCTGTGCTGGGCCCTGGCTCATGGCTCCAGTCATTCAGGCATTCTAGCCTAGGCAGAGATATCATACAGCTGCTCCGTCCCCCCAGCCGGCCCCTGGCCGGCCAGCGCCAGAAACGACGAGTTATCCATAGCCAACAGACCCGGCCACAAGATGCCCGTCGCAATGATGTTTCCGGGGTTGACGTTCCAAGTCATGCCGTTGTCACCGCTGGTCGCGACCTCCATGTTCGGTTGGGAACCCGACGGCACGCCATCATAGTTCTGGAACGAGGTGACCAGTGTGTCGCCCAGCTTCACGATCTGCAGAGCACCGGCGCTGGTGCTGGGGCTGAACAGGCGCTGACGTCCGGTCCAGGTGGCGCCGTCGTCGTTGGAAAAGACACATTCGATCGAGTACAGTACCGGGCCCCTCTCAGTGTTTTCAAACACCATGCTGTGTTCGTTAGCTTTGTTCTGGGCTTTCATTGGTCAATGGATATCGGATATACGTACATCAGATTTCCGTTGTCGTCGAGGTTGGCCACGCCCGCCATGCCGTCGCGCGTGTCGTTGGTGGCGCCCGTCGAGGCCACGATGCTGTCGGACCAGGTCTGGCCGTTGTCGCTGGACGACTTCATCAGGATGCTCTGGTCCAGCGAGGCGCTCTCGGCAGGATAGTACACCTGCACGTCACCGTTGGCGGCCACACGGATAAACGGCTCCCACAGCCCGTTGTTAGTCGGCGTGGCCTGGCGCTCGTCGACGTCCGACAGGTAGGACCAGGTGGTGCCGTTGTCGTCCGAGTACGACAGCGTGATACGGTACGTGGCAGTCGAGCCGTCAGGGTTTTTGCCGTGGTTGCGATAGCCGTACAGGATGCGTCCGTTGGCTAGCTGCAGGGGGAACGTGTTGTCGATCTCGGCCATCGATGTCTGGTTCTGGATCACCTGTCCAAGGGTGGTCCAGGTCTCGCCGCCGTCAGTCGACTTAGACGCGGGCAACGCCTTGGTGGCTCCGTTGTCTGTGGTGATGGTGTATTCTGCCAGGATGCTGCCGTCGGCCAGGTGACACGCTCGCACATACGCGCCGTTGGGGTCGATCGAGATCTACTAGCCGGCCGGGACGATGTCAACCACGCGCGTGCCCATAGCCAGGGTAAGGCTCAGCAATACATTCAGAGGTAAAACCATAGTGTTGTCACTGTGTCTGAGGACAGTACTTAGTGTGTGTATGTCTGGAGTGTGTATCTAAAGAATGCATAGCCAGGAGGACTCTTATATAGTTCCCAGCCGCCGGCAAACAATCGATGATTCGATATTAGTGGTATACGATTCTTAGGCTGTTATAATCTGCCTCGTTTAATTTGCGGTCGTTCAGCAACATTGAAACATTTTCCGAATGCTTAGCCTCAGCATATTATTTGAGATACCCTGATTTGGAGCAGATATCTAGGCCAGATGTGGCTTGCGCTGACCCTGCGGTATAACATCGCTGAGAAGACATTACAATTGTCGTCGTTGAGGGTAGCAGCCAAGATGACCAGTTGATCCATTTTGCGTCGCAGGGAGAATGTACTGTGGTGGAAATGATGACCCCGTCGTGGTGGGCGAGTGTGAGATGCATGGAAGCGCGCGTGTAACCGTCGTCTCTGCAGATGCGGGAACGAGCCAAACACTCATATAAAACACATAGAAAGAAGCTAATAAACGAATCTTAAAACACAATACAATCCATTCTTCTCGATATAACACTGCCTGTCTGATCAACTAAGTAAACTAGAAAGAAGCCGCCTATATGGACACCCATTCGGGGATGGAAGAACCGGCGTTCCGGCCAATCCGGTGGTTTTCACCACCACAGTACGAACTGCAGGAAATCATCCTCAGGGACCCTAGTGTCGGGCTCATAAGAAGACTCAATTGTCCCCGTCTCCGTACAGAACCATCAATCAGTGTGATCCACAGAATAGCTGGGCTGCCTGACGTACTAAGTGACTAAGGGTTCGTACAGCAACATGCCGGATACTCTCCGATTCGCCTGTGGAAGTCATCCGCTGGAAGCCTGATATTAATACATAACCCCCAGTTATGTTTACATATGATTACGTGATTGAATTACAAATAAATGTGCTCAATTAGGGTACCAGGGGCTTTTGACAACGTCTCCTGACAACGACTACTACACAACTTAAGGAAACGACAAGTCAGACACTCGTGTGGTGGATAAGCATCTTTCTCGATAATCGATCTTCGATCCTCGACCTTCAGGAATATATAGCGCCCTCAATATTTATTTAAACTGCAATTCCCTAAGAATCACTAATCTCACCGATTCTCTACCTTTTCTATGCTGCTGATCCAACCAAAGCTTGTAATAACTAACCTGGTTACTAATAACATCAAGGCTGTTAGGTATATTGATAATATCTCTATCTTAGCAGTAGGGTTAACAACATAATATAATTAATCTGAATTCCGGTGAGACTTGAAGATGTTGTGAGGTATGGAAAGTGCAACTGATTCCTGAATATTTGCTGTTATTCGGAGTAACTGGTCTCTATATATTTATAATAAACTTATAGTCCCCTTCGTATTGCTATTGGCCATGAAGATGTTATCTCTAATATGACGTCTTGTGCCTATTTTGACCAATAAATGCCCATCTTTATTTTTTTTTTGGTTGTTGTGTTATATAGAAAATATTAAAAAATCCAATTTATTTTATTTATTATTAATTAATTATTTATATATAACTTATATAAATTATTAATACTAATTAATTTATCTTTATTAAAATTTTCTATAAGGCTACGTCGCTAAATTAGCAATTGATTTCAGTAGATTGGCCGCAGGCTAGTTTAAGATTAGTTCTAATTGACAGTTGACGTATGTGCTATATCAATCTCCAGAATGGTAGTTTTTTTTTACTATCAACTCTATTAATAGATAATCTAGTTAGAAGTTTAGTCTACGCTACTGTGGTGACTAGAAAATATCTAGGGGATATTGGCAGGTCGCCATAGACTGCTTATATTCTGAAAGAAGGGCATAAATCAATGATTATAAAGGCCTATATTGATCTGAAGGCAGCAGCATACGGCCGTGTCTCTAAATCATACCTCGACTTTATTCCACTACAAACATTTTATTCGATAGAATCCTTAAAATCAGAGTCACGTGCTTAACCATGACCGCTTCTTTTCAAATACAACGGGACTCACGAGGCTTTGATGAGGAGGTGGCCATGTTCCTGCTATCTCTGAAGTCAAACAATAAATCCGGCCTGTCTGTCAATCTCGAGTAATCAAGTACACATCAGAGCTACATAGAATGCTAAATCTTTTACTTTTTTCAAAAGGCAGTTCCTGTGTCTTAGTTTTCTCCGAGTTCTTGAAGTCTTGTTGACTAGTTCACGTTCTTGCTCGTAAGAGGAACGAGACTGATATGCCATCACACTATCCTTGTACTGAGTCTGTTCCTCATTGTGCAAAGAAAATTCCGTGGCTACCTGGAGAGGCAGGACAGAGTCCTGTGGAAAGAAGGTAACTCTTTCCCTTAAATAGATATAAAGAGCTGTTTCAGGCTTCTGCCTCTTCTTATTTTCTTCTTCCACTTTACTAAACCTACTATATTACTTATGTTAATATCATTGTGTTCTTTGCAATTAATTTAAATTCTAAAGTAAATTACATTATAACAACGAGCAAAAGTGCTAAAGACTACCTCTGTAGGGCAAAAAAGAGAGGTTTAAAAAGTATAGCCAAAAGGTTTAATAACAAACCAGTCTATAAAAAGCTTACTAAAGCTACAAGGAACGTACTTATTAGCTTAAAGATATATATAAAATGTAAAAAACTTAGCTTAAGCTTAGACTAACCCACTTATAGTATCTGAAGGCCTTTATAATTGTTAATGGGCTTGATGAATGCCAAGCCTTGATTAATGACTTGCTATGTCTTGAAATTCTACTCTGCTTCTACAAACTGCGGTCTTAACTGGGTTCTACCTGCACTCTCCAAGGCTTTAGCTGTTAGAAACTCCAGCATTGCCGTCAAAGCCTGGGGGCTTGTGTACAAACATCTGATTTCTGTTTGGAGTATCGGAGTTAAAGAATGTCTGGAGTGTACCGATTGTGAAGTCTTCGAGCTGCGGTTTCAGCCACTGTAGTTGTTGCTGGTTAATAATATCCGACAGACCAGAGATGCAAGGAGTCTTACCCTGACGGCAGCGAGTCCCTGTGGTATACCTGGGTTTGGCGTACCCATACCGCTACTGCCTTGGTAAGGCCGAGGTAATATATTAACACTTTCCACACCCCAGTTGTCCGTGTTCGTAAGCCAGGTAATGATGCTTCGGACACCTGCGCCGGTCCACGCGCAGTCCTTCGAATTGTATATTAACTCGACCAGGGTGTTTTCAGTGAACTCATACTATTAGACAATTATTAGCATCAGTGCTCGGAGTCTGAAGCTGCATCTTCAGGGAGATTTTACCTGGTCTAGTGCAGGCAGAAGCGTGGTAACGAGCCAGTTATTTAGTGTTGTTTGATCTTTGATACATATTGTTCCCTTACCAGTCACTTGCTGCATGTGAGCAACTATCAACGCATCAGTAAGAGTATTGCAAACGAAACTATTACCAGGTGGGGCTTGTGTCAAGGAATGATGCGTACCAATGACGAAGTCTGGATCGGAAATCATCAAAGCTGTGCAGCCATAGAGATAAGTGATGCCCCAGACATTGTCCACCGACTTATCTATGCCGAAAGCCATGCGGAATCGCCCGTTGCCTTTTGCGTACCTGGAATGCTTTTCCATATGGTATATAAAGAATCATCTCGTTTGACGAGGTGCGAATTCTCGTCGCTATTGTCGAGTTAGTCGTGTAACAGAGCAGTTTGTTCGTGGGCACTTACGATTCCAAAGGAGCAGATAGGGATAGCGAGCAGAGAAGGGCTACCCATATGCCCAACAGCAAGTTTAACCAAGAAGAAGAGCGTGCCATGGCCAGTGAATTAACCGTATATGTTGTACTGTACCAGCGTGATAACTGTTAAGCCTGATGGTGGGAGGGGTATGACACTTATACCCCCGTGAGGTGGTCCCGATTGCCCGCAGGCAGAACGGTGATAGTCCCTAGACCCCAATGCCATTGCTCGACTGTAAAGGACTCCAAGATCTCAGCTGGCTTCGGTCTTTCTTCTGTCAAGCGACGCCGCCCCCGAGTCAGCATTCTATTTCGGTCGTCATGGATGCTAGGCTGTGGGAGTCAATGTTTCTTGCGCTGTGAGTCTGCAGGGCGGCAAAGGGAGGTTAGGGTTAGGAGAGGGGGTATGCGCCACGACAATCGGACTGCTCTCGGCGTATATTTAATTTAATATTGCCTGGAACGTGGTCAGCGGGGCTACACGCCACCAGGGCTCTGTGCCGATACATGATATAATGCACAACACGGCTGCCTACCAAGGTTCGTTTTACCTAGATATTTTATATACTCCGAAATTTACAACTAGCCCCCCAGAGGGGGTTCAGCTGACCGGTGGTGTGAATTTAGTGGCCGGGTATGAGAATATCAAACTTAACAACACGTGACTCAACTTGACTGGAAAGTTATTACCAGTATAATAAACCTCTCTAATACCATATACTTAGGATCAGCAGGTAAGAGGGTTAGGGTTTATATTAGGAAGGGTTTGGGTTAGTATTAGAGAGAAATTGGATTAGAGTCAGGGAGGGGCTAGGGTTCCTTAGAATGATTATAAGTGCGTGTTATTTAAAGGTATAGTGTTGTGGTAATAACTTGATAGTTAGGGGTTAAGTCGAGTCACATGCTGTCAAGTTTGATATTCTCACACCCGGCCACTAAATTTACGTGCAAGCCCCCCGCCAGGTGCTGCTCTAGGCAAATCCCAACCTCCGATTAGATATCTATGCAACTTTATTGCATGGCAGGTTACAGCTAGTGCATGCTCAATTATTATAAATAAAGCCCTTTTCGGCCTCAATCCTCTATTCACTTTTATCTAGTCAATATAACGTTACTAGCTTATACACGAAGTTGGGCGTCCCTCATCAAGTTATCAACTTTGAACAGCAGCTAGGATTACCATGAGCGACTTGGATCCGTCACAGCCGGCACCCAGGTTGGTATCTGCCGGCATGGTCGACGAGTGGTCACGTCTGCTTCCCGGTCCGGATCGCAGTGCATTCGTCGCGGCATGCACAGAAGCAGAAGCAGACGATGGGCGCTTACAGGCTGTACTCAGTCGCTATTTCTCGACGTGGAAAACATGCCTGATGGCCGACGATCTGAGCAGGCTCCAAATGCTGGCCACATATGTACAGATACGAGACCATGTCAAAGTCATCTGGCTTGAGGACGACTCTGACGAAGTCGGGGAGACGTCACCTTCGGAATCCTCCGCAATCTGGCCGCGGCATGAAAGCGGACAGGTTGTAGCCGAGGCGCTCGGGGTAGAGCTCCTCAAGTCCATGCTTGCAGCCCAGCAGCTTTGTCCTGGTAGGCTCGTGATCAGGGATAAGCGCGGAAGCGCGCGTTCAGATCCGGAGAAGGCGGTAATCCTCGCGCGTGACATCTTGCATGGTGCTGACCTGGCCGTAACCGACTTCGTTTTGCGAAAGCAATCAGCAATGACAACCATCATCGTTGTTGAGCTGTCAGCTGAACATCAGGGCCAGGGCACCGGATATTCCATCCTGCGAAAAGCGGAGTTATGCCTTAGTCAGAACCTATACTCGTTCTTGGCTGAGGATGTCCTCCTCCATGCACCAGCGCTTAAAGAGCTCTCACTCTCTTTCTCGCAGCCCCAGAGCATGGCGCATACTCCTTCCTTTATCCTTCACAATGCGGCCTTGCCAGCACTGGAGAAGCTAGAGATATCCATGGCCAGTCTTTCCGTCCCAACTATCATGACGATCCTGAGCAAGTCGAAACAGAGCCTGACGGGTATCTCGTTTAGTTTAATGTCGCTTGGCAAAAATTCAGCTTGGGCGGAGCTGCTGAGCCGTATTTGCAACGAATTCCCTAATTTGACTTGGTTTGATCTTACCAATCTTGGAGAAGGACCTAATGGAAGGAGTCGGATCACCTTCCCTGGACTTGACAAGGATTCGGTGGTCGGACCTTACAAGAATGGGCTGAAGCTGGTGCGGAGAGGCCCTGCGGGTGCCAAACGCATCCCTGGGGTTGAGTATGTTGGACCCGATGCGAATAAAGTGCTTAGGATCGTTGCAGAATGCGCCGTGGCTGCACCCCAGTAGTGAAGGAAACTACTCTATACGTAGCATATGTCTTGCAATAGATGGAAGCAATTTACGAGCACGACGCGTGTCTGCATGGTCCTTCGGAGGCCTTCACATTGTTGACCGTGATCCGGATATAACGGCCAAGCTACTACATATTCCTTCCTGCCCCGATCAGCTACCTTTCTTGCCGCCCTACCTCCGAACACTCCGCCCCATGTGACTCTTGGGGGCTTGAGGCATGGTACGTGTAATGTACCTAGATCAGAACTTAGATATTTTTAGTCTGTCAGAACCCTGCATATCTCGGTAAAAAACCGAGCCATATAGGTGCCAGAACTGCAACAGCTCCGCCCCAAGGGCTCTTGGGGGCTTAAGGCATGGTACATATAATATACCTAGAGTCCAGATATTTTTAATCTGTCAGAACCCTGAATATCTCGGTGGAAAACTGACTCGTATAGATACCGGAACTGCGACAGCTCCACCCCAAGGACTCTTGGGGGCTTCAGGCACGGCAATATACCCATCCAGCATGACGACATGCCTAAACCTTCGCTGTCGAATAGAACATGATGACGGGAGATGTTGGTCTCGTTGGGTTTCGCCACAGCTGGTCCTTCAAGATGGATTGGTGGTGCAAGGCTGCTGGAGTGTGCTTTGACAAGGAAAGACGAACAATGTGACCGGTTGGTGAGTATATATATCAAGGCTATTGTCAGCACCCCCTACCAAATAGCTAACCTACTGCACGTGGTTTTGCCTTTGTTCTTCTCGGTCATTGCAATCCGCCTGTAGATATGGTGTTGAAGAAGATTATCGGCCTATCTAGCCTCGCGGCTCTGGCTGGCACTTCTTTTTCAAGTCCCGTAGCTCCAGACGTGCGCCAATATACCCCCCCGGGATGCTCTTCATCTGGAACGAATGCCACAACAATTTGGAGTTGTTCACGCACGACAGCCTCTACTGTTTTCTCGTCTACTACCTCATCATATGGCAAATCTTCAAGCACACCCGCACGTTCAAGTTCGCCGTCTAACTGGGGACCTACAACAAATAGGACAAGTGGAAGTATTAGCTCCTCTACTTCACCACTATCATCTGTCTCTGCGAGTACGCGTGTCTCCAACACTGCCACTAGCTCTAGTGGTCCAGTTCGGCCATCAGCCTCAAATACGGTATTTCTCTCAACAGGCTCTAGCTCTCTTACATCTACGAGACCCAGCGGATCAGCGTCCTTGATCGTGCAGAGGCTCACGGAACCCAATGGACCTATTGTCACTGTTACACTCCCTGCCAGTGCTTCTGTTACTGGGCTAGAAACCCTCACTATATCTGGCTCCACATTGACTGTTGAGCCTATATCGATAACATCCAGCGTATCTTCAACACCATCCGCGTCAACTTCGAACGTTGAGACATTGACCGAGCCTGATGGATCTTTGATAGTCCTCACACTGCCGCCTGACTCGACATTGACAGGACTGCAGACTGTTACGACGGACGGGGAGACGATCACTATTCAGCCTGTGCCTAAGCCAACTACCAGCGTCATCATTACATCGACTATGACAACGGTGCCTGCTGGGCTGTCTATTGAACCCTTCACCGGCACCTCTGTCACGGGAAATATGTGGCTGACGACCACGGGCCGCGACCACTCGACCACAATTGTACCCATCATCTTGCCCTGTCCAACATGTGAACCGAAAATCATTTGGAACATGCCAGAAATTCCAGACGTCGATTTCACTTGGCCAAACTTGCCGCAGCTCCCTAAATTCCACCTGCCCTGCATCAAGATCTTCGGCATCACTATTGCTGGCTCATGCCCTGATCCTTCGGGTCCTACTCCCGTGAACGATGCACCCCCAGAGAGCCCAGAGCCTACAAATTCACAGACCTTTTCACCATCATCCAGCTCGTCCAGCTCGTCCAGCTCGTCCAGCTCGTCCAGCTCGTCCAGCTCTTCAAGTGAGTAACGCTGGTAGTATCGTGCTAAAATTCGGGTGTTAACCGTTTCTAAACTAGGCCCATCAGCTTGCAGCGCAACTCTAAGCGTGCCTGTGGCCCCCTCTCAGTTGACTGTACCAACTGTGACATTGACCTCAGTATCAGGCTCTGGCAGCTCTTCAAGTGAGTAACGCTGGTAGTATCGTGCTAAAATTCGTGTATTAACCGTTTCTAAACTAGGCCCATCGGCTTGCAGCGCAACTCTAAGCGCGCCTGTGGTCCCCTCTCAGTTAACTGCACCAACTGTGACGTTGACCTCAGTATCAGGCTCTGTCAGCTCAAGCACTGCAAGCCAGACGTCATCCACGGCCAGGAATACAGGTTCTTCGACACTCTCTTCGACCACGTCGCCCTCTTTGACAACCTCATCCTCTTTACCTCCGCTACCAAGGCTCACATTCTCAACTACCCTGGCCATCACGACAGTCGAGCCGATTTCCACCGAGTCCGGAAGCTCTTGTGTCTCGACGTCGACAACCACACTCTGCGAGATTCCGCAAGAGCCGTGCATAACGTCCGCTGTTTGCAACAGCTGGGTTGCGACAGCGACATCGACAGCGACATCGACATCAACCGGACCAAGTACTCCAACCGGGCAAGTCTATATCGACATTTTTACCGATTCGGATTGTGGCAACGTGTTAGAACAGACCCAGCTGAACGCTATAGGTCAATGTTACAGCCCTACCGATTCGTCAGGCAACCCGATAACGTTTGAGTGCTTCTCAATTACCTATATAAGTACAGCAGCTTCTGACTCGGCCTCGCTATCGGCTTTCAAGGACGGTGGATGTTTTAGCCAGGATGACTCGCAAGTAATGCATTATGCAAACTTGACTGCTATTGACTACGACAATGAGACACCCTTCACAATGGGATCTTTGACTCTTGACGGGGCTTGATCGTATCCATATGCGCAAGAAAGACCTCACTTGCTGCTGTTAAGGCAAGGGGCCTGCTGGCTGCCGTGCCAAGGTAATGGATGTATGTATTCCATGAGTCAGAATAGTGATAGCCGACTCTGAACCACGCAGGTGGGATTGGAAAGTAGGATAGGCTTTGGATTATTGTTCTTTGATTAACATGCGATTCCTGTCCTCGCGATAGGGCCCTTCCTAAACTCTGAGCCAATACGGAGGGGGGCAAAATGTTTGGGGGAGAGGCATGGTTCACTGGGATTCGCTTCGTACAGAAAGTTTCTAATGGTCAGTACATTCATAATGGTCTCGATCGTCAGAATAGAACGGTAGAAGATTCTGTTTTACTATAACCGTCGAGGTGGGGTATGACATCAATGGTGGCATCAACTTTGAGCATTGACTGCAGTGCTATGGATGAGGCAGCGTACAACGCGATGCAGGCTGTAAAAAAACACGCCCCGGACCTTCAACATGCAACCTATCTCCGCATTACAAAACCGTATAAGTATTAGTTTGTGAGCGATTTAAGGGCGACTAACCCCTAGACATAACCCCGGGATCTCGGAGACAACAAAGCCGGGGGAGGTTTTAACAAGAGACAGTGTTTTTTGTAGTTCGTTAAAATAAATGATTTAATGAATTTTTGCCCGCGAAATGATGATTGTGAAAGAATCCGTCCAGATTGCGAATAAGGTGGTTGCCTGGAACGGCTGATGATTTTCCGCCTACTAAGACCATTCTTGTGTCGAAAATGAAAAGTCAGTTTGGGTGCATCCATGTTTTGACAAATGCAACGTCCAAGGATTGAAGTTGATACGACTACATCATCTAAGCCATCAGCAGATCACAATGACATAGGTAGATCGAATATATACATACATACAGATAGATAGATGTAAATACCTAGGTATCATATATGTGTCAGTGTCACTTGCTTGATATAGAGCACTATATTAATTGATTCTGATAATGGAGGCTTGCTGTGTGTGTTTTTGCAAGGTTTACCCGTTCATTTACACGTACAGGGATACCATTTTCGTGGAAGATGAAAACTGGGAAAAGCACCGCGAGTACCCAGGGTTTCTTTTCATGGACGCAGAAGAGCTCGAGGGGAAATACTTTAAACACGATCTTACAGTTACCTGGAAGACTTTTTATCGTCTCAGTATGTGTCTTCCTATCCGGCTTGATTATATCTATAGACACTACCTTCGGTGTATTAACCTGTGGTCCCCATACACAGTTTTCTATGACTCCTCCAAGGAAGAGTTTATTCTTACAGGCATAGGACAACAACACGATGGTCAATTCACAGCACCCAAAGATACTGGTAAAGCATTTATAGGGAAACCACCAAAAGGTAGAGACGATCTTACCAAACTTTACGACACATGTGATAAAAGCTGGTGGGCGTTCCATAACACCTTTGAAATGAGAGACTGGCGCGAATGGGCTCTCAGCATGCATATGAGTTGCTGGAAACTGGCGCAACGCATAATTGGTCCTAGTATTGAGAAAAATCTTGAACTCTTTGCTGCTTTAACACTTCAAAATATATTCAGCATGTCGGAATTTTCTGGAAATACTGTTCCAGGGAGAATAGTTGAAAGACCCGGAATACAGGGAAAATGTGCGTATAGCGATTTAGACTGCGAGCAAGGTATCTAACGAGCTGACCAAGAACACACAATTACAAGGGTATGGAGAGGGAGACTATGATCCACACAGAGTTCCCCTGGTGCAAACTATCATTGGCTCAAGCAGAGTGGTTGAAAAACCTACTGCCTTCGCTCAGCCCCTATGGGATTCTAGAATATCGAATTTACCGACTGAAATATTGTTTGAGATTTTGGATCTCCTGTGTTGCAGGGAAATATCGACATTCAGAGTTGCAATGCGAATTAATATTCCAGACTCCTACTGGCGCTCACGAGCTGCTTTGTGTCTGATTGAGATGGACGAAATTGCTGGTGAAAATCTTAATTGGCAGTATCTATGCTCGAAGATAGAGGCAGTGGCATCAAGCCTCCAATTTGAGCCACGCCGCTATATTGTTGATCTGCTGCACAAGGAAATCAAACCAAAGTATCTACGAAATCTGGAGAAAAGAGACTTCCCGCGCCTAGAGGAAGTGATTGAGGAATGTCAAGACAAAGCGTTTCAATATAGAACGTCGTTGGGCTGGGGTCAGAATTGGGAAAGCGATAATTAGATAATGATTAAATTAAATCAACTAATTAATTAGTTGGTTGTTTTCACATTGATGATAATGTATTCTGGTATCTTGGACTAATATTAATATCCTTGCGAATCCAGTGGTGCATAGGCGGCCGATTGGTCAATAGCACGGATTCTTTCGAAAGAACATCGCTTCGATCCTGATTTTGAGACCGTGTTGGACTGCAAAATTCTTTCCTTCAGCCACGGGACCCATACACCAGAAGTAGCCCCGAAAGTTGCTGAGTGATCCAACAGAGGTATCAAGGTCATGTCGACCTCGTTTCCGGCAGCGCAGGATGTGTTATAGGCAAGTTCGGCCGACTTCCAAGGAACAGCCATATCGCCCTCGGACTGGACAATCAGCAGCGGGGAAAATGCCTTGCGGCCGAGGCCGGCGCCGTAGGTATCCTGTAGCATTTGGAGTTGGGAGAACCACTTCTCTTCTCCTCCATTCGGGGCGAAGAGCTCTTTCATGGTCAAGTCTCCGGTGAGGGAGGATGCGCCAGCAAGGCAGAGGTCCAGCTTCTGGGCGAGGGCGTATCTCTGAGCAAATGTATCAGAGAGGAAGCTAGTCACGTTGGCAGCCGGGAAGGCAGTCTCCAGGGCCCAGGTGTGCAGAGTGAGGTAGCCCAGAGCGGCTTGAGCTGGAGGGGGTCCGCTGTTTGACGATGGACTGATGCCTGAGAGTCGGAGCTGGTCGTGGATGCGACAGACAGGTGCGATGGCGACAGATCCGACGAAGTTGGTGTCTTCCTTGACCAACTCGTTCTCCGTCAGCGCGTATACGGATCCACCACCCTGGGAATGGCCGACAGCGCCCCAGCGCTCGGTCAGGATGTCCGGGAAGGCAGCCTGGGCCGCCTGGGCGGCGAAGTAGACGTCGTTGGAGTTGATTTGCGATGTGATGTAGGGATGTCGTGTGTAGTTTGACCCTAGGCCAGCGTAATCGGTGGCGACGACGGCGAAGCCAGACAGAAGCAAGGGCGTCCAGCTGAAGTAGTCGTAGAAGTTTGGACTATGGCTGGGGGCACAGTTTGGGTTGAAACCGCTCGTGCCATGCGAAAGGGAGACGAGCGGGAACCTCAGTTCGATCCGGGGGAAGAATTGGAGGCGGAGGTAGCTAATGAGAAAGGGAGGGCGACGAATCCAGTCGCTGGGACCTTGGTGTCGTCGAGGCCGATCGAGACGTACTGGATTGCATAGAGTGTGGTGCCTGCCGGGATCTCATTCGTGAAGCCATAGGAGCTCAGGTTCCGGATGGGCTCCAGCTTCAACAAGTCTCCCGGGCGCGAGCTGTGGAACTTCTTCGCCGTCTGGTAGAAGGCTGGATTCCGAACAGGAGAAGGACTAAAGGTGGCATCATCGGCACGCACGCCGTCCGCAAGGAACGACTGGCAAGAAGACGGGCAGGCGTAGGCTGATGCGACGGCTGGATTGAAGGGCAAGGTTGAAGTTGAAGTTGAGGTTGAAGATTGAGCGAGAGCCCCTCCAACTAAGGCGGAGAACAAAACGAGCGGAACAGACAGCATCGCGATAGCAACCAATTATGAGGGTAAAATTATGATGGAATTAGGGAAGCATGCTATTCTAATTTATATGGGTAATTGATCGAATTATATAGACAAATCCTCAGTAAGCTGATCATCCTGATTATTTACATTTCAATGCTCCGCCGGAGGGTAGGAAGGATGGTAGAAACTTGATCAACGAATCCTGTCTAACAAGTGGAGAAGAGATCTTCAGGCAGCAAAAGTCTATACCCACTTTGGGAAATAAGTGGACTGACAGTACTTTTCCGCCGGAGCATTTTCCATTATTTGATTGGCTCACATTTTTACTCCTGCGTACTTCATGCTAGTACTAGTAGTGACTAGTCACATAGTTGGCCCCATTATCTCCACGTTTCCCCAACCGCGCAGGCGGTTTGGTTCATGGGGTTTCATGCAATATTGGCATGAGAGTGCTACTGTCGGATGCGGCGTGCTGGTCAGCAATCCGATCACAGGCGCCATTCTGAACGGGCGATGAGACTGGTTGTTTCGTGCAGCGTGCTGCTTCTGTCTCCCTGTGCGAGTCTGGCTGCGAGTCGGGTGGTCAAGATTGGCGTTGGATGGAGGGGAGTGACCCAACATTAGGAGAAAACAAGTCATATATACTAAAAAGATATCGGCCTCCCGGGCAGCCAATCTATGGTTTACCACTGGCTCCAACAATATATTATACATGTACAACATAAACCTTGACACGGCAGATAGATTACCGGCGTTCGCAAAATTTGGAAAGGGGGAAGAAATCAGTAGGAGCAAGAGGGAGAGAAAAATTCCCAGCCATAGTGGTGGCTATGCTGAGACATAGCCCATGTTTGCAATGGCTTGACTTGCCCACAATCGAAGGATATCTAGCCTCGGATTCCAAACATTTCCAGTGTTCTTTCCCGAAGACATGTGTCGGACTAAAGAGCTGACTTTTGGTGACCGGTATCACTTTAGTGCTTGCGTTTTCTGGTTGAGGGAAGATTGACTGCCATTATTTCCTGAATAAGTCATCCGTTTCTTGAATGCTTATCAATAAATTACGCCTTGCTGTTTCATATACAGGGTCCCTGAGGTGTCCCGTTCCCAGACTTCGAAAACACCTTTGATCCTCTCCGGCGTCCTAAAAAGTTTGGTCATCGGGCTGCCACCTAGGAGCCAAAGCAGCATGTAGGCATGAAGATGAGGGAGGGATTCAGACCAATCGCTCTCGATCGCAAGTGTTGCGAGGGACTGGGAACCATAGTGGAGGCTGAAATCAGGCTGCTCTTGTGCCATCCATCCCTGGTGGACGTTGTGGATTTCAGTGGGCAATACGAGGGTGTTTAGCTACTGGGTATGTGGGTTATAGCTAAATATGATAGGTATTGTTAGATAAATACACTATAAGAAAACGGCTTGTCCTTGGGGAATGATTCCCTTGGTGGGCGTCTTTCTATGTCTCCGTCTTCGTTGAAAGAATCGACCAGGAAGGCACCTTTCTTAGGAGGAATAGCTGCTGACTTGTGCTTGTTGACAGAGGCTCGCTGCGTGAGCGAGGGAGAGTCATGTTGAAAGGATAAAAAGATTTGTAAATGGGGCAAGGCGTACAGGTTGAAGTGAAGTCGAGGTGCAGGAATACTAATAACGCGAGGCACGCCCAGTCACATGATTCCATCTGCTAGAAACATCAAGAGGAGGTATAAGTTTTAACTTACTCTATATATATCCTAAAAATTTTTGAGCTGGTTCTTATTTACTCAGTAATGTTTATTTGTAAATAAACAGTTTGAAAGATCTGATAAACCCCTTTTCTTATTAAATAATATCTATAGCCAGCATGGGGGAGAGAGCAGGGATTTGACTTTATTCAATTATCCCATAAAAATATGTGTAATCATAAAACCCTCGATTAGATTTTCATAAACACCTCCACCAAGAGTAGTGTGGGCCATAATTTTGTAACCTTACGGCGAGTACTGGCACGTAAGAAACGAATAATATCGTAACACACATCACTAGACTTCAATCACGACATACGAAGGTAAATGGCGCGTCTTTAATAGGGTGTTGTACTGGATTGTGTCTCTTGGGAACACTGATTTCAAACACTCTTGGCTGCCGAATCTGACACAATGGCAGAAATGTCCGATAACCGTTGAAAGACGTAAGGTCTTGGTCTATGGGTGGTGCTCGAAGCTGTATGTATAGCTCTTCAAGTCGAGGCAGTTCTGATAGCACCTTACATACTTCTTCCCATGTATCTGCATCGTCTGGTGGGAGCAAATGAGGATGCTTCCACGTATCACATTCTTCTGAACGACGAAAAAGCGGGTACATCATTTCGTTAAATGTGTGGTGTGGGGTTAATGCTCGAATGTGATCCAGTCTAGATCTAATCACTATTCGAGAAAGGGCAATGATTGTGTCTAGACGGTCAAAGTCGAAAATATTCTCTTTGTAGATGATGTCAATCGTTTCCGAATATCTGCCATAATAAACCGATAGTTAGTAATGACCAGCAAGATTACACAATAAGCTTTCTCACATCAGCCGGCACGTCTTTGGGACATAGAGAAGGTCGGCATATCCATGATCAAGATCGTCCGTTTTAGAATAAACCACGAAGTCTTGGGACGTGGACCGTATCTTTCAACGAGTTTGTGGCAACAAATATCAATATTCAGAGATAGGTCAAGGCTGTCCCTGCATGGGATTGCTGAAAGCCGTCCACGGTTTCGCACTATATGCAGGCGGTTGTTGCCCAAAAGGAATTGCCAAATTATGTGCCGGATTTCGGGTGGTAGACGCGTAAAAAGTGCAGACTGTTCTTGTTTTGACGAAAGTTGAAGGACTAGAACTTTTTTCTTGGCGAACTCGGAAAACCTGTATTGATATTGTTCAATCAGTGTATCTTGTAGGGGCAAGGTCAACGCTCGAGGCCGTTGTTCAGGAAGAGGTTGCACAGTCAAAGCATTCCTATCCCTATGTTTGCCACGACGGAAACGCGGTATGAGCCACATCCTGACAGTCGATGGCCTCTCTGTGTTGTTGGATGGGAGGAGTCTGCGCCCCCTGGAAAATACTCAATATTCGCAATGGTGCCAAGGGTGGATAGTCTAATAACGCCGTTGTTGTCGGAATATCAACCGAAGCCACGCTATTATATGGACACGGGGTCAAGAGTCCTAGAAATCAACAAATAAGCATTAACCAACAAACAACGATTACGACAATGATAACACTAAACAAGAAAGTAAAGAGAAGCAATACTGAGGAAAAGAAGAGAGAGCGGGAAACGGCGACAATTGTGTCTCATGATTTATTAATAGATGCCGGTTCGGCGCCTATTGCGGACGCCGGCCACGCCTCTTGGGAGCGCGTGGCTGGGCGAGGCTTGAATCATAGCCCATACATATTATTTAATATTCAAAATCCTTGCCTCAACCCTGCTCATACTCGACTTAGTGCCTCTGGTTTGACGCCGATAAATTGGCACCTGACATCGTTTAATATCGCCCCCATGATCTAGATTATCTTTCCTATCAAATAATAGCATTTATTCACGATGAAAGTTATTTCGGGTGTTTCTTCGCCCCCAAAACAAACCACTTCTAGAGTGGCCAAAGAGGAATAGGAAAAAGATGTATAAACGTAGACCCCTGAAGAAACGAGATGAGTCGCAATATATGAACTTCCTCGCCTCCGGCCGTTTCTCTTTATGTCGTTATCATTGTATGTATGCTTTCATTGTAAAAAAGTTCTGCAAAATATATTGCAAACCCTTCTCTACAATATTATGACAAGGCTCTACAGTACCTTGGCCATTTTGGCTGTCTTTTTCCGTTGCTTTACACATGCCTGGATCCTAGATGAAAAATCTTGTATCACAGACACTTCCCGTGGTAAGCATTTTTGAAACTACAGTCACTTGATGCAATGGACTCGTGAATTGATCGAGAAGAAAAACACTTTAGATTTTCAGAGTGACGTCGTTCAGGGCATGAAAAATGCCTTTATATTTAACCAAGCTGCTATCAATGCTTTGAATTCCCTAGAAGAGGGCGGGGATATGAATGACCCGACATACAGGGCCCAAGTCGATCTACTACAATATATGTTCAACAAAGTGATAAAGACTCAACCAAACACTATCGATACCTCAGACCCTTATTACGCACAAGTGAAAAACACATTCACTCAGGTCAAAGAGTTCGACAAAACGGGAGATGGCTCTGCCAGCCCGAGGCCACAAGGAGACCTTCCAGCTGATGATGTGATTGTGTATTGTAACATGGATGGAGTTACAAAATTAAAGGACAAGAATGGAAAACAAATAGTAGAGTTCCCTGATACAGGTGTTGCATCGAAATGGTCAGACGAACAAATCGATGGTTTGGACAAGTGTAAATCAAACACATTGTCACCTGAAATGGTGAGAAGACATCATTTTCCAAACCCGTTTAAAAATATCTAACAAGTCTCTCATTCCTAGGCCATAACGGTGGATCATAAGGCAGAAAATAAAATATCCCAAGTATTCATATGCTCATGGTATCTGAGATATATCGATGGCAAACACCTTCAAAATCTGGTCTGATATTTCAATCGCCATTCTTAGCAATTTCTCTCAGCTGACTCGAACGCAGAATGATGTTTCGGTCCGGGCTATGTTTGCTAAACCCATTTTAAGCATTCTTAAGACCTCAGGGTTTCTATCTGCTATAGATATCGCTGCAACTGCTGAAATGGGCCATACAATGCTTCATGAACTAACTCACGCGATTAAAGTCGATCCCACTGATGATAAGAAATTGGGCTCCCAAGCCAAGGACATCACCGCTTATTGTATGTATACTGAGCTTTCAAACCAATTTTCTTCAGTTTTATCGGTAAATTTGGTTTCTGTGTGTACTGATGTTGATAGTTTGGAAAAATTGTAAGAAAAATTCTCCCTATGGAGATGGAGCCCTGAGCATGTTTCTGGCTCAGGGGTACGCCAATGCTGATAGTTATGCATACTTTGGAATGGGTGAATTGACATTTCCCTTTCACCAGATACTTTAACACTAATATTAACCTTCTATATTTAGGTGCCTCGTTAATAAGTCCTGAAAGCGGTGATCCTCAGCGCGTGAATGAAGATGGATCAATTGTAGTCCTTCCCCAAGCACCGAATACGAAGCGATCTTATTCGCAATATATCTCACGGTATTGGAGACGAGTGCAGCCAAAAGAAAAAAAAGTACCCATTACAATTGATAAACCAGCTCAATACCAAAGGAGATATACAAATTCATCATCTGCTATCGTGAGCTCCAGTCAGCCTGTCACGATAGCGACGTTTACCGGTACATCTAGATTATCTACCTTTCAAACGTCGCAGAAGACAGACCCAAATACCGCCATCGTAAGCACAAGCCAACCTGTCACAACAGCGACGTTCACTGGTACGGATGGGTTATCTACTACTCAAACTTCGACGGTGACAGGCTTGAGCACAATTGTTTCATCTGCAAGAGGAACTTCTGAGCCATTATCTACTGCTACCACTGTCACTACTTATGGCAGTTCAACATCATCACCAACTCTGTCGTACCCCCAGTCTACAACAACTGGGACAACAAGGACGACCGCTTCACAGCCAATAATTCCAGGAACCAGCACAGGAATACAAACGGGAACAACTGGGAAAACAACGGCCCGGAGCTCTTCACAGCCAATAATTCCAGGAGCGAGCACAGGAGCCAGCACAGGTACACAAACGGGAACATCTGTAATTATAACATCGGCAATTTTCCCAGGTCCAACAATGGCGGGCACATCCACGGGAAGCTATGTAACCGAAACTATTACCACAGGCTTCACGTCTACCGTCGTACCAATTACGGTAAGTATTAGCCTGTTCCTTTCTTAACTTAATTAGTTATTTAACGGATGACTGATAGTTCTTTTTTAGGTGATTCCCGTTGTATTATCTGGTAAAACATCAAGTGTGACATATGTGTCAACCTCTACTAGTTCCGGAACAATCAGGCCTACAGGGGTATGGATGTGCCAAGGAGATCTTTGCGACATTGGCAGCAGCTGTATTATTCCAATATTCTGCTCTAGCCAGGATGGATCTGGAGCGAGCTGGGGTCTCTGCTGCGGGTGGGAGCCAATTGAACCGGATGGACAAAGTCCCCCAGCTGGTGGGCCAAGTCCTGGTCCTCCTCAAGGTGATGACGACAAGCCCACACAGACACAGAAGTCTCAAACAGATACATCCACTGGAAGTTCTACTTCTATACAAAGTTCCACTGCTAGTTCTACGACTTCCTGCAGTATGCAGACGGCAAGTTCGTGTGAGATTACGGTATCTGTATTCACTCCGTCTGGAGTCAGTTCAGCTACAACATCAACTCTAACAGTAAGTTTTCTACCATGACACTCATCTGAAATGTTAACTTAATGTTGTTGGCTCAGGGAACCTGCTTAACAACTGAAGGCTGTTCAGTTACTGGCACAACAGTCACTGCAACGTCGTCAAGTTACACCCTTGTCACCGAGACTCCCATCATAGACGACTTAAGCGTTTTTAGTAACGCGGATTTCCTCGACCAAGTTTGGTCAATCATTTCTGTTTTGGAGACGAATACAGATGCGCCGGTCACTTGGACGAATACCGCTAGTGGAGGTGGTAGTACAGCACCTACAAGCAGTCCTTTGATATCTGCCACAACACCTTCGGCAACTAAGTCAAATACTATTACTAGCAGTGGCAGCCTCTCTGCATCATCGACGCCTTCACAGCTCTCGACCTCACCGACCTCCACAACCCCCACGACCTTTACGACCTCCACGACCTCCACGAGCTCGCCGACCTCGGCGACGGAAACTACTACTCTGGCAGCGTCTACCACTTACTCGTGTGCAATGACTAGCATACCTCTTACAACCACTTCTGGTGTGACCTACTCCACAGAACCATACTGCACCTGCAATAATGGAGTGACTGCCGGTGTCGGTAGCACAATTGGCCCTGATCAATACACGACTTACATATGCGAGACTGGATTAAGCATGCCCATTGCGACTGTTGTGCCAACAAATGTTCCAGGAAAAGGTGGCTTACCAGGTTGTGCTGCAGTTATGGCGGTTACTGGTACTTCAGCATATTGCAACTGTGGCGGCACCCCTGCTCCTACTCTCAGTCCGACATCCCCAGGTCTTATGAACTGTGCTTACACTATCCAGCCAACTAGCTCGTATGATCCTGCAATTCCACCACCTACAACATCTACAGTGCCTCCACCTGCAACATCTACAGCACCGTCATATCCTTACGCGACTGGAAAGTGCAATGCGCATATTTGGCAAGGCATTGGACAGGAACCTACTGATCCCGAGGTTGCCATAAATGTCAATATAACTGATGCTAACGGTAACCAAATTGGCCAGAATGCAAGCGCCTTGAATTGGGGTGAAACACTTGGAACAGACAGTGAGCTTCCATGGGTGCTATTAGTGACCCCGCAGACGGGTATGAAAGACAAGCGCTCCGCCGATGATTCATATCTTGACAAGAGGCTGGGTGCACCTTTGCCACTTCGACCATTGTACGAGCATGGCCCAGTTGATTTTGCATACAGTGGCCAATCGTGGGATACCAGTTCTTCTCAATGTTCTGTTGGAGGTTGGGACAATGGCGATGCAAATGACTTCTTCGGAAGTCTAATTTTTGGCGACGATTACATTCCGAACCGTCAGATGGATTGTAAATTCACCTGTCCCTGATAGTAAGAGATGGTATATTTTAATGCTTCATTAACAAGCCGATATTAACGAGGAAAGCTTGAGCGATCACTTATGGAAGGCAGAGAATGAAGAGAGAATGGAATCGCAATAGTCGTTTGAGTGTATTTATCTTTTATTGATCGATAAGATCCATATTTTTCACATGTATAGTCGTGCAGATGGCAAACCCCAAACGGGAACCAAGCGGTGATATTTCGCAAATTATTGGCAGCCTACCTATCCCTTACTGTCCAAATATCTGTAGCTACGTATCGTTATCCTGGACACATTTCGGGATAATCGATCCACCTACATACGTATGTTGCTACTTTAACATTGACGGCGGGAGCTTTCCCAATATAGGCCTAGTCTCATGTTAGCTTCATGCAATTGGGACCCATAAACTTTAAAATTAGCGGGTCGGCTGGATCTCACGTTACATCCGTGGAATCTCCGAAATCTAGGTAAACCTTAATCTCCACTTTAAATGATATCTTCATAGAAGTCAATTCCGTCCATGCAGCGACCTCAGTTTTATCACTTTGCTACAAAGGGACCCCTCAGTGGGGATTCTTGGTATTGGTCATATATTAGTCGATATTGTAGAATACATACTAATTAATGAGAATCGCTTTTCACTTAATCTACACATAGTAAAATGAGATCAACGAATAGTTCGAGGTGTGTCTCTTAGAATTTCCATTAAACTGAATAGCACGAGTATTTCGTGACCAGCAACTATCAAACATATCTATTTCGCTATCTAATTACAGCCATACTTCTCCATGAGCTCCGTCTTCAAGCCCCGAAAATTCCGGGCCCAAACCGGAGAGAAGATATCCTTGAACCAGACTTTGCGGTTACCTCGAAGACCGAGGTCTCTTAGCAAGGTATCTATATATCCGACGAGCTAAAAGGTCATGGCATTGCCCTCACTCCCATTACTAAGGTATCGAAGTCGACATCACGCTGTGAATAGAGCTACGTCCTTTTCCTGCTCTTCAATAGACGGCAATTCTAGTTTGCCGTCCAAATAGGCGGTAGCGTTCGCGTTAGCTTCAAGAGCCGCTCAGAGATTTTTCTCGTCTGGCGACTCGTTACCTACTTGTTCCTAGGTATTATAATGAGTTCCGACTATCCTACAGTTTATTTGGAGAGTCTCCCAAACTCAATTCTTCACACAATTTTAGGACATCTTTCATTACAACCAACGGCGACCAACACTAACTTCGCTTTATTGTAAACGCAGAATAGCAAGATAGGAATATGATAGCAATCAGGATGTTGTTGACGGCTTGTCGGAGCTGTTAGGTATCCTTTACAAGTTGAGTTTGACTGGTTTGCATGGAAGCCCCCATTGAACCGGACTGCTTTTGCAGACCGCATAGGAGGTTCTTATACATATTGATAAAATTTAAATTTTCTTATAACTCTTTAAATACAAGCGGCAGGTGGGGCGAAGCACCACCTTTATGGCGCATGAACGCCATGGGAGGCGGAACGCAGCCTGCAAGTCAATTAGTGAGATCCTGAGAAGCCTGCAAGCCGGTTAGTGAGGCCTGCAAGCCTGCAACATTTGAGGTTATATATTACCCCTGAGTAAGTCCCTGAGTAAGCGATAAGCTATCTTAATAACTACCCCCTTACAGCGAGGCGCTATTGCAACAAGATTATTTGTAACTCATATGGAAGGGGGATTTATTCCAAGAAAGGAAATCTACTTCTGAGGAACCAATACATTTGATTTTTTATTTTGAAAAGTGTTCGTACTAATAACCGCTACACTGCGTTCCGCGATAACGTAAGTATTTATGAAAAATTAACAGATTAAGTAAATCGTAAACTTATTTTAATATTTCTTAAAATTAAATGTATAGTATATGTTATGGATTAAGTCTGGCTAACTAACTAATAAGAGCTAAACAATACAAAATAATTCAATAAGAAGAGAGAGAGAAAAAATAGATACTTGAGGTCCTCTAACCTACAGCTCTTATAGCCCTTCACAGTGTGTCAATGAGACTTATTATATTTAACAGATCAGATTCCTTATGTGACTTCTACTTAAGCTGTATCCTATCTAAAGGAGATCTAAGTGTCTTCAAAAAAAAAATCACTACTTATTGAAGCTTAATTTTTGAAATGTTATTGCAATTATTGAGCTATTCGGCTGGGCTGTGTCTTTGGGTATTTACTAGTGTTTGATGTACTGCCCGGTCTTAAGAAAGTACGGTGAATAGTTAGACTAGGCTAACTTATAGTTAGGGTTTCAGTTATTAATCATAGGGGATTAAGTAGGTGTACGCGCTCTAAAGGAGTATCGTGGGAAAAAACTGTATATCAAACTAGAATATCATTAAACCGTTATTTGAAAGCACAACCCTAACCCCAACCCATCCAGACCGAGGATAATCACGCATTACTCATTGCATACTAGCATGGTACTAAACTATACACATATATAAATAAAACCTACCACTCCACCGTCGCCATCTTCAAATGCATCCCCTCCAGATATCCCTTGACTTTATCGTTACTGTGCTCGTAATATGAATCTCCTGATTTAGGTTCTTACTACGCCAGCTACCGCACACTGTGGTTCTATGTGTGTAAAGACTTTTCTAATAGAGGATCTTTGCTAATATAGAAATGTTATTTGCGTAAAATTTGTTACCGCGCCGCTGTTGTTGTTTACTGTTTTCTTTCTATGCGCGTTGGTGTCGATCCGGCAAGACTGTGGAGAATTTTTATACTACTTGAATATTAGTTGAATTGGTAGTACCTAAGATTCTAAAGAATCTAGTACATAATTAAATAAGCATAATCTGGGTCTTAAACCACGTGGTACGTACAGTAGTATACGCTTGCTCCACACGTACTTTGTGTTAGTTTGTTTACCCCGCGACTTGGGCTCTCAGCCTCACTCATCCTTCCCAACTCCCCAGCGACGACGAGCTAAATCGATGCTAACGAAAGAATTGGTATTTTATACCCAGTCATTATGGCTGAGCCCCTGCTATCGTCCAGTCCTTTCCAGGGACCACAGCACGCCCGCCTTTGGGTAGGGACGTACGACCTGAACGGGACCATGGTCGGAGACCGAGATGTCGCACAGTTAAGCAAGTGGTTCCATGCTCAGAAGACTGGAGAGTACGATGTGGTGGTAGTGAGCCTGCAGGGTATAAAGCCACCAAAGGAGCCACCTCGCGGTTATTCTAGCCCTTTGGAAGCTGTGGTAAAAAAATGTCTGAATTTGATGGCGGAAAATATTAGCAGTGAATACTCCCTGCTGAGTTCCTGCCAGGAGTCAGGCACGCATCTCATGGTATTCGTCAATTCATTCATTCCATTTCGAATCACCGAGGTCGAAGCAGCGACAGTTGTCCTGCGTCGCAGCACCTTCTCCGAGAAGCGAGGAGCCGTGGGCATCAGAGCAGCGTTCAACAAAACGACTGTTTGCTTTGTCGCCGCCAAGTTCACGGGTGGATTTGTCGACTACGAAGAAAGAAATAGTGAATATACGATTATAGCTGAGAAAATGCAATTCGCGACGAATCTGAGAGGCATTGACAACCACGACGCGGTTTTCTGGGCCGGGAATTTAAACTACCGTATTGGACTTGCGTGGGACGTTGTTATGGATCGTATTAAGAAGGCTGATACTAACGGAATCGAAGAGCTTCAGGTACTCTACGAAAATGACCAATTGCTTGTACAGATGCTTGCTGGGCTGGTATTCTCGTACTACTTCGAGGCTGTTGTCCGCTTTGCGCCGACGTCGACTTTCCAGGTGGGCAGCGATGCGTACCAAACTGGGTCTATTCCAGCTTGGGCTGGAAGGATCTTGTGGAAGTCGTCGAAAGCCAAGCAGGTGGCATATGAGAGTGTTGGAGAGGTCCGGATCAGCGACCAGAGGCCAATCCATGCCACGTTCGAGCTTGAAGTTAACTCCCAGGCGAAGATGTTGAAAAGGAAATCTGTCCCTCAACCCGAAAAGCAGGCACAGACTAGGGCAGATGAAACGACCTTGGGGGTGGATGATCTTAGTCTTCGTAGCTCGCAACCGCTGGCCCCAAAACCAAGTGTTCCTACGGCCCCTTTAGAAGCGTCTATCAGGTACGGTTCCTTCTCTAATGTAATGTGCATCCCGGGTGGGTATGATGTATCTAATACCATGCAGCGTAGAAACGTGGTCACGAGACAGAAATCTTCAGCGTACGCACGAATTCCTGCACGAAATGCGCGACGGCAAATACTGGCAAACCAAAAAACATCGCCGCCGTGTCCGGGTTGCCATTCTAGACTCTGGCATCGACATGGCCCATCCAGAAATTGCAGCTCGCTCAGAGCGTGTACTCGACACGTTTTGCCCAATTCCAGGCCTTGCAGACCAGGGAAACCAGGACAAAGGCGGACACGGTACTCATGTTGCCCTCCTATTGCTTCAAGTAGCCCCGATGGTGGACGTATATGTGGCCCGGGTATTCGAGGACGCAAAGAGAGTTACCAACGACTACGTCGGCGGTGCAATTCTCCACGCAGTAAACGAATGGCAGGTCGACGTGATACTGATGTCTTTCGGCTTCAAGTTCTGGGTCTCCAGCATCTCTCAGGCAATCCGAGTGGCTGCATTCTACAACGTTCTTATGTTTGCCGCAGCTTCCAATGAGGGCGCCAACGCTGACATTGACCTCGCGTATCCGGCCCGCGAGACGAGTGTCATTGATATCCGTGCCACCGACCACCTGGGTAATCGATACATGTACAACCCGCCGTGGGATGTAGGTGCACGCTGGACATTTGCAACCCTGGGCGAGAAAGTGCTATCCGCATGGACAGAGGGCCAAATGTTGCCAAAGTCTGGCACATCCATGGCTGCTGCGATTGCCGCTGGTGCTGCGGCCCTATTGCTAGATTTTTCTAGGCTGCCTGCATTGAGAGGTCAAGCTCCGAGGCATTTGGAACATATCGCTTCGTTTGATGGGATGCGGCTGCTCCTGGAGGCTTGCAGTTCTAAGACGCCGGATAACTTGTTGTATATTAAGCCGTGGCTTGTTTTCTCGAAGAAGGGGTTCGATCGGGGCAGAATAGCAAATTATGTAGATGATATTCTAGATGAGCACTTTGGCTAAGTATTGATTGTGTCTAAGGTACGACGAGTATACAAGCTTCACCGCTTTCATCCAAGGTATCTTGGCCGTTCATACCGAACTCATCTTGGCCTGAACACTCTTCCTCCAGTCCTAGCAGCTCCACGCCGCTTTCATCAGCGTCAATTTCAGTCTCCTCCAGCTGTATGGGGATGTTTTCATCTAGTCCGGCCTCTTGCGAAAACACAGCACCCTTGGTGAACTTCTCCTGGACAAACCTATCCTTCCGGCGCGAATAATGCACCTTGTTCAGCCGAAACGCATAGACAAAATCAACTGCCTCCCCAACATCCTCACTCTCCTCGATCTTCTGGCTCAGCTCAGCTTTTGGGCCCAGCTCCAGTCCCGGAACAGCAGGATTAAGCCCAATTCTCCCCTCCCCTCCCAAGCTTTTCGCATTCGACCTGCTCGTTCGACCCCCATACGCAACCTTGACCCCCGTAACAACGTAAACCGGCTTCCTGAATCCTGTCTCCTTAAGGAACTTCAAGTTCCCGGGCAGATTCAACGTCTGTTCTAAATACTCGTCCTCCGGCTCAAACTTCACCGTCTGCAGCCTCGCAACCTCAACGCGCGATTTCTGCTCGTGCTCAAATTGTGCGCTAGCATCACCGCCTATGCCAAAATTCGCCATGAACGACGCGAAGAGCCCAATCATCCCACTTCGCTGGTGGTTGACTTCCCTGGTCCACGGATAGTTGAATTCGGATGTGGCGTTTGGCGGGACGGGCAGCGCTGGGGCGAGATAGGGCGGGCCTTCTGGGATGGCTGGGTTGCAGATGAGTTTGCCCAGTGTTATTGTTGTGTTTGGTTTTATGTCGCGTGGCGCGAGGAGCCATTCTGGTTTGCTGGCGGCCATTTTTGGTGTTTGTGAGTGATGTTTTTGTTTTGTTTTTTTACGACGCGGGGATGCAGCGTAGTTCCGTTTAGTCGGTTGTTGGTTGATTCGTCCTCATGAAACTATTGAATATATTAGAATATCTTCAAAATTTGCCATGCTTGTTGGATGTATGAGTCTGATGGGGAAGAGGATCAACATCCATCTATTTAAGGCACACAAGTTGTATAAAAATACAAAAAATTCATACATGTACGTTTACAGTACTGTTCTATACGAAATATTTACCGATACTTAACTAGAAGAGAGATGATAAAATCAATCTCTCGACAAAGACAGAGAGTAATTATATGTTTGTACGACCATATAGGTATCTGTTTGTCAGCAGATCCAACTTCTGGAATAGCCCAGCGTCGCTTTTGAAAGTAGACCCAGTGCGCACCCTCGAGTTGATTCACAAATTCTTCATCTAGCGTGGATTTTCCCACAGTACAAGTCGGTAATTTCTCGTGTATTGAACTGTAACGGCAGACCTCGGTTTTTTTTTTTTTTTTTTTTTTTTTTTTTGATGCGTGACCCATACGAGGGAGAATCACGCAGCCGAGAAATATAAACAGTTCTCCAATAATGCTAGCTTCATGATCAAAATAGAGAAATTGTTAGGATAGGATGCTTTGCTACCTCGCTTTTCTGATGGGATTGTTTTTGGCTGATGATTTTTAAACGAGGTATTGAGGTTTTGTACTCGACTGGTGCCTTAGAGATTGAGTCGTTGTAGTGCCGAACTGCTGCTGTTCTATCACAATCTCAGATCATAACTTCATTCTTTAATAACCGGGGACAAGAAGTTTCTCCGAAATGAGAAGCGCAAACAGAGAACCTGTGTAAACGCTTTTTGTAAATCTCAAAGGGAAAGGTATTCAATGATACTTGACAGGACGTGTTGGCATCCCTTCGGGCCGTTTAGCCCCCTGTATAACCCTAACCTTAAGATGCCAGCCCTCAGTAGAGAGTTCTGTGTCAGAATTCAGTCATCTGGCTATATCACTGGTTGAAACATAACCGGATAAGATAAAAGGGGCTAAGAACTAATAATAGTCAAGTGGGAATGGAGCGCTATACACAGAGGTACGTATATGCATAATACGGCCTGCACCGATATCCCGGTTTGGAAATATATTTGGCACTTAGACGAGTAATAGTCGCCGGTATTCTTTTCTTCATGGATATAGTGACTGTATAATATAAGGCCGGCCCCAGAAAACATTTTATAATGTCTGAGTCTCTTGATTCAAATTTCATAGCATTTTTTTCCTTTTAACTCTAACATATGACGGAATGTTTTCTCCTCTCTTTCCCATTGTTTTTTAAAAGAAAGTCACAATTCGTTACCGTGCCTATCCTGAATTTTGCATACTATCCACCCTTTATTTCTGTACATATAAACGATGGTGTTGAAGGCCCTGTTTCTGACCGGCCTGGCCGTGCACCATGTAGCAGCACTACCAGTACCCAACCTCCTGGCGTTTCTTGAACTGATTGTGTTTAACTGAGAAGTAGGCTGTCTCACATGATGGAATCATGCGGAAATGCCATTATATCAGCAAGCACCTGGTTTTACTTTCCAATGAGGCCAGTCACTGCATGTAATTCGCCTGTCAATGACATAATATAATAATAATACAAGACAGTTAAATGCGAGGTCCAAACAAGAATAGACAGATTGCATAGAAAATTCATGAAATTTGCATTAACCAATCATGCATTTGTAAGTAAACTGAAATACAGAGCTTACGCTTTTGCTCCTGGAGCTATGTCGTATTTCTACACCCCTAGAGGAAACATCCTCATAGGAAAATAATCCCCCGCGAATTGCTCCCCTGTAGACTTACTGCTGCTAGTAGGATAACCGCTACAGTTCTCATCCCACGGCCCGCACTGTGTCTCACATACTGTTTCTCCCGATGGTACCGTGCCAGATTCGAGATAGTCAGCAACAATCCTCTTTGTGCAATCACTCGGGGCAGTACTAATAGTACAATGGCCCATGGACTCCTGAACGACCAGGGCTGCGCCGGGGTGGTTAGAAACCATGGCGCGGGCTGCCTTGAGTGGCGTGACGGGGTCAAGGCGGTTGCTCAGGAACAATAATGGCGCAGCTGGATGCCCTGCAGCCAGGCTAGGAACGGCTTTTGGGGTTTTGAAAGGACCCTTGAACGACAAGTTGGGGCGAAACGGCCAGCTGGAGCAGCTGAAGCGAATGTTTGACCAATAACTGCCAAATAACTGCGATTTGCCCACCAACTGCTGAACATACTTGTGCCACCAGGTGGCATCTTTGTGAGTGATGTCGTCACCGTCACCACAAAGTATAGCGGATCGTGCTTCGGGCAGCATTGAAGGATTATGTTTGTCGGAGCAGACGTTGTCCAAGTCTGGGATAAGGCCAAACCCCATCATGCTCATCATGCTGTTGATGAGACTGGTTGTATTACCCGTCATAGCCTGATGAAGCGTATTGGCTAATGGTTTAAAAGACACAATGGGGTCGTAGAGAGAAACGCCAACAAATTTGCGGATATCATTGCCAGTGACAATGACCATGAACCCTGTAGAAGTCACCACAGGTAGCGGGCTGTCATCTAGTTGAGCAACCCATGACCAGAAGCGGTCTTTGGGACCAGAGGCCGATGCATCAGAGTCAAAAGCAAGGGCACAAGTAGACGGACCTGCTTCGTGGCAGCCTTGCCAAAATTGTTCGAGAATTTCATCGGTATCATCAAGGTTCGAGAGCCAGCCCTGGGGAAACCAATTAGCTTGATAGCAACTCATGAATTAATGAACGTACGGCTCCATGTGAATAATCATCTACATTGACAACTCCGTCCAGCACCATTCTCCCAACACGCCCAGGATACAAGGCTGCAAAATAGTTACCAAGCACTGTGCCATAGGAAAATCCAATATACTGAAGCCGTCCAACTGCTTTGTCGGCCCGCTTCTTGAGCTCTCCGTGAACTTTGATAGTGCCCTCTTTTTGCCTCAACTCGTCGATTTTATCCACCATGTGTACCATATCACGAGCTACACTTGGGGTGTTTACATAAGCCATGGCATCCCCCTCATCTTTACAACGCTGAGACAAAGCCTTTGTCATAGACAGACCGTGTTTGATTGCGCCAATTCCCTTTTCAAGCCCTCCATTGCCGCGTTCTTCGAGCAGCCAGGCATTCCGGGATACAGTGTTTGAGTGGAAGCAGTCAGAGCTTGGTGTGGTATGGCCGATACCGCGGGGATCCCACGATAGAAGCTCGTAGTGGCGCCGGCCTGGCTTATCGAGAAAATTCTGCATATTATGTCCAGCTCGCTGGATGTAAGAGACACCCGAAGCCCCCGGCCCCCCGGGATTTGTAAAGATACTACCGCCAAAAGTCGGATCGTCGTCGGAGACGACTGCGGGGAGTTTGGCGATGGCGATGACTGCCGTGCGGCTGTCGGAGTCATTGGCCCAGTCCAGAGGCACCTCTAGACGCGCGCATTTGAAGCCATCGTAGCAGTCGTGGTATTGCAGGTCACGACTGGGAGTAATGGCAGTCCAGTCCAACGAGTCACTTGCAGCGAATGGAAAAGCGAATGACAAGGCGGCCAGAATAAACCCAGGACGCATGATTTCGGGTCGGCAGAATTATTCTTGCCACAAGGTCTGGGGGGTGCTTCTCAGCGAGTGATGGCTTTGTACATGGACATTGGAGAGGAACGAGGTTGCCTTATCTTGTGTTGGTGTGTTTTAGGCCGGTACCATACCGTATTCTGTACCGTATTTATAACCACCTCTACATTGTCTCCTACCTTCCAATCGACAAATAAAAAGTTAGGTTTCAATAAAGCAAGTAAGCCAGCATATAAAATACAAGCAAAAATAATAGAAGTTATGACAATTTTGAGGTGAAGAACGGTCGAGGTTTTGGGTCGAGAGCAGCGATGCGGGGCTTAGGTCTGTTTTGAAAAAATTCAGCGGCTCTACTAGTTCTTTTTAGGCCTAATTCACCCTATTTTATACTATATTAAGTTAATCAGAACGCAAAATTCACGTAGTGTCTTCGATACGCGAAGTCAATTGGACCGGGACTTTCAAAATAATTAGCGCAAAGAATTTGCTGGTAAATTTTACATTTCCTATCAAGAATTCTATCTCTATAACATGTAGGAGGGCCCTCGAGCAAAAAAAAAAAAAAGGCACCGTTATACTGGCCACCCCAAAATTTTCAGACTATCAAGACTCAAGTGCTCCATAATGCCATTCTTTAGCAGAAGCCTAAAAATAACTATCGCGGATCCAGCAGCGCAAATATTACTTGCATGCATGGGCAATAGGAGTTTAGGCTGGCTCCCTAACCAACAACAACCCGCATTATTTTCCGCGTCGCATTGACGATCTCCCTCAGTCCTCGATACAACAGACAACCTCTTAAAAAAATTCAAGTTATTAAAGTTTATCTGTTAAAATCATTCAAGACTCTTTTGTTATCTGAAAATCGCGATACATATGCAGCCGACATTATCGTAAATGCAGGAAGAATTCACGTTGAAATCTATACCAGACGCTCACAGTAGCGATGTAAACGAGTCTAATCGAGATGCACTTGAACTCGCTAAAGTGGGAAAGCGAGAGGTCTTGAAGGTACCTAACCCTGCCAGAAATAGAATAGAAAAGAAAAGAAAAGAAACCTAGACTAACAGGTTATCAGCGAAGATTTGGCCTAGCAAGCACTGTCGGGCTTGCATGTACTTTGATGTTAACATGGAAGCGGTCATTATGTTCGTCATAGCCCTGCAAACGATAAAGAAGCCCGTCTAACCGGATTACAGGAATATTAGTCTCGGGTTGACGGAGTATGTCCTTTTTGAAAAGATGCTCTCAGCATTGTCTGACAATTTCTTAGCGGAGGGCCGTCTGGGCTGGTGTATGGCTACATTGTCATCTGGCTCGGTTTCACGAGCACTTATACAGCGATAGGGGAATTGGCAAGTATGTTTCCTTCAGTACGAGGCTATCTAATCATCCCAGTGAACAGCTCTGACAGCATTTCTGCAGGCTGGGGGACAGTACCATTGGGCAAGTATTCTTGCACCCAAATCCTCGAAAAGGTTCCTTAGCCACGTCACTGGTATGGAAGACAAAGGAGAATTTTATTTTTGCTGCTAACAGGGAACAAAAGGCTCGATTTGCATAATAGGCTGGATAGCGGCTCCTACAGCAGCCATTTATCTTGCTGGGAGCGTCCTTCAAAACGCCGTCGCCATGAATGTCCCTGACTACGACCCGAAAGGATGGCATGTTACCCTCATTATGTGGGGGAATTTGCTCTTTTGTGCAATTCTAAACACATGGCTGGGAATGATTTTACCGGCCGTAGAAATACTTGTTCTCATTGCCCATGTGGTAGGCTTTTTCGCCTTCCTCATACCGCCCTCGTTCTTGGGCCTCGAGCTGACGCAAAATCGGTCTTTGATCTACCATTTAATTACGGCGGCTGGACAGATATCACATTGGCAACGCTCATTGGCATGAAGGGGACAGTTGCTGCGTTTTTAGGTAATATCCTATCTCATAAAATGTGACCGCCTACTGACCATTCCCAGGCACAGATGGAGCCGTTCATGTGGATTGAAGCCTTCACGTCCTGTTTTGCTATACCCCAAAGCTGACACTATTGTTCAAAAAAGATCGCTGAAGAAGTGGCAAATAGTACCCTTGTCGTGCCACAGTCTATGCTGTTTGCGATGATCATCAACGGGGCTCTCGGCTTCGCGATCCTCATCGGCTTCTTATTCACTGCGGGAGACCTAACCAGCATCGTGGAATCTGATGCCGCATGTCCATTCATGCAAATTCTGGAAAGCTCCACAAAGAGCAAAGCTGCCGCAATTGTGCTTTCGAGCATGCTTGCAGTCATGCAAGCCTTTGCAGGTCTCGCTGCGCTTTCATCTGGGAGTCGCATGCTGTGGTCTTTTTCGCGAGAACAGGCTATTCCAGGATGGCGCTGGATCCGTCAGGTATCAAATTATAACTGAAAAGAAAACCCTTTGTTTCGAATCCAAGCTGATTAGAACAATAGGTAAACCGACCCCTTAATAGCACTTGTGTCGTCGTCATCGCCGGCGGCCTCGTCAGTTTGATTAACATTGGATCATCGGTCGTCCTCAACATCGTTTTGTCTCTGGTCCTGGAAGTGTTCTTCTCGTCGTATATTATTTCTTTGTCTCTTCTACTTTACAGAAGACTAAACGGAGACATTTCAACACCTGCTATGGTCAAAGACCATAGATCATGACAACAATTGGCCGCCAATAATAACTACTCAGCTTATTTTTGAATACAGTGGGCTGAGAAAGCAAATTCGTGCAGTGATTGATTTGGAATATCAATAGCATTAAAGGAAGACACAATATATCTTAAGAATATGACAATGCATAAAATACGCGGCTCTGCCTATTGATGGGCGAACATGAATAACTTCAATATGCTGGCTAAGAACAATAAGCCAATTTATATATTCTTCGCTTTTGTATATAACTATTTCCAACCCTCTTCAAGGGCTGCTCTCACGTTCTCTACGCCTGTTAACTCAAGCTTCTTCTCATTTTGAAGCCGGTCTTCAAAATGGCTACGAGAGCAAATTACCTCCAACAAGCCGCAATTGATGTCTTTCTACAAGACAAAATTTTGAATGAAGACAATCCTTTGCAAGCGCCCATCGACAATGTGATGATAAACATCTGCGCTTGTTACTTTCCTACAGATCGATTCATCACGGAGTCACAGTCATACCCAGGCGATCCTACATCGATGAGGGGGGTAACGAGAGGCGACAAGACAAAAACAAATGTCGCAGTATCAGTCTATCACCAACACCATAACCCAAGGATCCAAAAAGCCTTCATTGTTGAAGCCAAGCGTTTCCCGTTACCAAAAAGCCGGCTCCCACAGCAATGGTGGGCAACTGACAGGTATTGGGGAAAGTCATTACCTCAACTTGAAGGCTATGTCAAAAAAGCTCGAAACCAAGACAAATATTCAAGAACAATGTATGGAATGTTGGTTATCGGAAACATGGTACGCTTCTACCAATTGGCGCCCAACAGCACAGATATGGTTCCCTGCAGCTTAAGATCGGTCCGGCGCAAATTGACATACGATCTTGCCAATAATGGCGACAGTTTAATGATCGAGGCATGTTTGCAGGGAATTCAAGCTTTGTTGCTTCATTCTTAAGCCCCTGCTTCTCAGCCTTGGTCGGTCAAAGCCTTCAAATGTTGATGATACTGTCTACTCTTTCAGGAAATATTGAGCTCTGCTTATAGTGAGCGTATCTCTACAAAAAACCCAAGTACAAACATATCTCTTCAAGTTGCCATCTCCAGGGGCATTCCGCATACATATGTGGTGGTTATTATATCAAATACTGATTGTTGCTAAGAGTATCTCTTTTACCGCAGCTGCCACTGTATTAACATTAGGATTTAATTTTCATTATCATAATACATCATTATTAATACAATCAAATAGCTCACTATTAAAGAGCATTTGCTTTGGCCTCAGCAGCTAATTTTGCATCTGCCACTTGGTTTATCAAGGGAACATTACGAAGCGCCTGCTGAGCAGCATTATCTCCAGCTATCGCCTTATTCAGACCACTTCCAGACCCCAAATGTTGATTGTCCCATCCCCAGCCCGTCAGATACACCCCAACGTAAAAAGTTTGCATCCCCCCGCTTAATTTTTCAGGGGGGCGTTCATCCACATACCTCAGCTTGATTCCCTTGCCCATGACTTTCTTGGCAAGAAACTCCTTGGACTTGAGAACCGGCTGAACACGTTCTATGCCGGTTAATTTTGGTTGCCACAGCTGCGTCAACCAGTTCTCGACGATTTCATCGCCATCAACCGGATTTGACAGTACAACAGCGGCAACATAGGCTTCGAAAACATCACCTTTTGTTTTCTTCCATCGTTTTGGCTGGTCCTTTTGGTCTGGAGGTACAGATAGTCTCGTATCAAACCCGTATTTGGTAGCGTACTCGGCAAGTGTTTCGTTTTTCACTAGTTCTTCTCGGATTTGAGAGATACGCCCGGCAGAAATGCCGGGGAAGCGGCGCCAAATCAGCTTTGTAGCAGAAACTTCAATATAGGCATCTCCAAGGACTTCCAGTCTATCATAGCTGGTCTCTTCTGGTCCCTCGACATTGTTGTTGTTATGTGCACCTGGATGAGTGAACACGGCTCTCGCCAGTGACGCATTAGAAATGGGAGGCAGCTCGGGCAAGCTTTTGTCTATCCTTGACGGATGAATATGCGTAGGGGGTGCATTTGCAGGCAGGCTTGCTGCTGACAAAATAGTCTGAAGCTGAGACGCTATCGTCAAAATGCTAGAGTGTTTAGGATGACTACCCAGGGCTTCTGGATGCTTGACTACTTCACTAACGACCCCCTGTAGTTTTTCAATAAGTGTGTCACCATCATGTCTCTGGTCAAGCCCTGTATTTGGGCGTTTTATTTCGGATTCGTCATGAAAATGATTGCCCTGTTGCAAGAATCGTGTGAATTGAGACCCTTCTAAGCTTTAAGGGTCCTTGCCTACCTTGGCTTTTTTGCTTGTTATGATGCGACCAGAATTAGCACCTCCATCTCTGTGCTGCCTCTTTTCTCCCATGACTGCAGAAACATCAAATCTTGATTCCTCCAAATCGCGTCGAGTGCGGCGTGCGAAGAAAAGTGGTCGTAGTGGATCACGTAAGCCGCGCTAAGGAGCTCGTTCGGGATTGTTGCGATGCTTCACTTCACACCCAGAGCAAACATCGACTTCAGATCAACCACAGCCATGGCAGCTCCACGAGGTCGCATCTTGGACCTTGTCAAGGTATGCAAAAAATCCCCGATTCTCGCAATCTCCATTACTAAAAGAAGAACCAATTGTCCAGGCCCAATGTCGGATCTTTTCCTCCACGTTTAACCCGCAACGACTGCGACTGGGAAATAAAGTCTTACGACAGCGTCTGCGAGGACCTGCGCTCGCCTTATGGTACCCCCGGAAAACCGTTTCGTTCCGCGATTTGCAAGATATATACAAGCCCTTGGACCTTGAGACATTCGACGAGGCTCAGGATGATAGAGAGGAGGCCATACAAATGTACTACCGCGCCAACACCCTGCGTTTTTGCACAAAATGTACAATGCTAACTATTGCAACAGTGCCAAATTGCGAGGAAAAGGACGACCCAAGAAGAAGCGAACTGCTGCAGGTACTTTAATTTTCCATTTCTCCCTTGTCCTTGGAAGACGCATGCTAATTTATTCCGCAAAGAATCGCGCTCCCACAAGAAGAAGAAGTGACCCACGTCGTTTGGACTTGTCTCTGGGGCTTCTGCTTTCAAGACGAGACATTTTGTATTCTTTCAATTGCATTATGGGCGTCTAGAAATTTTTGTACAATATACTTTAAAGTACCAGGCTATTTTACCTAGGTGGATTGTGTAGAAAAAATGGTTTTCAGTAACAGCTTCTTTTGGACATTTTACCCAGTTCAATGAACCAGTCATTAATTTCCATTTTACTAAGTATTTATGGTTGATCCTGGATGAGGGCATTCAACTTCCAGGCTGTTTTGCGCATAGGTCACGTGACTTAGCATAATACCAGATGCTCCACCCAGTCCCATTTCGCCGCCGCGATAGAACCTGCCTCGACACTTTTTGGACGTATCGCTGCCGCCCTTCTCCAACACCTAGTGGGTGGCCTTTTTGCGCGTTATTATACTGTACTACAGCTTGCGACGCGTCAAATTTCAAGTTGCCTACCATGCCAGCAGCCGCCGCCAAACAGAGTAAAAATCAGCTTCGAAGGGCTCGAAAAAAGGCGGCCAAGAAAGATGTAAGGACTTTTTGCCCTATAACAGCTATTGTTGTTCCGAATCTGACGCAAATTTTTCTCCAGGTTTCAACTGCAGACGCAGAAAAAATCCCTAGCCCAAAGGAAATTGACAGCAAGACGACAGACGATGTCTCAAAGACAAAGACTCTCGATGGCGACAGTTCATTTGGAACTGATATAAACATGGACGACCCGCTATGGGGAATGTATAAGAATGTTGCGGATCGGTTTGAAGCTAGCGCTGGTGAAGAAACAAAAGTAGAACAGGAAAAGCCTCAGATCTACTTCGACGACGACGATGAAATTCCAGACGAAGAAGAGAACGAGCCGCGGATGTCCAAGAAGAAGAGGAAGGAGATGACCAAGCTTTCTGTTGCTGAGCTGAAAGCGCTCGTTCAGAAACCAGATTTGGTTGAGTGGACAGATACTTCGGCCCCTGACCCCCGGTTACTTGTTCGTATCAAAGCGCACAGGAACGTTGTGCCCGTCCCAACACACTGGTCGTTGAAGCGAGAATACCTGTCATCCAAACGAGGTATTGAAAAGGCGGCTTTTTCACTTCCAAAGTTTATCCAGGAGACTGGCATAGCCGAGATGCGTGATGCGGCACAGGAAAAGCAAGATCAATCGACCTTGAAGCAAAAACAACGAGAGCGCGTCGCGCCGAAAATGGGCCGACTAGATATCGACTATCAAAAACTCTACGAAGCCTTTTTCCGCTTTCAAACCAAGCCTGAGTTGACGCGGTATGGGGAGGTTTATTACGAGGGCAAAGAATACGAAACGAACCTTCGTCATCTGCGCCCAGGTGAGCTTAGCGATGAGTTGAAAGAAGCTCTCAATATTCCACCCGGAGCTCCACCGCCATGGTTGATCAATCAGCAACGTTACGGACCGCCTCCTTCTTACCCAGCGCTGAAAATTCCTGGGTTGAATGCGCCGCCGCCACCAGGAGCCATGTGGGGGTACCACCCTGGTGGTTATGGAAAGCCTCCTGTCGACGAGCACAATAGACCTTTGTATGGAGGTGATATCTTTGGTGTTCTCCAGACCCAGCAAAGCGCCCAACAAGGCGAACCCATCGAAAAGGACCTGTGGGGTGAATTGCAGCCTCCAGAGGAGGAAAGCGAAGAAGAAAGCGAAGAGGAGGAAGAGGATGACGAAGAGGCTGAGGATGAAGACATGGGTGAAGGACTGCAAACACCAAGTGGTCTGGAGACTCCTAGCGGATTTGTGTCTACTGTGCCGTCAGAAATCGGGGCTGTTGAAAGTGTAGGTGGAGAGTTTGACGTCCGAAAACAACCCCGGGGAACAGAAACAGAGGACTCGATACAACCCAGGGCAGCGTACCGTGTCATTCCAGAGCAACAATCTCGCGTGCAGGGCTTCTTTGGTGGCGATAGGAAATATGACCTCAAAGCACCAGACCCATCGATCCCAGTGCTGGGCGCGGAAGACCACAGTCGCAAAAGGAATCGACAGGGCGACGTCGATGTGTCCATGGATCCGGACATGCTACAGAGCAGTGATGGCATCAACAAGGAGCATTTGCAGGGCTTGTACAATGAAGAGCGACAGCAAGAGCATTCACAATGGAACTTCCAGGAGGATCTCAGCGATATGATTGCGAGCGAGAGCCGTAAGAGGCTCCGCAACCAAGAGGAAAAGCGTGCGAAGCGGGGGTAGATGCGATGACTGAATAGCTATTACGACTACAGTATTATAATCAATGTACAATTATCATTTCATATTTATATCTTGGAGTAACTGTATGTGCTTAGGGCAATTAATGTAGCGGAGCCGCATTGTCCCCGCCTAACCAGAATAGGTCTAGTCTTTCGATACGTTCGCAACTTCTCGCCATCCGCCTGAACTCTTGACTGAGACTTCTCAAACATGTGGCCCGACAGAATGGAGCGAGATCGCGGCAGAAGGTAACAATCAGAAATCATAAAACGGTATATACACTCGATCGCTAACATTTGCTGCAGCACGAGATACGACGAGCGATGGGGTGGTGGCGAGAGTTATAGGCCGGCCGGGAGAATTTCTCGCTCGCGCTCTCGAAGCCGAATACGACGCCCTCGATCTCGCTCTCGCTCTCGAAACCGATCGCCCCGACTCACTGCTGATACATGGGTGCCTCAAGGGGGCGGCCGACATCCAGGGAGATTCCGCAGCCGATCGCCAGCGAACCTACGTCGTTCTCGCAGTCCTCCGTATCGCCAGCGCCAGCGCATTTTGTCTCCGCCGCGAAACGGGCGTCCCAGATCGCCTTATGGTCCATCATGGCGCTCTCGATCGCCGTATTCGCAAAAACCACCTCCTGATTTCCAGCACTCGCGGTTTGCTGGGGACTCTTCGCGACCCTCGTACCCTCCCAGGTCGCCAAGGCGAGACCAGCCTCCCTCGCCACCTGGCAGATTCCGCGACTACCCATCCCCTTCGCGATCCGGTTCGATTAGAGACCGGCCGCCGTATGGCCGTTCTGTTGGTCGTTCAAAGAGTCCCTATTATCGAAATGATCCGTACTCTCGAAATGACTCGCACCCAAGGAGAAGGACACGATCTCCGGTCAAACCGGGCTTGTCCGACCACCCTTCTTCACATAATTCGGCATCGACATCACGAAGGTCCTCACCTCCTTCAAATTTCGATCGACCTAGCGGGACGCCCTCGCGGCCGAGAAGTCGGTCTCCAGTGGATCTGGCTTCAAGGGCCAAGGCCAAGTCTGTCGAAAGGGCTCCGGTACCTTCTAGCGCAGTTGGACCGTCTTCACACTCCAGTTATGATAATGCAAGGAACTCGCCTTTGAATAGCAGCGTTCAGGAACGGGCTATTTCAGATAGATCAGATAAACCCGTGGCTGATCGTCCTGGGTTGTCGCCTCGTCCTAGTGTCTCGTCAGAAAAGGCCGACTACCCGAAAGGCCCAGGTTTGTCTGATTCCCGGGGCCCCCAGCAGGAGACACCATCCAGCACATCTACGTCGTCTGCTCAGAATCGGGCATCCAATATATCCTTATTGTCTGCTCCAACAAGACCCAAAGGAGCTTCTAGTTTTCACCCTCGTGATCACCCCCGTGATCACAATCGAGATCCCACATGGGCCGGACGGCGTGCTCCTCCTCCCCCTTCCCCTCTACAGCAGACGCCGCCGACTGGACCTCGAAACCGATACGTACAAACTCCGCCAGTTAATGATTTACAACGTGGACCGGGCTATCGGCCCAGCAATGGGCTCTCGGCGCCACATCACCAGCGCAGCCCGAGACCCAACTACCTCGCGTCGCTGCCAGTTGTTGTGGCTGGCGGGCGGCTATTGCCACCGACTTTTGACGCCGTGATTGAGAAACGGCTGTCGCAGCTTGAGTCGGATGAAGACAAATTGATCGATCAAATGCTGGAGAAACAGCGGGCGAAACGAGCGGGCTTGAAGGACTGGGATCGGCTGGAACGAGAAAGTGCTTTGAATGCGCTGAAAAGCGAGCTGGCAGAGGTGCATCTGCAGCGGATGACGGAGGGCGAGGGGTTTGAGGGCGCTACAGTGTTTTAAGAGCTGGATGTATACTATAACATGATAACGAATATTATTTATTAATCGGCCTTATTTTCTATTGAATGTTGACTATTGAATACAATCATAAATATCAAAGTGGAGCATAGTTTGCGCGCGGCGATTGGCGGCGCACTAGCGGCCGCAAATTACCTCTGGCCACTTGTACTAATAGTTTGCTGTTCCTGCCTCAGTGCTCATTGCGCCACGCCCTTGCTCACCTCGACTCTCTACACTCTCTTTAACTCGCCTCTCCCAACTCTGTCTGTCCTTTGCAATCCGACCTTCTGATCTGATCCTTTTGTGTTTTGCTGCTCGCTTCCTCTCGCCAGGATGAATATCTTCAGGCTTCTTGGTAAAATCCACCACCTCCCTCGTGGCGCATCCTAGACTGACTGGAATTCGATGGCAGCGGATTTTTCGCACCTGGTGTCCATCTTGGTGCTGCTGCAGAAGATGAAATCGTCAAACGTGGGTTTTCTCCAAGAATTAGTTTCTGTCTGTTCTGACCTTCAATCTAGAGCTGCTCTGGACTGTCGTTCAAATCGCAGGTCCTGTACTTGACCGTTTTTGTCGGGCGCTATTTGGGTTCGTTCTCCCTATCCTACGCATTGTACATTGCTAACGCAAAAAAGACCTCTTCTGGACCTTCACGGACTCGTTTTATAATACTACTTTCAAGATTCTCTTTATCAGCTCCTCCGCGTACACGATTTACCTGATGCTCAACGACTACAAGCCGACCCACGACCCAAACACGGATACGTTTAAAGTGCAGTATCTTCTTGGCTTCAGTGCTTTGTTGGCCGTGCTCTTTCCGCAGAAATACGAAGTGGCCGAGGTTAGTTCGACCCAGAGACAAAATATACGTTTCAAAGGCTGAAAATAAACCAAAATAGATTTTGTGGACGTTTTCCATCTGGCTCGAGTCTGTCGCGATTCTCCCTCAGCTGTTCATGCTGCAGCGTACCGGCGAGGCGGATACCATCACCACGCATTACCTCTTCGCGCTGGGACTTTACAGGGCGCTCTATATTCCAAACTGGATCTACCGCTACTTTGCCGAGGGCTATTTCCACGCCATCCCCGTTATTGCTGGTATCATTCAGACTGTGCTTTACTCGGACTTCTTCTACATCTACTACACAAAGTAGGGATTCTCTCTGCCTTTCCTTTGTGATGTTTTTATTTGTGAATGGGTTGCTAACTGTGTGATAGGATTATGAAAGGGAAGAAGTTTGCTCTACCGGTTTAATTTTAATTATATTTTTCTCATCGAACTTACGAATACCCTTCTTGGATGTATTGCTAGAAGAACTTTGCTGTTAGCCTGTCCGATCACTCCGGGCAGGGCGCCTCTGGTATGACAGTTAGTCTTAAGTCCGCCCAGGTTGACCCTTTTACCTGATGAAGTGCATTGATACCAGCAACGGAAACAGGACCTTTTTTTTTTTTTTTTTTTTTTTTACAAAGTGAAAATTATGTAGTATGACCAGAGTTAATATGAAGATACTTTTGTTTTCAAGTACATTATCTTATATTATATACATACACAAGAGCTGATTAGGTTCCGTTCCATACCAGACATTTTGACGCAGACAGACTTCTCCCATTCCAAACCCAACCACCAAGAAAACTAGCAATTATTATCGAATTATTGATTTAATGCATCTACTAAAGTCAATACCCAGAGTAGCGCGAATTCGCATTCGTCGCCATAAACCCGCTATTACTTGATGCATACTGGGGAGCCTGCGAGGTTTCCACCAACTGGTGCGGATGAGGGTGACCATGGGTATGGTGATGATGAGCAGCATCGCCCATCAAACCGAGCGGTTTCATGGACGACAGTCTTTCGCCGCCTTCGGAATGGAAATGGGTCGCAGAGGGATCGGGCCAGGATACATCGTGATGGGGATGATGATGGGAATGATGATGGTGATGGTCTGAGTAGGTGTAGGCTGCTGATTTGCGTCGACCGCCGCCACCGCTGCTGCTGGGAGTACTGCCATATACGTGAGACTGTTGTTGTCTGGCGAGTTCGAGATGCGGCGAGCCTCTTCTGGAGTCTGGGGGTGTCACTGTCAAGTGTTGTGTTGTTGGTGCTACGATTGTGCCCCGGCGGCCTTGACAGGTTGGGCAGATTTTGACGAAGCGGGAGATGAGTTCTTTCGGGACCCTTTTTTCACTGTCAGAACTAGATGGAATAAGGGTTGGTTGGCCAGTCTTACCATGAATATCTGTGGCGGACGTGAGTAGAAGTCTTGTCCCGGCCACCGTGTTGGCATTGCTGATGTGCCCGGGTCAGGATCTTGAAGAGCTTTTCTCGGATTGCCACGGGTTTGCCCTCGTGGCATATGAATTTTTTATTCTGCAAGTCCGAATTAGCATAGCACAGCTTTCACCAGTCAGAGTCTAACGTACATCTGGTGTTCGGTGGTCGGGCTCAAGCTGGAACATTTTCTTCACCCAAAACCTAACAACAATCAGCACTGCCAGAAGAAGAATGACAGATAAATACCTGAATTGGGCAGATTCTATGCCCGTGTCTTTTGGATTGTCCAGAACAGTTCGAATGTTGCGCGCTCTTTTGGCGTTGATCAACGCCTTGTCCTGCTTCTTTACCGAGAGCTCGTTTACATAACTATCTGATGAGCTTAAAAAGGGGTCGCAAATCAAGGAATTCATTTCTGGTACCTGTTCATCAACTCATCGAATTCATCAACATTAGGGAACCCTTCTAGTGGCGGGGAAACCGGCTCCGAGATCATGCTTTCTTCGTTATACGACTCCTGGCTTTCGATTCCGTAGTCCATCGAGTCGCTCAGCGGCATAAAGCGAGCTGCATTGGAATATCTGAGCGGATTCAGGTATCGCGGGTCCCGGAAAGAGGGCTGCTGCTGCTGTTCGTGGCGTGTTGTTGGAAGTGCTCCTAGACTCGGATGCATCACTGTCCCCGGAAGACCGCCCATGGGAGTCTGGGGCGCGTAATAAGCAGGCATTGCAGAGGGATACGAGCTGAACGGGTTCATCATGTTGTAGGAGCTGGACGAGTGGTAGGAAAGCTCGGGGCTCGCGGGGTTTTCGTAGCAAGCAGCAATGGGAGCAGAGTCGTTGGAGTAGGCATATTGCTCTTGTGACGGTCGTCTGTATGTGTTCATGTCGTAGGAAATAGTGGAAATAATGGTAATAATAAATTCTTCAATGTTGTTTTTGTTTTACAAAAAAAAAACGACTAGGGTAGGGGAAAAACGAAAGACTTGGTTCCAAAAACATAGCACAACGAGGGCTCTCGCGGAAGTTATATACCCATTGGCTCGGGCAACACCAGGACAACGCTGCTCTCCAAAAGGCCAATAGCTGACGCAGTGATACGGATGCTTCACTCTGCTCTGACAACAGGGCAAGCTGCAGCAAGCGCAGACACATCGGGGGGTGGTTTCTATTCGGAGACAAACAAACATACGACATGGCCAGCGAGTCGAGTCGGTGAGTGGTTGTCAGGCATTGAGGGTGAAGCAGACGCTCATTTGCTGCTGCATCTACAGGGGTTCTCTAAAGGAGGAGACAGCGGATTCCCTTTTTTTTATTTTATTTTTTTTTCATGCATATTCAGAGCTAAGACAGAGCGAGTGGTGTGGGTGTATCTGGCTCTGTAAGGTACACAGCCTCCAGATTTCGCAGGTTTTCGCCTCATCGTGACCCTTTTGTTTCGTGCATGGGGCAGATCTGCATGTCCTTGATTATTTGCTGCCTTAGGGATTCGCAGGCATTCCACCACGGGCGGCTATTAGTCCACGACAGAGCTAGGACGTGGCAGAGTCGACGATGCCACGTTGGGCTCTCACTTGGAGAAGTCAGAGTCTCGCCACGCGTTCTGGAGGCCCGATCGGCAAGGTCAGGCTTCACTGAGGAAATCTGAGAAGGAGACGAAGAGGGACAGACGTGCAGCCCTTTTTTTGTCTTTCTTTTGACTCTGTGCTACTAGCACTGCTAGACTACTAATTAGCAGTGCTAGTAATAACTAATAAGTACTCCTACAGTCAACTAGTTATACCCGCCCCGGCTATATCAAGAGAGTCGATTTCCTCAACTTTCAGCCCCCCAGATAGTAATTTTTATCTCTCATGCATCCGGACAAACGACCAAACGCCCCGATAGGCCTGCGGGTCTCGTGTTTCTTCTGCAACTACACGATCTACGTTGTTTGCTTGTTTACTTTCTTTTGCCGGGTCGCTCGAGTCCGAAAACGTTTTCTTTCCTTTTCTTTTCTTTTCTTTTTTTTCCCCTTTCGCGTTATCTCCAGAGTCTCCGAATAGAAGTCGGTTGCACGGAATATCTGTTCCGATAATCTTCGTGTGACCAGCGTCAGTATGTGTTGGTACACGGTGGTTTCACGCATCCAGCCAACACGACATTATTTTGTCGCATTGGCTGTCAGTAGCAAACAGGCTAGACCCTGTCGTTGTCTTGCTCTACGATCTCTTCTTGTAGTAGAAAGTAAAAAGTGAAAAAGATCGCCTCAGCCTTGGGAACCTAGAATCTAGAATCTAGACCACGCATTCCATTTTCCTCACTGACGTCTTACATGCCTCTAAGCAATTACACATACATATATACTAATGCAAGCACCCCCCATGTCAGTTCGTACTGAAGAAATGCAGCACTCTTCGGATCTTGCACATAAAAAACGTCGCCGACCCTGTCCAACTCGAAAATGCTTTTAACAGCCTCGCCTCGTTTCGACTTGCCTGTCTACTTGACAGCGAATCACTGAGCCAAAACCATTGATACTTCCTGAGACTCCGAATGGGTTACCCCCTTTTTTTATCGCAAGCGGGACAATTATTCCCTTTTCTAAAACATACCATCCCAAAAAACCTCAACGGGCAGATGCGTCGACCGTTCTACGGTACTGATAGGCAAAAATCGACCTGCAAGGAGGGTTTGCAGGACAAGGAACTGGACGCTCAACGAGCACTTCCCCGGCCACTAAATCATTCTTGCTCTGTTTCCAATACAAGGATCTACGTGGGCACATATGTCAGCATGAAGCCCATGCGATATGTGAGGCTAGGTTAATAAATCCACCACCAACCCACTGCCCTGTCTGTCAGACAGTGGACACAACCCCAAAAACTCGCCGAGCCAATACTCAATAATAAAAATAGAAACGAAATTGAAACAGAAAAGAAAGATGTGCTAATCATCTGACAATTAATGATTCCATTCCTCTTTTAGGGCTAGGAAAACTTTCCGTTCTAGGAAATAATATGTCCAAACCTCCCCCCCTTCCCAAAAAAAAGAAGTTGACATTAAAGTCCGACTAGGGGCTCTGCAGCACTAAGCTTATTTCGATAGTACATGTTTGTAACAAAGTCTGGACTGGACTGCTTTTCCTCAAATGGGATATTGTTCTGGTAGAGAATCTTTTCTTCCTACTGAGACAAACAAGCCTTGCCAATTTGTACGCATGTACTCCCAAGACCCAGAGTCTACACCAATCACCCATCCCCCCCTGTCACCAGGTTAAACAAAAACATGGAACAATGAACTATAGGATAATAGGCAGTACAGAAAGAAAAAGCAAAGAAAAAAAAGATATCGTTTCTTTTTTCCGGATGCGGAGTGTCATTCTTGCCGCATGGTTCGGGAATATCGAACGCTATCCCATTGGCCATATTTCAGGCCTTTTTGCCTTCTTTTTGGTTTCTTTCTCTTCTTTTTTTGGTTCGTATGCATCAATGTTGGCCGTGGGATCCCGAAGCAGTGCCATGCATGGGAACCGGTATACCGCTGGATAGACAGAGAGTGTGGGGATGAAGCATAACCGGTTTCTCATAGGCAATATATTGAGAAAGATAGAAAGGCAGATCAATTGTTGTAAATAATATAAACATTGTAAACATGGAACAAGGCTGGGAAACCTCCCAGCCGTTCAAATTAGCGATTAACAGGTAACTTAAAATAACAACAGCAAACGTAACGTAACATAAACGTAAGATAAGTATACATCGTCATAATGCAGAATGCAACTCATTTCTTCATAAATCATAGAATCATGTATATGTCGAGTTCTCAACGACATCATCAACTCACCGACGCATTCTCGCTGGGAATCAAATCCCGGATCGACCAGCGCCAGCCATCTCCGAACCGCTGTCGTTCAGATGTAACCCATTTGGCAACTTTGCGTCTCCATCTGTCTTCTTCGACACGCTGGCGTTTGACAAACTCAGGTCCAACGTCGAATTCCTCGGTTATTGGCCATTCCTCCGACGAGTCACCGCCACTTTGGTCATCTGAGACATCCATGTCATTCGCGGTACCTGACAAGACTCTCTTGTGTCTGCTGGAGGAGTCGGGTTTATCCTGGAGGTCTTCGAGGCCCGCAAAGACGTCCTCGGACTCGTCGTAGACCACCGCTGCTGCACCCTCGCCTCCTGCAGGTGACGACGACGCGAGCTTCATCCAGCACATCCGCTGCGGATCAAACACCATGTTGCCGACAACCTGAGCGTCCTTGGTTGTGCCCATGCTGGCAATCAGCGCTGGTGCTGCTTTGGGAGACTTGGGCCTGGTCATCACGTCGAAGCCTGCCACTGTGTTCTCGTTCCCTTCCCAGCGGTACGTAGCAGGGTTATATTGCATCCCTTTGATTTCTATGACCAAAATTAAAATTTAGATCTGTTCAGACCATAAAAAATTGAGAACTCACGTTTGGTTTCGCTGACGCCGGACCCCATTGGTCGAATCAACTGTGGCCGAGCTTTGGATGATTTTCCCTTTTTGCTTCTCAGCGTCAACACGCTTTCGCCATCTTGAGAATGATGCTGCCCTTTCCAATTCGTACTAAGAGGGGCAAGTGCTGTGCTTCCACGGTCTCTATTGGGAAGCGAAAGTGAGGCAATCCTTTGTTCACGGGCATTTCTGGACGCGTTAGTGTCTCTAGCGAAGCGAGGCGTAAAGGTACTAGGTCGAGGCGAGTTGAGCTGCGCAGAGGTTGAAGGCGAGGTCTCTGCTCGTGACAAAAGGGCAGGAGGGGTATGGGTTAGACGACTTCGGATCGACCGTGGCGCGCCGTGGCCTACTGGAGATTTCACAAAACGACTTTCAGCAACTGCAGATGTAGGTAGATCATCAAAAGACTCCAATTCGGAGCCGTCTCCGTAGTTGCGTCGACGTGCGGGCCGAGTAACTGTCCGTTTTGCTGTCACATTACTGTAGTCACCGGTAGTATCTGAGTTGTGACGCTGAGAAGTATGAGCAAAACGAGTAGTAGATTTGGAATTTGCAAAATCTTCCGAGTCGGCACGGCGAGTATGACGGGTGTATTTGACGCTTGCGTGGTGTGACTGGCCTGGTGATACGCCAGCAGGGAGAAACGGCGCGTGGGATTGACGGTTCGCCAACCGGGAACTGGTTGTAGCTCGATCAACTGGCGTTTTGGGCCGTATAGACTGAGGAATGAAGCTCGCACCATCCTGACGAGATGATGGCCGCGGAAGAGGCGTGGAGGAAGTGGATGGATCGTAAGCACGGATAGAAGGCATTGAGCGTTTAGCTTTCAAAAGTTGTGCACTGGTTGTTGTGTCAGCACGAGTATTTTCTCCTGAAATCCTAGACCTGAGAGATCTTTGAGCTCGGGACGAAGGTGTGGCTGGCGGAGAGGTATGAGATGCGTGAATGCTCGATACAGATGACCTGCTTGCATGTCCCGAGAGCCGAGACTGCGGGCGTCGGAATTTCACGATAGGAGCGCCGCTTTCCGATACTGGTTCAAGATTAGAGTGGCTGCGATCATGGCCAGATAGCCGTGGAATTCGGGTGACTGTTGAAGGCGTCTTGTTTGTAAAGGTGATTGTTTTCTCGGAGCGACTGGGAGTTGGCGTGTGGGCTATTTTGCGCTTCACGTTGCGATTGACGCCTGGCTTCATCGTCGCAAAAACATTGCCGTCATCAATGTCCAAATTATCAAAAAAGTCCTTGTGGTCTTTTGGGACAGGTTGAGATTTCGGGCTGACATCAGGGGTCGTGGATGGTTCTTGTCGTTTCTTCAAAGCCTCCTCGAAGTTTATAGGGCCGTCAGGCAGGATCAAGCCCTCCAGACTATCATCACTTTCTGCCGTAAGACAGCTGGACACACTAGGACTGAAGGCTGAAATGGAGGAGCTATGGGTAGACCGTCCGTCTCGCTTCGTGCCGCCAAAGCGTACACCAATGCTGCCTTCTGCCCAGTCAAGATCCCAGGCATCATCGTTCATGCTTGGAGCGCTTGGTGCAATATCCCTAGGCGCAGAGAGTTTGAGCATGGAGTTCTCGGCAGGGAATTCAAAATCTTTCTCAAAATCATCCATGTCGTTATCAGCTGCAGGGCCGTTAGCGGGCTGAGGCTCAGTTGGGCGGGATTTGGCGATTTTAATCGTTGGCACGTCTTTCACATGGTCCCTTTCGCTTGTTTGTTTGGGGCTTGCAAAGACATCAGCGGGAATTTCCATCTGTATGGCGGTGTCGTCCGATTCACGGAAAGAGTCTAGATCGATGGCGGACGCGGGTTTGGAAGGACTGGTCATGGGCGGCGGGTTGATATGCTGGAGGGATTCCGGAAAAAGAGGTCGTTCCTGAGGTCTGAGTGACAGTTCGGCGTCCATTGGAAAATCCAAGTCTTCAGACCAGTCATCGATAGTATTTTTCCTGACGTGCTTCGCCTGAAGTTTCTTGATGGCGCCGCCCGTGAGCGCAGACTTGGGTACGCCGTTGGGGATAGGGATGCCAGCGCTACGAGCCGATGCAATAGCTTCTTCGGTCGCGGTCTCGTCATTGTCACGCAGTAGCACCTGCCAATCCTCATCGCCGGCATTCGATTCGATGTCAGAGCGCATAGAGAGTCGCGACGAAACCGAGTCGCGGTGGCCGCCCGTCGAACGGCGGACGGATCCGGTGACTGAGGTTGTCGTAGAGACTGCTTGGAAATGAGTATCGTCCAGGCACTGTAGATCGCCATCGTCATCCCATGATTCCACCAGTGCTGCTGCTGCTGCTTCGCCCTGCAGCTGGTGGAGCGTATCGGGCTGCATGGTTGAGTCGACAGAGATCGATTCTAGACGAGTAGAATCATTCATAAACAGTGTTTCGGGGGATTCTTAAATAACAGGTAGTCCCATCTCTGATTCTTTTAAGAAAACCTGGGTCAGGGGCGAGGTGTATCAGCTTTAATAACTGCTTACTGCTGTGGAATGCTGCTCGTGCTCGCGCTGCAACGTACGCTCTCGAATGCTCGAGGTTGGAGTCGCCGATATTCGACGGCGGCTTGCGGTGGGCGGATTCGGGCTCGTTAAGTCATTTGTGCATTTGTGCGATGGTTGGTATGGGGTGAGGTTGTGTAGTGTCGAGGAGTGGCTGGGAGAGACAAATGTTCGCCGGCGGGAATGCCAAGTCGCGCGCGTTACGGGCAGTACGTGGTGTATACGCGATTACGCGGGGTCGCCACGAGGAGTTGGCGCGGCTGGTTGTAACGGACGGTATATTACCGTAATATATTACTCGCTTCGACGACAGAAATCACTGTTGAATTGATTGTGACTATGTTACAAGATGTTATATTGTTGCGCTTTGTTAGACATTTATAGTACTGCTATCTACAATACATGAATATTTAGCTGTAGTATGAGTTTTGATTAGACTTGGGTGAAGAGCTTGTTTTGATAATGGATGTAACAATCACGTATAGCAGGAGGCTGGCTGACAATAGCTATCCCATCACAGTTCAACCTAACAGTGCATTATACATATTATACACAAATAACCACAAAATAATCCCCAGGCAATCAGTAGCGCTGTATAATATCCGTGGCTGGGCCCTTCAGCGCAGACGGCTGCCTGTTCTCCTGCCTGTTCTCTCACCCGCGGTTCCACTCCCGAATTCCTCCCATTCATGATTCAACTCCAAACCGTTTCCCAGTAACAAATCCACATTGAATTCCTAAATCGATAGCAAATATACGACTACCATGCCAACTGACAGAGAACGAGTCGTCCGCATTCCTCGGTCAGACGAGCCGAATGGCTTCGTCCTAGTATATATCGCGCCCGAGCAACCAGCGTCGACAGTGAAGCTCATTGCGACAGAGGGGGAAAACCCCTATGTAAGCTCGAGTACGTATAGCATTGACAAATACAAAAATCCGCAATAACTAACGTCTCCATCACAGTAAAAATATCTCACCTCAAAGACTTGCGCTCCAAGAACTACCAAGGCAGCGATGAGGAGTTTGAGAATATCCTCGCCTCTGTGCTCAAATACCGGCCTGATACCAGCAGCTTTGATTCCGCGCAGCTGGGCGGCGACATTGAAGCGAATGCATCAATTCGGCAGACCAAAGATGGCGAAAATCAGTTGGTGATTGCCATTCGCAAGCGCATCGACACAATCACAGTACAACAACCTCCCCAACACCGTCGTCCCACATGATAGGTGACTAACCATGGTCCTAGCAACGAGTTGCGTCAATCGCACTCACCCAAGACGACGACCAAACCATCGAACTCTTCGAATGGACCGGCCTGATGACCACACGCGCCGACTCACTGGCCCAACAAATCTCCGCGCTGACCGAGCGGCTGCACGCCGCCGAAGAGTCTATCAAAACCCTGAACTCGAGCATCAGCGAGCTCGTGACCAGCAAAAAGGAGCATGAGGATTTGCTGATGGCGAATTTTGTGCATGTTCTCAATGAGAAAAAGCTGAAGATTCGCAACCAGCAGCGGCTTTTGGCGGCGGCGAAGGTTGATGGGGATAAGAGTATGTTTTTTGTGGCGTATCATTACGAATTTGTTTTGATATAATTGAACAGTCTCCGAGCTGAAGCAAGCTTCTCAACATCGCCTCGCTGAGCCGAAAAGCAGAAAAGGAAAACGCAAACCCGTCGAGGAACCCTCAGACTCGGATGAGTTTGAGCGCATGGATATCGATCAAGGCGGGCCTGTTGATGATGAAGATGTCGGACCAGACGAAGACGATCTAGACGGAAGAGAGACGCCCCAGCCGCTTGAGGAGGAAACTGAGTCCGAAGCCGAAGAGGCCCGTTCCCAAGAAGAAAGCTCTGCGCCGAAAGAAAACGAATCCACGCGTCCACAGCTGGCAAAGCCGGCAGATGCACCACCAAAGCGAGATTTGCCATTTCTGAAAAGGGGTGCTGCTCCTAGCACCAAGGTAGCAGAGCCGTCCAAAGCTGACGAAGAAGAAGGCGGAGAAACGGATGATGATGAATTGTAAATTTTACCAGAGCACTTTATTACTGTTCAGTTTATGGGATTCAATTTTTCAATTGATCTATATACAAGTCCATCCCTCTGCTACCTTTAAAATTTTCATAAGATTTAAGCAAACAGGGATAACGGTCCATAGAAGAACTTGGGTTTTAAGACAACATGAGGAACAACACGTAAAGTCAAGTTAGGTTTACAAAAGGGAAAAACAAACGCCAACCTTGAAAATGACGACTCTCTAAGGTTATTAACCGAATGCTGCTTGAGGGGATAGTTCACCAGCAGCCATGAAATTCGTCTCAGGGTTGCCAGTAGCCTTGGCGGCCGAGGTACGTGCCATTGTAGGGGAGCTAAATTGAAGTTAGTAAGGATGACTACGATTATCAGAGTGTAATGAGCATACCTTCGAGAAATAGAGTCCGTAAAGTAAAAGTCTTCAATGGCCTTCTTAAAGGGAGCACCGCTAGGGTTGCTGCCCTTGTTCTGGTCCACCAACTGGACTTTGCTGAGGCCACTGACAGAAGTGGGCTCAAGAACATCGTATCGTCGAAGGGCAGGGCTGATCTGTTCCATGCGGTCACGCAGAGCTTCGATATCGTCATATGGGAGTGGAGCGCCGAGGAATTCACTGACGGCGCGGATAATCTTCCAATCGTCGCGAGCAGCTCCTGGCATGGATGTGGCAGCACGAGTGACCTGGACACGTCCCTCGGTGTTGACATAGGTTCCCGACTTCTCAGTGTAGGCAGCACCGGGAAGGACGACATCGGCCAGCTGTGCACCGCGGTCGCCATGGTGGCCCTGGTAGACAACAAAGGCGTCCTTGGGAATGTCGCTTGCGCTAATCTCATCGGCACCAAGGAGCCACACAAGTTTCGCCTGAGTGTTGGCAACTTCAGGGGAAGGAGTGGTGAAGCCAACCTCGTAGGCTCCTGCGCGGGAGGCGGCTCTTTGCAGTACATTGTAGCCCTGCCATTCTGGAGTGTTGAAGTTGGAGGCGTGCTTCTCGACGAATTGACCGACTGCTTCAAAGGAAGCCTTTGCATCAGCGTGCTCAGCAACGGAGCTTCCAACAATGATCATAGGGCGCTTAGCCGCGGCAAGCTTCTTGCCAAACTCGCCGGCAAGAGCGCTCTTAAGGCTGTTGACATCGGTTCCCAGGTGCTCAAATTCAAAGGTGCTGTCAAAGGATTCTCCGACAAGACCAATTTCAAGTTCGGAGCGGAGCCACTGTTTCCGGATACGGGCGTTCAGCACTGCGGCTTCGTGTCGAGGGTTGGTTCCAACAAGGAGAATGGCATCGGCTTCTTCAACGCCTGCAATGTTCGAGTTGAAGAGATAGTTGGCTCGGACATCAACACCGTGGGCAATGGGCGAGCTTCCTCCAGGTTGGTCGAGGCTGAGGTTGTCAGAACCAAGCTTGTTGGCCAGGTCCTTCATAGCAACAAGAGACTCGGTTTCCACCAAATGGCCAGCAACAGCCTTGAACTCATTGGCTTGAAGGTTGCGCTGAGCATGGGCAGAAGCAATCTCTGTCAGGGCCTGCTCCCAGCTGGCGGGGGCAAACTTTCCTTCGCGGCGAATGAGGGGCGTAGTCAATCGTTGTGTCTTCAATCCGTCACAGGCGAATCGAGTCTTGTCGTTGATCCATTCCTCGTTGACATCGTCATTGAGTCTGGGGATAACACGCATAACCTCCATGCCTCGGGAATCCACGCGAATATTCGAACCAAGAGCATCCAGGACGTCGATCGATTCGGTGTGCTTGAGTTCCCACGGGCGAGCACGGAAAGCGTATGGCTTGGAGGTGAGAGCACCGACAGGGCAGAGATCGATGACGTTGGCAGACAGCTCAGAGCTAAGGTTCTGTTCCAAGTATGTGCCAATCTGCATGTCATTGCCTCGTCCGGTGGTACCCAATTCCGGGGCACCAGCAATGTCGTTCATAAAACGCACACAACGAGTACAGTGGATGCATCGGTTCATGGAGGTCTTGATCAATGGGCCGATGTTCTTGTCTTCGACAGCACGCTTGCCGCCGGTCTCGTGGAATCGGCCGCGGTCGGCGCCGTATCGCATGGATTGGTCCTGGAGGTCACATTCACCTCCCTGGTCGCAAATTGGGCAGTCGAGTGGGTGGTTGCCCAGGAGGAATTCCATAACACCCTCTCGGGCCTTGTGTACCAGCGGCGAGTTCGTCTTGACGACCATGCCTGGCTGGACGGGCCACGCGCATGATGCAACGGGTTTGGGGGCCTTTTCGACTTCTACCAAGCACATACGGCCTATTTGGTCAGTATTTCGGTGGGTAGTCAGGGTAGGGATGGCTTACAGTTTCCTGCAATCAATAGTTTTCTGGAGAAGTCAGTATAAAAAAACACGGGTGAACGGGAAGACAGGATGACGGCTAGAAATGAGGAAAGCTTACTCATGGTAGCAGTATCTATAGCAGGTGTCAGTACAATTCAATGGAGGCATTGGCGGGTTTCATACCTTGGGATTGTCGCGCCAGCTTTCTCGCAAGCCTGAATGAGGGCGGAGCCAGCTATGATTTGTCAGATATGTGCCCGTTGACGCCAGCCGGACCAGAATTTCCTACCTTCAATGGAGACCTTTTTGCCATCTAGAAATACAGGATTAGTCTTGATTTTCCATAACATACTCGAGAGGGAGCTCACCGATGGTCAGCTCGACTTCCGCGCTGCGCCGCGCGGTGGTGGTCAAGGGCCTGGTGCACGCCCTGGCAGCAGCGATGTGCTTCGAGCGAGCGGCCGCACGAAGCAATTGCGGCCGCATTGTGAGTGCTTCACGGCCGGAGAGGGAGGAGGAAGACGGACAGAGAGGCGCTCTGCAGCCAATTGACGCGGGGAGGGGGAGTGCTGGAGAGAGAGGAGAGGAGGAGGATGGCGCTGGAGGCACTTGGAGGGAGGAGCGAAGGCGAGCGAGAAGCAGAGCTGGTCGTGCCAAGCCTCGTCTCTGGCTCGTCTCAAATCAGCCCGTCCCGATTGGCCCGCGCCTCGGAAGCGGGTTTCTCCGGGCGGTGAGCGTTCTGCCGCTCGTTTGTGTCTTTTTCCCTTCCCGCGTGTTTTTTTTTCTTTTCTCTTTCTTCTTTTCTAAAACTACTCATTACGGATGTGATTATTGTAGGCGGTAGGAAGCGCCCTGCAAAGGAACCGTCGCATGTCTATCTCCTCTACTCCATTATCCAAGAGCAACCCATGAGCGCCGTAGCTGGAGCGATTGAGGGCGCTGTGCGTCTTATGATGATTTGTTCCTTACCGACGGATGCGACATACTAATATAATACTAGGGATTGTGTTTTATATTTAGCCGTGAAAATGCAAATAAATATACATCATTGTTTATTGAACTGATAGGATACCATTGTAACCGCATTATTTGCCTGTCTACCATTATTCTATAGATGCATAATACGTGAACGTAGTCCGAGTGATGTCATGTTGATATTCGGCTTGGCGCCCGCAAATCGGCGACACCACCACCACCACCACCTCCTCCTCCCACCTGCCCAACCATACACCTGAGAAACGCAATCGGCTTATGCTATGCCCATACATGCTTCGCTCAACTAGCTCCCTCCGGACGATGCAAAGCCGCATCCAGCAGATGGCGTCACACATCAGCACCACAGCCCAGCCGGGCGTCACGCTGGCCGCAATCCCCAAAACGAGCACATTCACGTCGAAACTTCCACCGGATCCCGCAGTTGAAACTCCAGCAGCATCGCACAAGGCGCCGCGAGATGCCTTGGGGTCGTCTCGTCTGGTCCGGGAAGCCATGTATACTTATGTTAGCCCAATGCCTACCAAAGAACCGGAGCTTCTGAGTGTTAGTCCAAAGGCGATGGCGGATATCGGGCTTCAAGCGGGTGAAGCGCAGACGGAGGATTTCCGCAGTCTGGTAGCTGGGAACAAGATCTTTTGGAGCGAGGAAGAAGGGGGAGTATATCCGTGGGCGCAATGCTATGGGGGTATGTTGATGATATCCAACACGGCATAGAGACTGACTTGACAAAGGGTGGCAATTGTTAGTTGTAACCTTGCAGATGTGTTGACGAATACTAATTTATGGCAAAACAGTGGTTCCTGGGCTGGCCAGCTCGGCGATGGCGTGGGTTTTTCTTCTGTCTCAAGACTATCATAAAACTGACTCTTGCAGCGTGCTATCAGCCTCTGTGAGTTGACAAACCCGAGCACAAACCACCGCTACGAACTGCAGCTCAAGGGCGCAGGAAGGACTCCTTATTCGCGGTTTGCCGATGGCCAGGCTGTGCTACGGTCGAGTATTCGGGAGTATGTTGTGTCAGAAGGTAGGCCCTTTCACTCTTGCTCCCTTTTTATTTCATCTGACAAACACAGCTCTCAATGCTCTTGGAATACCAACCACCAGAGCCCTTGCTCTCACCCTACTCCCGCATGCCAAGGTAATGCGTGAGAGAACCGAGCCCGGCGCAATCGTTGCGCGGTTTGCCGAGAGCTGGTTGAGGATTGGCTCGTTTGATATACTTCATTCTCGCAACGATCGGGCCTTGATCCGGAAACTAGCCACGTTCGTGGCAGAGGATGTTTTCCCGGGATGGGAGTCTCTTCCAGCTGCAGTTCGCCTGTCAGATGACGCCGCTTCTGGGGATCCTGTAGAGAGTCCATCACGCGGAATCCAGTCTTCCGAAATACAAGGCGAGCCAGGCCAAGAAGAAAACCGTTTCACACGCCTGTACCGCGAAATCGTACGCAGAAACGCCAAGACAGTGGCTGCCTGGCAAGCATATGGATTTATGAATGGTGTTCTCAACACCGACAACACATCTCTATATGGACTGTCGCTAGACTACGGCCCGTTTGCCTTTATGGACAACTTTGACCCTACATACACGCCCAACCACGACGACCACTTTTTGCGATACTCGTACAAAAACCAGCCGTCAGTCATCTGGTGGAATCTGGTCCGCCTGGGCGAGTCACTCGGCGAGCTGATCGGGGCCGCCGACAAAGTCGACGACGAGACGTTTATTGCCAAGGGTGTGACGGAGGAATTCGGCAAGGTTCTTGTCGAACGCGCCGAGACGATTATCAACCGCGTGGGCGACGAGTACAAGATTGTGTTTTTGAACGAATACAAACGGCTCATGGGGCGGAGACTCGGGCTACGCACTTCCAAGGAATCTGATTTTGAGTCACTGTTTTCGGAACTGCTCGACACGATGGAGCAACTCGAGCTTGACTTTAACCACTTTTTCCGCAAACTGTCGGAAATCAGCCTCGCCGAAATTGAGACTGAGGAGCAGAGATTGGCCCTTTCTAAAATATTTTTCCACAATGAGGGCGTCGGCGGCGTTGGCAATACCGAAGAAAGCGCGACTAAACGTATCGCCGCATGGCTGGATTCATGGCGATTGCGAGTCGCCGAAGACTGGAAGGACGCAGATGATCAGGACAGGCAGAAGAGTATGAAAGCCGTGAATCCAAAGGTACCTCCTCCCTTCACTCAGACTAAGGTTTATGGCAACACTAACATCAGAATAGTTCCTCCCCCGGTCGTGGATTCTCGATGAACTCATCGAGCGCGTCGAGCGCAAGGGCGAGCGCGAGGTGCTGGACCGGGTTATGAAGATGGCTCTGGATCCGTTCAGCGATGAATGGGGAGGAGACAAGGAGGAAGAAGTGCGGTTTTGCGGTGATGTGCCGCGGTACAAGCGCGCGATGATGTGTAGCTGCAGTTCTTGATCTACCGAAGCAAATCATATACATGTATACATAAGGGCTGCTCATGTTATATCTAGTCGGGGTTACATGCAGATACACTACTTTCAAGATTGATAAACTGAAAACGAAACCTTTTTTTATGGAAAGGGTATATCAAGTAGACTCTTCGACCGAAAAAACTGCAGGATCATACAACCGTCCCTTTTCACCGATTCAGCGATTCACGATCATAGAACTAGACCATAGACCATAGGCCATGCGTGTATGTTGGACCAGAGAGAAATTAAAAAAAAAAATGCAAAAGTGAAAAAAAAACAAAAAACATAAGAAAAGAAAAAGGAAAGATGTAAGCATTCAAGTCGTAATTATCAAGGCCTCCCGGGCGCCCCATTTGCGAAAAAAATTTTGGTTCTTTCTCATCATTTTGTCTCCTCCCGTCTTGCTGTTCTTCCTTCGTTTTTGTCACCATATGAAGTGATTAGTTGGGGCAAGCAGACTGGACGTGGCCGGGTTGCTTGCACTTGTAGCACACACGCTCGCCGTTGGCTTCAGTGGTGCAGTCGCGCGAGACGTGGCCAACCTCGCCGCCTAGAAAAGAAACTGTTAGCACAGCCAGAAAATATTTTTGGTATCAAAACACACAGTTGTAGCACTTCTGGCCCTGCGTGCAGTCACGCGCCATGTGTCCGTATCCACCGCACGAGTAGCAAGTCTGCTGGCGACCGCCGAAACCACCACCGCCGCCGCCCTGGTAAGGAGCACCGCCGCCCTGCGAGCAGTTGCGCGCAATGTGGCCGACCTGGCCGCACTTGTAGCATTCCTGGCCACCGCCGCCGGGCCCGCGAGAGTATCCGCCGCTGGGGCCGCCGAAGTTGCCACCGCTGTTACCGCCGGGCTGAGGGCAGTCGCGCGAGATGTGTCCGGTCTGGTGGCATCGGTAGCAGGATTTCTCCTTGGGAGGAGCGGTGCATTCGCGGCCTGGAAAGGAGTGTTAGATTGGAAGGAAAACAAGATGGAGGGTTTGGATGAAACTCACTGACGTGCCCTTGACCTAAAACCAAACAAGACTACGTTAGAATGTTTCGAATAGGCGCAAATGGCTGGCTAACATACCACCGCAGTTGTAGCTAATGCAGCGCGTCAGTAGGGAGAAAGAATGTCTCAGGCAGCGTGTCAAGTTACCAAGTAGGGACTCCTTTCTTAGGGCAGTCACGGGCCTGTCCAACATTAATATCAATCGAGGTCGATGAGATGACGTCGCGTGGAGGTGAGTATAAGTACCTGGTGAGAGGCATCGCCACCTGCAGATAATAACAGATTAGCTCGGTTCACCAGGATCCATGATGGCAAATAACGAGAACAGGTTGTCTGTTCATGCAGAATAACGCGTAACTCACAGTTGAAGCAGCCACGACTTCCTGACTGGAATTCCATTTTGAGCGATCTGAGACGATTCTTGTTTGGGAAAAGAGAGTTTGTCAAGTTCTGTCAAAAGAAGACGATGAGTAAAAAAGTATTTTTAGGGACGAAGAAAAAAAAGTCAAGTTAAGTTTTTTTTCCCTTGATGCGGGGAAATTTTTTTTGTGTGTCAAATGGAAACAATGCGAGGGTTAAGCGCACCGGGACTGGCAGACGTTTTTTTTTTATGTCGTATAAATTCGACCGGGGCAAAGTTGAAAGAAGAGCTTATACAGGGCGTTGCGAGTTTGGCAGAACGTAAAAAAAAAAGGCAGGACCAAAACCAGAAAGGTAGCAGAGATTTTGCTCGCAAGTGGAGTTTTGACTAGCTTTACCGCTGCGCCGGCAGAGGAATGGGCGTAGGCGTTCTCGACCACGGCTCGACTGGCAAGACGGCGTGCACGGGCAGCGGCTTTGTTGTAGTCGGTGCTGGCTTGTTTCGTGTCTGTCTCGACCTGGGACCTGGGGTTTGGTGTTGTTGATGCCATTGTCGTGATCCTTAGTTGTGCCCGTGTGCTCTATGGAGGGGTACCCTCTATAGAAAGACATCCTCTATAGATAGAAATCTATAGATATAGAGTCATCGCGGCCATGCCAGGCTGTTTATCAACCACCCATTGTCTCCTTTCCATGCGACTGCCGCATTCATCGTGCACAGCAGCGGTGGTTCATCCAAATACCAGAGCATGGCGGGAAGCCTGATGATAAACATCGATAGCCAGCGAAGAGGCATTTCAGCACTCAACGTGGGAAACAAGTAAGAAGTAAAAGAGATAAGAAAAGTGAGGGGGAAAAAAGACAAAAGAAGAAAAGAAGAAAAGATTTCTAACGCGACGGGGTCGACGTGTTGCACAATTCGGTGCAACCAATTCGCCGAACAGCCCGGCTTTCCCCAAGGTCCCTGTCACGCCATCTTTGTATTTGTGTAATGCCGAGCTCGAAAGTCTCGTCACGTAGGGTTGGGCTTTCTGGAAGAGAATCACTCGGAATCAGAGTTAAAGAGTCTACGTTGTGGCAGACGAGGGGCTGGCAAGTCCCCTGTCGATGGCGATGTTGGTCTATCCGGGTTGGCGAATCAGTTGGCCGAGTTGCTATCATCCTGCTGAACAACTGCATGGCGATTATAGCCTATGAATGCGGTCTCACTACCATGGGAAATTATATCCATTAAATTACATCCATTTGAATATTTACAACTTGAAAATTCACGTATATCACGTAAAGTCGTAGCACTCGAGCAACTGCGCTCTGCAGTCCCTCTCGCGCAGCACCACCACCTGCTCCTCGTCAAACATCACGCAGCCCCCGACCTTTGCAGGCATCAGGGCCTCGCAGTCCGTCTGGAAAATCTCGCGCCCCCAGCTCATAGCCCCAGACGTCGTCTCAACCGAAACCGTCGCAGTTGCAGCGTGCTCCGCGGCGATCTGTACACTGGATTCTTCTGACTGCAAGCCCTTTGACCGCGACTTGTTGAAGCGCGCAGAGACGGCGGTTTCCAGCTCCCAGATGCGAATCTCGTTTCCGCGCGGGCTGATCGAGACTGCTTTGCCGCGGTCGCCGACTTGCACGCTCGCAACAGACGACGTGTGGCCCCAGAGACGACGGCCCGGCCGGATCGAGAGGTTGTCGGACGACGAGGCAACGAGGTACATGGTCAGTGTGTTGTCATTGTGCGATGTCAGGAGGTATGGGTGCGAATAGGATATGGATGTCGGGGCCTCCATGTGTCGTATTGGACGATTGCGAGATGCAGCAGAATTGGTCGGGGCTCTGTCTTGGAAAGCAGCTGTGCTGGCCAGTCGCGACCCAGTCCGTTCGCCGTCTTTATTAAAGCGCAGTTCCTGGATTCCCACAGTCCAGCCGCCGCTGATGTGGAAGAAACTATACGCTATCGACGCAATCACCTCTGACGCCGAGCAACGAAGTGACAGAGATACAGGCGCAAATGTGTTGCTCGACTCCAAAGAAGCGAGTAAAGTAGGCTCATCGGCGGCAGAATGCGGTAGTCTGTATAGAGAAAAGGTCTGGTGCTGCGATATCGTGAGCAGAAACGGAGGCGACGAGGCTATGGCAGTAATGGAAGCGTCGTCCGTCGAGGAAGACGACGCCTGAGAAAACCTGAGCACAAACTTGGCCAGCGTAACATCTAAATCATATATATCAAAGTGTCCATCCTCGAATCCGACAGTAACCTCAATACTCGACGGCAAAGAACCCCGCGTCATAAACAGCGCCGTAGGTTTGTCCCCTTTATTGGGAAACGACAACTCCGTCAGTTGCTTTCTCGACGCCTTGGTCGACCACGCGCGCAGCCCATGCTCCTCGTCCGCAGTCACCACCACGCCAGAGTACAGCTTCATGTGTATTTGGGGCAGCGGCGGCCGCGAGACTTCCAGCGCGCCAAACCTGCAGGTTCCCTTGGACCAGTTGTGTCGCAGCCGGAATTGCGTCTTCCAGTTGAGCCGTTTTCCGTCTGTTGCGAGATGGCTGTGGCCGGGCCATTTTGAGACACGTGGCGAGTATGTGCCCAGGGGGGAGAGGATTGAGTGTTTAAAGCGAAGTGCCTGGCGTGATCTGGGCAGAACCCATCGAGCATAGTACTTTTCCTTCCACAGTTCCGAGTCGCCCGCGAGATCGTGGAATCGTTTGGATAGTCTGTTCTGTTAGCCAGATGATACATCTATGGCTGTTAAAGAGATGCAAGGTATACCTTTGGCAGCTGACGAGAGTGCTGATGGGCAGGAATGACAGTATTTCGAGGAGGACTTCGTCGCTTAATGACGATAAATGGTCTGGTTTGGCTGGGCGCTGGCGTTTGACCGGGCGGCCGGCTGGGGTGTCGCTCCCCCGTCGTTTAGGCATGCTGTATATATTTGGAAACTATAAAATATTATCGAGATTCTGGACATCTGGAGATATAATAAGCAAAGCACAGGAATCACGTCGTCGGTCGAGGGAATTAAGCGGTGGAGGCGAGACCGATAGCGGCGATAAGATAAGCGCCACCGCTGATGCGACGCGTCCGTCACTTGAAATTAATTTAACCTTCCTTATTATTTCATACATCGACATGGGCAATGGACACTCTAAGACAACTCCAGTCATCGCTGGCCACGAACTACGAGCACGCCTTTGACCAAGCTCACCGCAGTCTCGCCATCGAAATCAGCACGCGAGATACCCGGATCCGCGAGCTCGAGACCCTGAATCGACTACTTCAAGACGCAAACGCGGACGAAAAAGCGCGTGTTCACGAGTTGGAAAGCCAGATTGACCAGCTAGAAAAAGATGCCTCCAAGGAGCCACAAACAGACCAGGAAGAGCTGGAAAAGAAGTTGCGTGTGCTGCGCTCGACGTATGATGCCGGGCAGTTAATACGGGATTTGAGCGAGTCGCGGTTGGATACTACGAATAGGAAATTTGATAAATCGTTGCAGCAGGTAGAGAGCTGTTATAATGCTCTTTTCCATGAGGCTGAGACGTTGTTGGGTGTTACGCATTCGCTGAGGACCAAGGTTAAAGCACACAAAGAGAGGGCTACTCAATGGCAACGCTGGTATAATCAGACCAAAAGAGATGCCAAAACAACGACAACCTCGGCAGATACGCAAGAGCCATCATGCCCGAATCAGCCTCGCCAGAGAGGTCCTAGTCAGCCTGTCAACAATCGTGATACGAATCCTGTCACATCTACAACGTCAGAAGCTGCCCCGGCGTCTCGAGCAGCCAATGGCGACTACGTAGGAGTTAGCCACGGCCATGAAAGTTTTGTCCGCATAAAACCCGAACCCATTTCATCCAGCCCCATCCTTGACATTCCCTCAAGTCGGGAAGCGGACATTGCAGGAACTCAAGATCTCGATGATGTCGGCCATTCGGTGGACACACCAAAACGGCTATCTCTATATAAGGATGTAGAGCAAACGCCAGACGAAGTCGAAACCCCAGACTACGTGCCCCGAGAACAAAGACCCCATGTTCTCCAGCCAATAGATGCTAATCAGATGCCCCCCAGAGAATTCTCATCCAAACGACGAAGAGTGAGCGATAGAGGATCTGGAGGAATCTCAAGTGTTTCAGAAGACGGCGAACACGTCCTGAAGCATAAATCTAGTCATGAAGACAACACTCCAACCAAAACAATAAACCGCCATCCTCAAACACATTCTCGTCTTGACGAACTCCTTGAAGAACGGCCTCACACTCACCGTCAGTCTTTTGATCATCCAGGGAGGCCATCCGAGAGGCGAGCGCGCGGAAATAGCTCCAACTTGGCGCCCAAGCCTGTTCATACGCCTGAACTTGACGGAGAAAGAGGCTGGAAATCCATTGTCCAGTCGGCACCTTATCGAGAACGGCCGGTTGATTTACTTGACCTAAACTGCTTCAAGCCCAATCCCGCACGCAACGACGGACTAGACTATGCCTTTAAAGAAGTCGTCCGGAACCGCGATCTTCGCAAATGTCTTCCTGGGTGTATGCGGCCCGACTGCTGTGGAAACAAATTCCGCGCCATGGTGCGAGCCGGCGGCGTCAAATACGAAGAGAAAGACCGGCCCTTACTCCAAGACTATCTTGGGGAGAGCAAAAAGCACACTCTCGACGAGATGAGCGAGAGCGAGCGTCGCGATCTTCTCGTCGAGGTCAAAGCCAGGGCATTGGCTGATCAGTTTGGAAGACATCGGCCGTCTCATGACCGTCCTCGCTCGCCGCCGGGATTCTGGCGTGCAGATATGCCTAGCACCCAGGAACTAGCCAAGGATCGTAGGGAAGCTGATCGCATGGAGAGGGACAAGATTATTGAGCGGCTTCAAGAGGCGATGCGGCCGGAGGGTCTGTGGAAGTTTGCCGATGAGGATTGACCTAGAATAGATATCTCTTTTGGCATGTAGATATAGATTAGGTCATTTTGTACAGTAAATTTCACGAATAAGCACGAGAATATACGAATAAATAGAGATCAGATTTCATGAACAATATAGAAGGAATGTCGAGCCGCCAAGCCCGTGGACCTCGGCCCGCCGCGTCTGGCGCATGCGGGCAAGTAAAGTTCACTCCTGGTTCTTGGACCCGTCGTCAACAGCTCTCGACTCTTGAGTCCAGACTGTAATCGAAGCTTGCCTTCTTTCTATTCGACCCTTTTTGTTTCGTTAGGCTCTTCTGTCCCTAAGGAATGCGCATGCGAACGCGCGATGGAGTCTCACGCCCCGACGCTGTCGCAAGTGACGTCGACGCTGCTGCAGCCGTCAAAATGGGTTTCGTCGTATGAGAACATGGTCACCAAAAACGCGAATACTGTCGGTCAAATCGAGTCGGCGCTGCGCTCTCTCATATACATTATCCCTGGTGGGTTTTGTTTCTTTGATTATTAGATGGTCGAGACTGATGGCAGCAGGACGGTTCCGTGAATCCGAGATACCTTCAGAATGTGGTAAGAAACAACCCCTAGGTATTTTATTACGTTTTATGCTAAGTCAGACAGTACACTCTGGAGTGCAGTTGCTGTCGCTCTACCATGATAGCCTCGTTTCTCGCGTCGTTTCCCAGCTACCCTCTACCGCGTCTCGCCCAACCCCCTCGCCACATGCTCGATACACAAAGTACTGGACGACAAAGTCTCCGCAATATCGCAAGATCGCGCTTGCCCTGCAGATGATTCAGTATACAGAGCTGCTGTGGGAGATGGTTGCCCGGCGGCGCGGAGAAAAAATACGACAGCGCGTGGTTGTGCTGATAGAGATTGCCAAAGCCTTCTGTCGTTTACTGCTACTGCGACTGACGAATTCACGACCGCTTGTGCACCCACCTCTTCCAGAGAGAGAGCAAGACCCGCGATCAGCCGAGCCGGAAAAGGATACGGGGGATTGGAACGGCATGGACACGATCCCGAGCGAGACGGCTTCGTCGGACTTGAGCTGGACGATGCCGCGCACTGGGCTGTCACTCCCTAGTCTGCCAGACACAAGCGACATCTCCAACTATCTAATCTCCAAGGTGCTGACGGCCGACGATGTCAAGCCGCCAAAATCGCTACTCCATCGGGTTTCCGGCCAGGGCCAGCTTGCCGAGGTGTTGTATATCTTGCGTCCAGTCATCTTCGCTCTGGCGATGCAGAGGTGGTCGGGGAACAAGCGGAGCTGGAGTCCCTGGTTGATCGGATTTGGGCTGGAGTATGGCAGTCGGCAGCTCGCGAAGCGGGATTTGAAAGAGCGCGTGGCCGGAGGTCTGAGAGGGTTGACGGGCCTGGAAAGAGAGGAGTTGCGCAAGAGAGGCTGGAATATGGGATGGTGGATGATGCGCGGTGCTTTTTACGAGAATATTACCAAGTATGTCCACCTTTTTCCCCTTCTATTTATTTTTCAAGCTGCTAACGTTTATAGATTATGGATCAAGGGTCTGTCCGACAAGCTCAAGGGTAAACCGCTGCTGGGTCTTCTCGGCGACCTGGTTGATGATTATGAATTTTTGTGGGAGAATTACTATTTCTCGACTGCTACTTTGTGATTTTTTTTGTTCTATTACTTTATCACTGTATTACTTTGGGCACGGAGGAGTTGGTCATAACACATTAATTATATTACATGCACAAAAATGTCCTAAAATGAAACGCCAACCTTTGATCCATACCAATTCATAAGACCTGTGGGTTCTCTCGACGTCGTCGGCCCATGGCCAATCAAGAAATCCGATATGCCAGTCTCCTCGACCTCATCGCTAGGCCAGTCGACCCTGACAGCGTCTTTCCCGTCCATCATTTCCTTGACTGTGCCCCAGCTGAAGCGGCATTCATTGCCCCAGCCAAACATATAATCCATATCACGCCGTAGCCAGCCCACACATTTCGAGTCCGACGGATACCCGCTTCCCCAGGTAGCCTCTGACGCATTTTCCGAGGCAAGCGCTTCATAACACATGTCCAACGCAATATCCCTGGTAACTTTAGCAACCACACTCGCCGCGCTGACGCAGGGGTACAGCGAGTCGGCCTTTTTCGCAACCGTGATTTTCAGCGTTGGAAATATTCGCTCGAGTTTGTGTTGGTAGGTTACTGGGTTCCCGATGGTGTCGATGTAGACTTCCCTGACATTGATTTTGCGGTCTTCGACGACGCCGCGGATGATTTCGATGGTGGCGTCCATGGCCTGCGCGTTCAGGTTGTAGACGCCCACGCCGGGCCGCAGCATGCCCGCAGAAATGTCGCGCGCGGAGAGCACTTTGACGGCCCAGCCGCAGGAATTGTGTAGCTGGTGGCCGGGGGTGCAGATCATCTGCATGAGGTTTTTGCGCACCCCCGCGGTGAGCACTTTGCTATCGTCGAAGCTGTGGTCTTGCGTGAGAAGCGGTTTTTCGAGGTCCTTGGGTAGATAGAAAGCGCTGTAGACCATGGGACCTAGAACAGGGCCGCGGCCGGCTTCGTCGACGCCCAGAACGCATGCTGTAGGAGTTGGGGTTTCGGTTTCGGGCGTGGTTGATGTGCTGGCGGGCGTGATGGTGTTGGGGCAGGAGGAGTAAGAGCTGTAGGATTCACCGTTCAGCAATGGGCTGTGGTGGATTGTAGGGGGGATGAATGGGGCGTCCCCTTGGGCGTCTTGTGAGGGTTGGTCCATGGTCAATTAATTCAATTCGAGTTATTGTTGCAAGTGTTCATTGTTAATCACTGGAAATATGAATACAGATGATAGAGACGCGTCGCACAATTAAGGTTAGCGCATGCCCGCGCGTCTCCGCCCGCATAACCAACGAGGCAGCTGCACGACCTGGCAACACCGTTCCCCGCCACACTCTTGTCTCGACTTTCTTGCATTCATGTTGTTTGAAAATAGATTCGACTGGATTACAGAATCAAAACTGCACTGCGAACAAATAGACTAGATCACCATGGCTCGCGGTCCCAAAGCGCGCGATTACGACTATTCCAATGTCGGAACGCAGGGAAGGTAAGAAGGATAAAAACAATCAAGTTGTTACGACACTAACAGTCTAGGCGAACGGGCATCACGCTCAAAGAAGGCAGACGGGACGAGCATGGATTGGAAGAGCTGGATGGAATGTTTTCGTCGCCAGAAAAATCGCCCGCGCGGTCCCCTGGGATATACACGGGCAATGACACGATGATGGGCTCCGAGGGCATGTCCATGGACGAGGGTACACACCTATTTCCTACATGTTTATGGGAAGCTAATGTATGTAAGACACCGCTCCAGGCCCGTCCGACTTTCGCTACAGACCCGACGCGCGCCGATCGCCATACCTACCACCGCCCGTCGCACGATCACCCAGGAAAAGCGGGTTGAGCGGATCGCCTCGTCGCACGCCAGGTGCGCGCTCGTCGCCTATTGCGCAGGATGAGCGGCGGTCGTCGAGCCCGTCGACTCTTCCTCAACGAGCAGGCAGAGCAAACCAGACGGCGCGCCCGCCTTTGAACGACCGACGACTAAACACTGCTACGGCGCCAGTCGCGAAACAAAAAGGCAGAGAGATTGAAACGAATGGCGACTTTTCGGATAATGAGAATAATCCAGTGCATGACGACGACGAGGATGTACAAGATGAAAGCGCGTTTGAGAATGATATTGCCGGGGATGTGGATGTGCATGTTGATGACGACTTTGGTGATGACTCGGATGATTCTATAGAGGATGTTGGGGCTGGGCATGGAGATGTTTCAGAACAAGACTCGCCGTCGGTCCATGCCTCCAATTCGCGCACGCTCAACCGAAGAAGTCTTTCGGCTAGGAGGTCAAGAGATTCAGACGAAGAGGAGGATGCACCAGTCGAGCCGCCATCCGGGAACAAACTCAAGCGGGGACGGCCAGGAAAAGCTGCAAAAACACAACAGACCAATAGCCACAAGAGACCGGCGAAAAAAGCAAAAACCACAGCACCCAGTGCGCCTCCGGAGCCGCTAGATCCAGAGTTGGAGAAAGTGGTTGAGAATCACGTTAGCCGGACGGGACCTCTCAAGGGCCGCAGTCTTTACATCTTGAAACGCGAGACGCCATCCGAGGAGCAATCAACACATACTCGCTCAGGACGTGTCTCGGTCCGGCCATTGGCGTACTGGCGCAACGAGCGCTGTGTCTACGGAGATGGAGAGGCCAATCTTGGACAGCGGTATCCGTTGTCGACAATCAAAGAGATTATCCGCACAGAAGAGCTACAACCTGAAAAGGGCAAGAAGCGCAAGCGAGGAAAACAATCGAAAAAGCAAGACGACAGGTCAGACGAGGATCCGGGCGAGGCAGATGAATGGGAGACCAAGGACGGCGTGCTGCACGGGTACGCCAAGAAATGGGACTCGGAGAGGCAGACGGTCTCAAAGGAGGAGGAGGTGCTTGGTGTGTATTTCTGTCTGAAATTTAAAGGTGTAAACTAACTCGACAGAAATTGCGTACGCATCCAACGAGGTCGAAACGCGCGAAGTCAAGGACTCTACGTTCCGCGTGGCCAAGCTGCTGAGCTACTCGTTTATCGGGTCTGGCATCGTCGAGATCCCGCCCAAGGGGGTCAAGAAGCCGAAAAACTCGAAGCGCATGCACATGGTGTTTTATGTGTCGCATGGGCGGGTGCAGGTGGACATGAACGGGGTGCAGTTTACGGCGGGCAAGGGGTGTGTTTTTCAGGTGCCGAGGGGTGAGTTTTACAACCAGAAGGGAGAAAGATATCCGAAAGGGGAGAAAGGTGCTAATAAGATGTAGGAAACCACTACAGCTTTGCCAACACGTACAAGGTCAACGCGCGGCTGTTCTTTACGCAGGCTTTTGTGCCTGGCGAGGGCGAGGGCGCAGACACCGGTGAGACCGGCGAAGCTGGTGAAGCCGAGACATCTGCAGTGGACGAAGCACCAGCACCCAAAAAGGGACGAGGGCGGAAAAAGGGACAGTAGTAGTGCGTATTAGATTTAATGATTAGGAGTAGCGTGCTGCTGGTATGAGCGTTGACTGTATGACTTGGATATATCATTCTATCTTAATTTCAAAGTATACCGGATTTCCGGACCGCATCCAGGCGATTCACTCGTGTTGAAAGACGCACGATGTTACCAGTGTACACCCGCAGGAACCGCCAGAAATTTTCAAATTTTATGCGGGGAGTTTTGATACGAAACATGCAAGTAAGAAGCGGAAGATGAGTAGGAAATAATCCATGGCCTTAGGTACTCAAAGGGTTAACATAGGAGGAAAGTAGGTTTAGGGATAGTTAAACTGTGTTACGACTTAACATTAATCGAATCTCGAACTAAAATATTTTATATCTATTTTGTGTCTACCTTTGTATATGTTTGATTATACGAAGAATTATCTAGCTATCAGGATTCTTCAAAAATAGCCCTATTCGTATAAAAAGAAGTATTAAAACTTGTACGTGTTTAATGAACGATATACGCTTGTAAAATAACAGATATTCTCAGAATTTTGATTAAGTATTAAATCCGCTCCCGTCACCATCGTATCAGTGTAACAAGATTAGTAAAAAAATCGCCTAAGAGATAAAAATATGTGCACTGCACAGTCTGTATAAAGATTATTTTTGTTCAAGGAGGCAGTTCACTCTTCGACTCATCCGGAAACTTCCTGAAGATATCTGATAGATGATCCAGCGGCGCCGCCAATAAACCTGCCACAGTCTCGAAAGGCGGCTTATCAGGTGCCCTAGGATGACTCCTAGTCGGGATGAATTTCTTGGTGCGATTGAATTTAGTTGTAAGTGACTCTGAGTCGGATTTCTGCAAGGCATTCTCGAGTTTCACAAGGTCTTGCTCTTCTTCTTCTTTGATGTGTTGCGATAGATCGGACCAGAGAGATTGAAGGGTTGGTGTGAAATCGTGATCGTCAGGGTTCAGGCTTTGAAACTTGAAAAGGAGTTCTTTGACCTAGGACCCTGTCAATTTTGTGTACACTATAGATGATGTTGACTCACCTTCTGGTGCTCAGCACGATCTTTATCAGCCAACTGCTTCCCATCGGGTAGATTCCTCTCGAACTCGGGATATATAAGTAACTCTTCACCAATAGAGTGGCGAGCTAATTCCCAGGTAAACTGATTCTGCCATCGACGTTTGTCGTCAGCCGTGGCGGCGCTGAGAATCTGGTTGTACGCATCCTCGAGCTCGCGATGGTCGTTTTTGATGGCCTGTGAGATGAGTATCATTGCTGCACCGGTGCCACTGAAGGAGCGATATTGTTGTGATGGAAACAAGATTGATGCTTGAGGAGTACTTTTCTTGATGAAGCGAGAGAGAAACATGTTGGTTTCTGTCAAGGGCCGACGGGGCAAGTATTACAAATATAATTGCAGTGATTTCTCCGACGTGACAACAGGATAATGAATAATGACAACCGTCAATGATGACCGTAAGGCTACGTACGACGTCCACTCGGGCGTGAATCACACGTCATTAGAAACATGACAGAAAGATGTCGACATGCCACATCAACGAAACCGCCAATACTCTCGATCCGATTACAAAGTTGCTCAAAACTCAACTAGTTCCTACATTTATATTCTGACCAGTATCCTGCGCTTGGAGCTGTTCTTGGCGGTGAAGGCGGTTTCCAGATAGGGCAAATGGTAGGTCGCATTCGCACTTACATCATTCTCGCCTCTATACCGGCGACATCCTAATGCATCGCGTCTCAATTCCAAGAATATTTCCGCTTGCAGACATTCGTTTTGTAATAAAGTATCAAAATATTGCAATGACGTTCTTAATTAGCTGCGGAAATCTCACGCGTTCATTATGACTTCATCTACTTCTAGAGATCGTGAGGTGTTTATCACATTCGGCGAAGAATAAGCCAACTATGAGACCCTGCTAATCAGAATTACATATGTTTAATTGCGTTTGCAACAATTAGAAAGTCTAGCAAACCACGAAAAAATGGCCACCCATTCCCTCCAAGCGATCGGTCAAGCCATAGGCCAAACCGGCATCGACCCCGCGTCGTCCAACAGTCATCTCTCTTTCAGGGAGCAAACAACGGCCCCGCAAAGACAGCAGCACAACTAACTGGAGTTCAGGAGGGCGGAAAGCGAGCTGATGATGGTCATTACTTCACGAACAACGAGGCTATACCCTTCCCGGATGTGGCGCATAGTATGACCGTAGGAGAGTTGCCGTTGGTATCGGACACGTTTTTGTTGCAGAAGCAGCAGCATTTCAATCGGTCGAAGAATTTGGAGAGAATTATTTTCATCCGTATATGCTCTACCTTCAAATCAAGAGAAATCGTCTGAAAATATTTCCAGGGCTGATATGAAACTCTTATTGATAGGTAGAAGCGGAGCTTTTCGGTTTTTTGAAACTACAAAAGACATTTCGTCTTTGACTAAGGTAAGACTTTGCGAACATTTGACTTAAAAGTAATAAACTAAACCGTATAAGGCGCATTTTCTTCGCTCACCCGGTACAGTAGGTTGCATAATTAGCTTGACAACCTAATAACTATTTCTCTTTACTATAAACGGGAGCACGGATACGCTAGTGTAGAAGGGGCTAGCTCCGGAACAATTCTTAAATTCTGTAATTTTGCGTCGTAGTATTAGATGGTTATGGAATAGATACACTTGTAAATTACCAGTATTACTATCTCACCCTTTTGACTGGAGTTCAATCTCCAAACGGGAACAACATGAGAGAGATCCTAAGAGTACATTAAACATGGCACCAAGACTTCCACTATCACAAATTCAACTTATCTGTGATATGTTGAGTAGTGGGGTCAAAATCCTGGAGATTGCCAGCGTTGTTAAATGTAGCCGACAATCAGTTTATTATATACAATCGAACCTTGAACAATTCGGTAACGCCAGGGCTCCGCCGGTTCGGGCTGGTCGACCACGTATCATCACGCCCGTGCTATTGGAAGCTCTTTGTGATTACCTCATCGAAAAGCCTACTTTATATTTGCATGAGATGGCTATCTTCCTATGGGATGAGTTCAACATATCTGTGACAACAAGCAGCATCAGCAGGGCCCTTGCCTCGATTGGTTGGTCGAAGAAGACAGCACGAAATAAGGCGAAGGAGCGCAATCAGGACTTGCGAGATGAATACAGATATTATATCTCTGATTTCCAACTAGATCAGCTGGTCTTTGTGGATGAATCTGGATGTGATAAACGTGTAGGGTTTAGACGAACTGGCTGGTCCCCTCTTGGCGTAACACCGATGCAGATATGCAAATTTCATCGTGAACAACGTCACCAAATTTTGCCTGCTTACGCCCAAGATGGCATAGTGCTCTCTCGAATCTTCCAGGGCTCCACGGATGCTGCTATGTTCGAAGATTTCATCGAGCAGCTACTTCAACATTGTGGAAAATGGCCAGAACCAAAATCAGTTCTCATCATGGATAACGCGTCTTTTCATCGCTCGGATCGAATAGAGGATATATGTGCGATCGCAGGTGTTAAGCTGGTATATTTACCACCATACTCACCAGACTTAAATCCGATTGAAGAATTCTTCGCGGAACTTAAAGCATTCGTCAAGCGAAATTGGAAAGTCTTTGAAGAGGACCCCGATCAAGACTTTAGTGGCTTCTTAGAATGGTGTGTAGATACAGTTGGTGGGCGAGAAGACAGCGCGAAAGGTCATTTCCGGCACGCTGGTTTAATACTAGATGAGACGTGAGTTAGACGGTGGCTCATTAATCATATTCAGGACCATGAGACACCTCTAATATGTACCATACAACTCTTATATCTCAACTCTTTCATTGTCTCTTTACGGAGCAACATTAACTATGGCTAAAATCGGCTTCATTTTCAGGCATAATAAGAGTTGAACGTGTTATGTAGTACATGTAGTATTTGAAACTAGGAAGGTACTTCATTGAGTACTGTCGCGCCCGAAATGTCCTTTATAGCCTGGGACATAGAAAGTTGTTCGCAAACCCTAATTACAACGGCCTCATATCGAGAAGGTCAGCCGTACTGCGCTGATCCCTCCGAATTATTCGGAATTATTCGATTAGTTCGGATTACTGAGGATTCACCTATATAAGATGATCAATTTCCTATGTAATTTAGAACATACGCTCGTTAATATTTATCAATTTGACACATCTGAATTCTGCCCAATAAGACGCCTGCTCGGTCGATTAGTAATCCTGCCACTATCGGAAACTTGACAACGGACAACCAGTGTCAACCTACAGGGTGCTTACTAACCAAAACAGTCCTAATTCGTCACTAGGCAGCTTATCCTGCCTGGGGACGTAATTCGCTGATCCCCCTATATTATTTGGAATTATCAGGAATTATGGGATCTGATCGAATTACTGAGGAAACGCCTATATAAACCGATCCGATTACCATGTAAATTAGAATATTATGCTCATAGATTTTACCAATTTGACACATATTTTTACCCCCAATTTGCACCAACTCCGCGCTATTATTAAGCAATTGCCAAGATCCCGAAGTTTGACAACCAGCCAAAGTCACGAGATGTCACGTAGATCACGTGGATTCCTTTGAAACTTCGTACAGCTTCGGGGGCTCTATACTGCTTCAATCAGTTTAACTGCGTGCTGAAAATGCCCTTTTGCATTCTATTTCTTGCACCAACAGTATTCTCACAACGTTCAAGCAATGCACCAAAATCGTGCTCGGGCTCATCCTGGTAGTTTGTCCATTTGCTCCTAATGAACCCCTTTAGCTCAGCAATTAACTCCTCAATCGGGTTAAGGTCAAGCGAATATGGTGGTAAGTATACTAAGTACCCCTTTGTCCATGTATGTCACCCAATTCCTCCAGGAAATTCTGAATATAGGGGACACAAAGGGCGGAGATGGAGGGCGCCAAGTCAATGATCTTTCAAGCTATGTCCGCATTAGTCTCCCTCGTAATGATATAATTGGTAGTATGAGTTCACGTTAGGCTTTTAAGTTGCTATGGCGGCCTCCTTTTTGTCCCTCAATCTCATAAAGTCGAGGCGGCTTTTGCGCGTTTGCACGTTTGCTCTAGTGCGGGGTCAATTGATGTCCCTTTTCAGCCTCGCGCTTTGATCCAACTACAAGGCTTCGACGTGAAGGCATCTATGCATAGCCCACCATGAATGAGCCTCGCCAGCTTGTCGGGGCAAAGCCAGATTTAAAAGTCTCCAACTATTGAATGATCGTCCAACTGGCAAATACCTCTTCTGCCTTAAATCCTTAATCCAGCAAAATTTACCACTACCCCAAACCTTGCAGTCTCCCACTATCAGCATGGCAGAGATCCTGGGAGCGGTTGCAGCTGCCGATCAACTCGTCACTAGATTTACCGATCTCTACAAGAGGCTCGGCGACGCATACCAAACGATACGTTACGCGAGAAAAGAAGTCGATGAGGTAAAGAAACGTACCAGAACCATGAAGAAGCTTTGGAGTATATTTCGAGAGACAATGGAAGATGTATCCAACATCGAGGAATTCTCCATAGACTTTGAACGATATGAGAACTTCGACAGAGGTCTCAATAAACACGCTCAGCGAATTATCGACAAAATATGGGTCATTCTCGATACACTGGGTCCGCTTCTAACGAGGAGGAGAGTTTCGGCATGGACGGACTTTCGAACAAGGTTGACATGGTTTGCCCGGAGAAAAGAGGACTTGCGTTTGCTCTATGTCGATATGAAACTTCTTACCGGATACATGAAGACCTTTACCAACCTGGTGTTGCTACAGATTAGTCTAAAGCAATTCGAGCTTGGGAAGTCTCTTGCAACCAAGCTTCAAGTGTACGTCCGCGCATATCAGGAGAAGGCAGGCGAGCTAATATAATTATCTAGTGATTCGCGAAGTCGCGAGTTAAGGGCCCAACTCAGAGACATTGGACGCATCCAGCAGGCCCAGCTGTACACTGGCAGAATAACACAGGAAAATGAAAAGGATGACTTTCTTCAGGAAGTTAAGGAAATTGTCAAAAGAGAACTGGAACTAGCAAAGTCTCCGAGAAAAGCCGCTAATGATGATTCAAGCTCTGATTCAGACTCTGATTCAGGCTCTGATTCAACTTCTGGCTCCTTCTGGAGTGGTTTGAGTCCTGGTCCAAGTCCTAGTCAAGGCCCCTCTCCAACCTTCCCTCTGGATCCTGCAAATCCTGCTCCGGGCTCTGGTTCACACCAAGCTACTGATTTTGCCCCAGATGCTTCTCCGAGTGCAGCACCAAGTTTGACACAACGGTCTAGATTAGGATCAAGTTCAGATAGTGATTCCAGCTCCGAATCATCTTCGCCCCCGCGGCCTCCACCTAGATTCCCGCCCACTCAGCCAAGACCTCCTAAAGGGCCTAACACGGGCCAAGGCGGTCTCCGCGCTCCTACGGAGGGCATTCGGCCAAGATCCAACTCGCTTGTACAGCCTGCAACCTCGCCCAGTTCGCAGCATGCACATTTAGATGACTCCTCCGCAGACTCAGCATCAGCATCGTCAGAATTGGATACGGAAGTACCACAGTCCGTCAACAGAACGGACGGAAACAATAAGGCAATGTCTGAAAAACGCGTTTCTAAAGCTAAATTGACAAGTCGCACCTCATCGGGGGATGAACTACCTATCCAGACCCAGGCACGGGAAACTAGAGATAGGTCATCATCTGAGGAGACTGGTGATGAGTCATTCCCGATACCAGAAAGCTGGCGAAGAGGGCGAGAGAGAGGACGCCAGAAAAACAAGCGGGCCCTGGCCTTCGCTTAGCTTTCGATGAGCATGGGATGCTGTATCCCTCAAATTCGGAGGGACATCTCAGGTAAGCAGAGCATACAGCCAATCGGCCCCAATCCACATACCTATAAGATCGACTACTTGGAGTCAGACCGCATGGGCCGGGTGGAAAAGCTCCCTGTCACTGTTACCCTTTATCTCACACCCGATCGAAGTATAGATCCACCTTCCCCTCAGCTACTCAGAATTCACCACGCAATTGGACGTATCCTTCATCTTAGCGCTGCTGGTGATTATATCGATGACATTCTACGCAGCATGGACGAAATTAGTGACCGGGAATTAATGCCGGACGGGTCCACGTATCTTGATGATTATATTCGGCTTAGAGTTGGCAGAACGTCGACATCTGTCTATTAAAAAAGCAATTGGGGAGGAATGAACTGGATGTCAAATTTTAGCTTCGTGTATCTAGGCGGATTTGCCCTGCCAAAATGCTCTGTAAATATATTTTTGCTCCGATTTCTACTCTGATGAGACGAAAATATAAACCCATATAAACTGACATAATTAGAGTATGAAAATAACGTTAATGAGAATAATATAAGACAATGGTACATTGATAGCATCCTGAATAAAAATCAAAAGAGTGGCTCATAATTATTTGACCACTCGCGAATTTCCTCAACAAAACGACGCGCCACTCCCTCCATAACACCTCTTTCAGTGAAGAAGCTTGAGTTTTGATCTTTGTCTATTTGTTTAAGATCAAAGCCATTTTCTAATGCCATCTTGCAAGCATTATCGACATGGTTCTTCATCTCTTGAGAAGCCACCCGTGATTTCTGCCAGCTGGCATACTCTTCTACCGCCACATCTAGTGGAAGATCGGGGATCAGTATAGGGTCAGGAGGACTGGAACTTGAATGTGGAAGTAAAGGTGGTGAACCAGCTGGGGTAGCCATCGTAGGGAGTTGAGGAGATTGTGTCGGTATGAAATTGATGTTAATTGGCAAGCACGGTGACTCAGTTGATGAATTTCTATTGGTGATTTGTCGTTCTAGAGATTGTTGGCTCTCTGCATAAAGTTGTTGCCGGATCTCGTCTGGAACGTCATCATGAGTTTGAAGATGAAGACGTCTCCTCTGTACCATATTAACAAGACGTTTTAGGTGATGCGTTTTGAGTTTATAATGTTTTTTGCCATGAGGATCTTGCCAGCAATATCCCTCTGCGTTTTTGCATGGTGATCCGGAGCAACGCATCTTATTATAAACATCCCGCCAAGGTGAATATTGACCAGAACTCTGTTCAGCGTCAATCTGATCATCGCGTTCGGCAAGCATATTGTTTGTGACTGATCTTGTGTTCCGCTTTTCACCCTTCTTCGAAGAAGCCGATTCGTCATCTGCTGAGTAATTAACACAAATGTCAAGTTTGAGCTTTTTGCCTTTGCGAAACAATTCGCCCCATTCCAGAAGCTGCTTCTCTATCTTTGCCCAGTTAATATTTATACCCTCAAACTCTTGATGGAGCTTCTGTGAGTGATTATTTAGTACCGAAGCAATTATCGTAGTATAATCCAAGCGAAGTCGTCGGTTAGCACATGCTCTTCGGTGTTTTACGTCCTCGACCTTCTTCTTTAGATCTTCTTGCCAGAACGCACTAGGCGCGACGACTAAATCCGGTTCTGTGACTTTGATGACCGCACGGTTACTATTGTTCAGAGTAACCTTCCAATCAATCAGGTAATGAATATAGCTCGGCGGCTGTTCGTCATATGCCCTTTCTTTATCCCACAAATCATAAGGGAGGAAACATAATTGATCTGACCGTGGCTCTTGTGGCGAAAAACGTTCAAGATATGTGTGGCGACTAGGACTACGCACTACCGGCGTGGACGTTTGGCTGAAATTACCTGGGGTGGGGGCATATAAAACGTTGCCATCCCATGAATCATAAGGCTGAGACGATACATTGTCGTCATCGAGGGGACTGTAACTCATGGCATTAAAATGATAGGTATTGCTGATAAACCTAATATTAGTGTTCCCGGATGTTAGTCTCGTAACCATGGACCGATATGCACGGGGGCTGCAGCTAACACCCCAAGAAGAATTAGTAGCAGCTGCATGAGTTATGCTTCTCCACCGCCAGTGCTCCGTAATCGAGAGCACTAGCTGATTTGTGTATTGCCTGCGTATAGCTTGCCCAAAGGCCAAAATTCCGACTTGATGTTGAATAGAGAACATGGGATACTTCCTGTCTCACAGACTGCCAGGTCTACGCATCTGAACACGTGTCCAGATATGAAAGTGGAACATTCTAGAAATAGTTTCTCATATACCTGTATTGTAAGATAAAGCTTGTAATAAGACAGTATAGTATTATTCCGGATTAAGATTATTCCTAGACTAAACTGTATCCGCTCTAGTGTATCTTGGCTTCTTTCAGAAATGTTCAAGCAATGTTTATTTGTGTCAAGCTGATTATGCAACCTACTGTATCAAAATTCCAGTCTTCGTCCGCTTCTCGACTGTGACTAGGCCGGGAATTTCCCGATTTAGCAAGAAACCCCCGCGGTTTCGCTATAAAATTCTACACTGGCGAGGGTCACTATGATATTGTGGGGTTAAACTTTGTAAATTTCTATTCCTGGCCAATTTGTAGACACTGTACCGATACGACGAAGCCCGTCTTCTTCTGCCGTGATCCTATCCAAGGACCGGATGTTATTCGGTCCCAGTACCGAAACCCACAGAACTTCCTGCTTGACCAGAATTCGCTGTTTAATCTACTGGCTAATACGCCGGAGGGGTATATTATGCCCTTGACCGTTTCATGTCTTGTGGATCGACGATTGCAGAAATCACACTGGTCTAATGTTCTTCAGTAACCACGGCACTCCCGTCGGTTAGAAAAACATGCACGGCTATGGATGCCACACATTTAGTTAAATAGTAAACTACTGACATATGTCCGAAGACTTCATCAATGAATTAACGAGTTCAGGGTCAACGAGAATAGTAAGTTCGTTTACATCAAATACCATTTCATCGCCGAACACGGCCAGAAGCAATTCACTGCAGATGAGGCGACCATCCTCAGTGGCGAAGATCCAGACTACTCCAAACGCGATCTTTAGAAGACAATCGAGGCCGGTGAGCAAATCAAGTGGTCTGCGCATGTGCAAATTATGCAACCAAATCAAGCAGATCCCACAAAGTTTAGTTTTGATCCGTTTGATGTTACGAAGGTTTGGCCGAAGGATCAGTTTCCGGTTGGCTTTGCTCCATCCAAGGGAGAAAAATCTCTGATAAAATTTTGCTGATCTATGCTAGTTGCTCGAGTATGGAAAGCTTGTTCTGAACAGAAATCCGGAGAATTTTTATTGGGACGTTTAAGCAAGCTGCTTTTTCTTTTGGAAGCATGGTTCCAGGTATTGAGGAGAGCCCTGATCCGTTACTCCAGTTTCGGATGTTCTTTTACAGGGAGCGCAGTACCATCGTATCGGAGTAAACCTGCATCAAGTTCTAGGTAAGTAATAGTCGCAGTTAGTCGTCATGTCTCTATCGTTAGATATACTTGACAGTAAACTGCTCCTTCATGGCGAAGAGCGTGCGCGCGAGGCTGGACGCAAAGGAGGATCTCGCACTGGAAGTGGTACGGTTGATGATGATAATGATGATGAGCAATACTAGTTCGTTCCACGGGTACGTGAAAGAACAAAATAGTCATTGAGGGCTTGCTTCTATAATAAGGCTTACAAGAACACTCGCAAACTGAATATTATTTAAGATATACATGTATGCAACTGTAACTGCAAAATGACGAAAATTTATCCACCATAAAATGTAAAAAACAGTTTCTCCAGCGAACAGTTATCTTTTATCATGACAATTAATAAAATGAAAATAATGACTTGAGTTGTCCTATATTTAATTACACGGAAAAAAAAAAGGCGCGGTGATATCCTCTCAGCTTTAATATTGGTTGTGTTAAAACATTGAGTACACTAATGTTGCCTCAGCTTCTACGTCGCAAGGCACTTTCAATGATATTATACAAAAGCTTCTGGAAAGACATTCCGTTCTTCTCGGCACTCGTCGGTAACGGAGAATGTCCTGGAAGAAGACCGGAAATGGGATTCACCTGTCAATTTTAAATGTCAGCTCTATGGTCGGAGTGGAAAGGAATTGATAGTGTTGAGGACCTCTAATATGTTTGGGACACCGTCTGAGGCGTCATTATTGCAACGAATGTCCACCCGTCCAGCATCCCGACACATTAGAATTTTCCAAGCTTCCAAGCCTACCTTGCAGGCAGCACTGATCTGTGGATCCTCTACTCTGGCCATTGTATAATCGCGGACAACCAGACGAGCTTTGTCGCTGCTGCCATTAGACTTAGCCTCTCTACTAGCAAACTCTGATCTGCAATGACAACCCCCTTTTTCATTGCTGTCACCGTTCATAGGAGCATTTTCCCAGATGTGTTCCCGAATACCAATGACTCGACTAGAGTTTCCCGTGCCTAAAATGCTAATTGTGAATTCGCGACCGGAAAGAAAAGACTCTAACATGATAGATTGACCAGCATATCTTATTTTCAGTTCTTTCAGTGCTGTGTTTAGTGTCGAATTGTTGACTTTGTTGAAATGATCTATGCCCTTCGATGACCCTTCAGTTACTAATTTCGCAAAGAGTGGATAGAAAGTAAGACCAATTGATCCCGGATTGCTAGCATTGGCGTAATTGTAATCAGCCGGGAGCATATAAAACGGAGCAGTTGGTATTCCGAATTGTTTGAGCATGATCTATCGATCCAAGTTTCCTGTAAGCTGCAAGCTACACAGAATTGAAGGGATCGGGGCAGTAGACCTTAGTTAGCACTTTGTTTTGACACAATGCCATTGTTGCAGCATCGGCAAATGTGAAAGGAATTTGGTAGGCCTCTAGGAGAGCCGGGACCTGAAACTCCCTTGCTGTTCCGTTGAAGCCTTGCGACATATTGAACACCAAATCCCAATCTCGATGGTTGCTAGCCGCCAGCTGCTGGACCAGCGAGTGGATGCCCAGGATCAGCGTTACCCTGTGGTTCAGACTCTCGAGCGTTTTCAAGACCGTCTCAATTTCACCATGGTGTGGAAGAGCCGCACATTCCTCTTCTGAATACCCATTATCCAGGTAATCAGACCGTCTTTCTGCTACTAGAGCTATCCTGATGCCAGGAACGTCAGATTGCTGCATCTTCTGGAAAATAAATGTGTGAAAGAGGAATTTGGAAAAGCTGTCTATAGCGGTGAGGGTTACGAATAGGGTCGCTAAATGTATGGAGCTGACACGTCATAGTCGCAAGATGAGTCGTGACATCACCCGGGCTGTGGCGAGGAAGTAGGCTCTTTGACCTAAGATTTATCTTTTCATTTCTAGCTAATTCTTGTATTGAGTTTACTGTAAGATTTGATATGTGATTTATATGGTAATTGGTTATGGCGCCGACCGAGCATCCTATTTGGTACTTTATCGCATGCGTCTCGACGGTTCTCATAAAGAGCCCAAAACATGACGTGATATTATTCTCCTATTCTTTTACTTACAACCTTATATCAAATCATCCAATTATTCATCTATCGAGTTCTCTACGGTAATAACAGATAACAAATATGGCAATCCGTAGTCCTACCGTCGACGTTTTGATTGTCGGAGCAGGGCCATCAGGGCTCATGGCCGCATGCTGGGCAGCAAAGTATGACATTTCAGTTCGAGTCATTGATCAAAAACCGGGACGAACGCCAACCGGGCACGCCGATGGGCTTCAAAGCCGTACCTTGGAGATTTTGGACAGTTTTGGTCTTGTCGAACTAATCCTCAAGCAAGGGGTTGCCGACGTTGAATCGTGCTACTGGGTAAGAGACTAAAAGAGAGTAGTCATCAATCACGAAAATCAACTAATTTCGCGTAATAGGGACCAATTCACTTAGAGCCGACGGAAAATATCCAACGCATTAGAAGGGAGGCATCTAATGATGCAATGAAGTCCAGATTTGGAAAATTCTTGCTCAATCAAGGGGCCATAGAGCAAATATTTCTTGACTTTCTAAATGAACATCAGAATGTCAGCATAGAAATGAATAAAAAAGCCGAGAGCATCCACATATCCTCGATCGGTCGCGACGATAATGAGGGAATTCCGATCTCTCTAGGAGTAAGGCATACCGGACAAGGCACGTTACTCTTCTGTTTTGTTTTAGTTCATGACTAAACAACTTGTGCAGACGAGAAGGGCGAAACTGACAGCATAGAAACTATCAATGCACGTTATCTTATCGCATGTGATGGCTCACACAGCTGGATTAGAAATGAACTAGGCATTTTGTTTGAAGGTTACTCAGAAGATTCCACGTGGGGTGTCCTAGACATAGTCCCTATAACAGACTTCCGTGAGTATAACCCTTTGATGTTTCTCTCTGCTGTTGGTTTCTTAAGCCGGCTTCAGCCACCTTGAAGCGTCAATTAACTGACTAGTTCATCAGCTGATATACGTCAGTCCTGCGCCATTCAGTCCAACCTTCACGGCAGTATCATGACGGTACCGAGAGAAAAAGGACTTGTCCGATTTTATATTCAGCTCCTTGGGACGGAAGGTGAAGAAATTGCTCAGCAATCGAAGGATCTCCCACACTCGTTGGTGAAAGTTGCCGACAAGATAATGAATCCGTATAGTCTAAAATACGAGATTTGTGACTGGTGTTCTTTATATACAGTAAGCACACCTTTTTTTTTCTTTCATTTTTCTTCCCCCTCCTTTTTTTGGTGAAAACGGGCGGCTAATCGGATTCAAGGTAGGACGCCGGTTAGCCAAAACTTTCAGACCTCATGATCGGTATGAGAGCCCTTTCCGATCGTGTCTTATAAACCATATTAATCGCTTCAGAAGAATATTCCTGGTAGGAGATGCTGCTCACACTCATTCGCCAATGGGGGGCCAAGGTATGAATGTGTCCATTCAGGACTCGTATAACTTGGTTTGGAAATTAGGCGCAGTACTTACGGGTCATGCAAACCCTCTCATTCTGGCGACTTATGAGAGTGAAAGACGTCCTGTAGCTGAAAAACTTTTGGATTTGGATTCGCGTCTGGTACGTGAATATGAATATGAGGGAAGCAAAGACCCAAGATATATCTCCCAAGCTCGCGACAGCTATGCTGGATTTATGTCGGGCATCGATGTGACGTATGAACATAGTATGCTAGTCGACAACCGAACAGCAGAATATGAAGCTACCAGACCTGCTAAAAATATAACACTTGGTATGCGAATACCATCAGTTTCATTACTTTATCAATGCGATGGTACCCAAGAGCATCTCGGACGAAGACTGAGGAACGATGGATCTTGGAGATTGTTAGTATTTCCGGGCGATTTGCGCGAAAAAGAGAGGATGGCTACTCTAGATGCGTTTGCAGATGTCTACATACATTTGTTTCGAATGAAACCCCGACAAGAGAAGCTTACGGCCACTGTTGAGCCGCTTCTCATACATTCAAGCCCACGAGATGCAATAAATTTATTAGATCTTCCAGATATATTTCATCCGTTTGATGATCGATTGGGATGGAATTACTGGCAAATATTCGCCGAAGATGACCGGAATCCAGCTTACCAGATGTACGGTATTGAAAGAGAGGAGCCTTGCTGCCTTGTGCTTTGCCGCCCAGACCAACATGTTGCCTGGATAGGAAGTATGGAGAATGCGGATGATCTGAAAACCTACCTCTCGAATATATGTCCTAATGGACTGGCGGAGGCATGAGACTCCAGCATTGGCGCCTAGAAGTAGGGATAACTTGTTGACACCAGTTTCATTCGTGCTTGACTACCTTTGTGTACATACAATGACTGTATCCTATAAGTGGTGACAGTGGGCTCCAATCAAGTTATGAATGACAGCTCTACTATGCCAACTATTGAAATTACATATATTTTTAATTATGATTTTTATAGTATTGTTACACATTTTACGACGTGCGGAACACTACGTTTGTCTTCCATCTCTTGCGAAACCATGTTAGTCTAGTTTAGCTACATAATACACAAATACCTGTCAAGCATGTTGATGGCATCGACATTCAATCAGGTATCCATCTTTTAGTGGCGATGCTATCGTAACATACATCCTTTCACAACCACACTTTAGTGAACCCTAACCCTAATACACCAATACCCGCCAAAACATGTTAATGTTAATGACGTCGATATTCGATCAGATCAGATATTGATTTTTCAGTGATGAAGATGTCGTCGCGTCATTGAAGGCTCACCCTTATTATTCTTTATACATAAAATACTTCTTTATAACTTATTATCGTGCACCAACAACCTACGACAGAAACAACAGTTTTGACCGCATCTCATTCATCAAGGCAGGTAAACAGCGAGCTGCAAAATGGCCGAAAAAGTGAACAATGATCATTTTCAGCTGGCCAATCTTTTCAATGTTAAGAACAAAGGTAACCCACTCACTTTGAAGTCCTGTGCATTCGAGTCTGCTAACCATGGATTGCGAATAATCAGTGGCATTGGTAACGGGCGGTGGCTCCGGCATTGGCCTCATGGCCACACAAGCTCTTGCCGTCAACGGCGCCAGAGTGTATATTGTTGGCCGCACTCAAGAGAAACTCGATCGTGTGGCCGAGATTTATGGCAAAAATATCGAGGGCCAAATCATTGCACTGCCGGCGGCTGACGTTTCTACCAAGGAGGGTGTGGCACAAGTACATAAGGACTTCGAGGCTCGAGAAAAGCACCTTTCAATCCTCATTAACAACGCCGGGATATCAAGTTCTACAACAGTTGACATTGAACGGGAGAGCCCTCACGGGCTTCGCGAAACACTCTTTGACCAACAAGGGCAGACGGTAGAAGACTGGCAAAAAGTGTACCGAACCAACGTTTGCCAGCTCTATTTCATGGCATCAATATTTCTGCCACTTCTGAACAAGGGAACCGAGATAGAACACGGTTGGTCTAGCACTGTGATCAATATATCATCAATTTCCGGCATTGTGAAGCTGTCCCAGCATCATTTCAGCTACAACACATCGAAGGCGGCTGCAATTCATTTGACAAATATGCTTGCCCATGAAGTTAGCTCATCTGGCCTTAAGATCAGAATCAATAATATTGCCCCAGGTGTTTTCCCGAGTGAAATGACGGCGCAAGAGAGCAATGAAGCTCAGAAGAGCGCTCTGCCTAAAGAAAAATATGAAAACAAAATTCCTGCCGGAAGACCGGGAAATGACAGGGATATGGGGAATGCAGTGCTTTATGCGACTACAAACCAATACGTTAATGGGCAGACGATTGTGGTCGATGGAGGCTACGTTTTGTCAGCGGGTAGCCTGTGAGCAGGCAAGTCACCGAATTTGAAGACGTCACATTGATCTGCTCCTGTTGTTGCATACTTTGTTTTGATTTTTGCAATTATCAATTGGTTACTATTGTCTCGCCTTTAACCTTCATTGAAAAAAATCTCTTATCCTTCAGGTGCTAAAACAATAGTCAAGATATTAGTCACTATTCTGTAATACCTAACGATCATACATTCTTTTTAATAGTTTATCTTTTTCTCCTTAGTTTCCAGGTCTAGTAGAGAGGATATCGCCTAGGGTAAATCCATCATGCTTGGAGTCTCAATCATTAGTATCCGGCCGTGCAGCCATGGAACGAACCGCTTAACACCGCAGATTATACTTTAGTAACTAAGTGAGGGGTAAAGAGGACAACAAAACAGAGTGGAAGTCGCCGTTTTCAAAGACTCAAATTAGTAGTAGTGTCTGATCAGCCCGTTTACATTCAGATGATGTCATCATGAACAAGGTAAGAAAGTTGACTGCGAGCCAACGAGAGTATAAATAAAGTATGCGGTTGTTGAACAAGCCTTGAGGTTAGAAAATTCTTTGTTCTTCTCACTATCAAGACCACTTCGACACAAGCAGAAGCAATGCCGTCCTATACCGATTATCAGTCACTGAGTGCTACTGCCATTGGGCAGCAGCAAATCACCGACATCAAAAAGGGCAAGAAGGATGGCGGCATCAAGGTGGTTGCGGCCAAGTCCAAGGTCACCTCTCAGCGTCTACCAGCCACCTTCACCGACCAGTTCATTGAAAATCCCGGGTTGTCCCGCAGCAATTTGGCAGTATCAGTAGACAAGCCGGATGGGGACCAAGAGTGGAGGGACAAGGTGAAAGATTATGTGTGTATTTCCCCTTGGTTTGCTCTTCAATCTTTTTGATGGCGAAGCTCGTTGATTTAATCGAATGGACGAATGGCAGACCACGCTTCAACAACACATCTTATTCTGGGACCCAGATGAAGATGGGCAAATCTTTCCGTGGGATGTCTACAATGGCTTCCGCCAGTTGGGATTCAACATCCTATTCTCGCTTCTCGCCGCCCTCATTATTAACATCAACTTCTCGTATCCGACCCGCTTGGCATATAGTTGGTTTCCGGACCCGTGGTTTCGAGTCTATGTATCTAGCGTGCACAAGGCAAAGGTGCGCCTACCCTAGATCTCATCTATCATTCCATCCTCTCTTTTATGGCTGAGTAATTTCATAGCATGGTTCAGACAGCGGGACCTACGATCCGGAAGGCCGCTTCATTCCGCAGCAATTTGAGAACATATTTTCTAAGTTCGATGGCGACAGCGATGGCGCGTTAACGCTGAGAGAACTTCTGAAACTCATGCACGGCCAACGTTGTGCTGCTGATCCGTTTGGTGTAAGAGATTGATTGTCCAAAATAACTCGCAGAAGCGACTTGGAGACTGACCAACAAATCAGTGGGGAGCAGCATTCTTTGAATGGGGGGCAACCTGGCTTCTCATTCAAAGGGACGGAAAAGTCTATAAAGAAGATCTACGGGGGGTGTATGATGTTAGCGCCCGTCTGATTTCTCTTGAAAATGAAATGAAAGGAGCTGACTCTTGCAGGGTTCGCTGTTCTGGAAGATTCGGGAACAGAGACGGCAGAAATAAAACGAACTGGCCTGGATAGGAGAGGATCCTACCAGCCCAGATTAACTGGTTTTCTGCCGAAACAATCAATAGTTAGCTTGCTGGCTGGTCGCAGCAGACTTGATATGCCCTTTGAACAAGGAGGAAATGTACGATTGGTTATTTTCAGTGTTTTTTCCCAAAAATAACCAAAAGCGAGGTCTAGGAGATATATTACAGAGGTAGTTTCTACAAGATAAACCATGAAGAGTACTATAATGGAATGACCATAACCAGCTACTATCACCAGAAAAACATGGCTATGAAAGCTAGCTCCAGTGCCCGGATCACGAGGCAAGATAGACTGGGCTGCTCAAGCTCAAGGCTTCTATGTGTCCAATATTATTACTTTGTTTCACCAAAGGATTTCTTGCTGATGATGATAAGTAGGTCCAAAGCCCTAACTAACAACTCCGGCCGCTGCCCTTTGTCTAAGAGCTTTACCTACTGAGCTCTTCCCCCAACTTCTCCAGGATGATCTGGTGACTGAGATTCCAAAGAGCATCACCCAGTTCCGTATCTGAAGCCTGCATTGATTCCTTGCCCAGCTGACCCGGATCCGTCAGGTAGTAGCCGTTCCATCCGCGCTCCTCGACCTCCGGACTAATGACGGCATAGAGCGCACTGCACGCCCCCTGCTCGGGGTTACAGCTGATGGCCTGCATCGTGGTAGTGAGCCGAAGGGGGCCTCTTCCCCTGCCTCGCGCTTGATCTGGTCGATTGCCTCCTGGCCCTGATCTTTCCTGCGATTAACCATGACGACTCGTGCGCCGTTCAGTACAAAGGCTCGTGCTATTTCAAATCTAGTTAATAAAGAGCGTTTAGCGAGATTTAGGCACTGTAGTAGTAGTAGTAGTAGTAGTAGTAGTAGTAGTAGTAGTAGTAGTAGTAGCAGTAGTACAGATACGCTAACCCGATGCCCAAGGGCCCTCCTAAAACAAGTGCGACTCTGCCACTGAGGTCCTGGGCCTCTTTCCTCGGATTTCGTACTGTCTGTAGAATATGTTGCATTTTGTGCTGCAAAATTGGAGTATAATGATTTGAATTACAATCCGCGATGCAAGCTAACTTTGATCTATTAGATGTATTCTACATATAAATATGATTCCGTCATTGACTAGTATGATGTCATACGAGTTTGAAGCTGCACAGCACACCTACTGAAGATACAGGCCATAAGGAATGAATCATATTTTAACATACAGCATCATATACAGGAAGAACATCGAAAGGCATAGTCCAACAGTGCCGACAGAGAAGACGCACTCGCCTAATCGTAAATTTTCTCTAGCGTCTCTGGATTATGAGCAACAGCTTTCCCCCGTTGGTCATGGAAGAGCACCTGACATGGTTAATAAAACATTTGTCCGATTTTAAAGTTCTACAGGTATGTCCCCTACCTTGGGCGGGTTTTTGACACCTTCCTCTTCTGCTTCTTCTTGCTTCATCACTATCTTCTCGACCTACGAAAGTAAAGTCAGCTTATGTTATTCTTCTTCCCCGTAGTATGATGGAAGTGGTTTGGATAAACTACTTCTCCTTCGTGCCGGCCCCCGCGTATCTTGGTGTAAACATGATCACCTAGATGGATCGCATTGCCGTTCTTGTCCTTGATTTCAGCCATTTTGAGACAATAAGATAGATGATGATAATGCTGATTACAATGACGGCTGTATTGATGATTTAAGAGCGATACCTAAGAACAGGCGAAGGGCCGACATATGCATATAGTCATCGGTTCGTCATTAGATCCATTGGGTCAGTCAGGATTTAGATGCTTGGCGACTCAGCCTCCCCCGGTCTTGCGTCGCCTAGAAGCGACGAGCCTATGGTAGCAATGGGTCGAGATGCGGCCATATGAACTTGAAAAAAGCGGCTATGTGGGGGTGTGGCTGCTTAGGACCAGTAAATCAAGGTAGACAAAAAAAAGGATACTGACACCAGGGTCCGTATATCCCCTATATATATGCCTCGAGACTTGGAAACAACAGCCGTTGCGGGATAATGATAGTATTTCGGCATCTACTGCTGCGCAAACTACTTGCATATCATTTATAATACTGTGTACTTCGCTCATCGAGCTCACAAGACACCGCTCATGGCAACTGGACAAGTGAGCAAAAGGGAGCTGATTGTGGTCTCCAATCGTTTGCCCTTATCTGTCAAGAAAGAGCATGGCAAGATCACAACAACGGTGTCCAGTGGCGGTCTAGTGACGGCGTTGTCAGGTCTTGCCGCCAAAGTTGACTTTAGATGGATGGGCTGGCCGGCCGTCACTTTCCAAGATGCCCAGGAGCAGCATGCCGCGGAGGTCTCTCTCAGCGAGAAGGGTTCCCTCGGCATCTTTCTCGACGCTGAGCTGGCCGATTTACACTATAATGGATTCTCCAGTAAGCTCAGCCTGATATTTCATTCACTGATGCGCCCGCTTTACGCTATTGCTTAAGCTACTGCTATTAGATGCCATCCTCTGGCCCATTCTCCACTACCAGTCCGGAGTGAACTTTGAGGACGAGCCTTGGCAAGCATACCAACGCGTCAATGAGATCTTTGCTGACCGAGTGGCCAAGGAGGCACGCGACGGTCATCTTATCTGGGTACATGACTATCATCTAATGCTACTGCCAGGGCTGCTGCGTGCTCGACTAGCGCAACAGGGCAAGCGCTGTGCAATCGGCTTCACCTTTCACACACCATTTCCGGCGCCAGATTTCTGGCGCGCGCTTCCGGTTGCCGAAGAGCTTCTTCGGGGAGTTCTTGGCAGCAATGTGGTAGGCTTCCACACGGACGACTACAAGCACAACTTCAAAGACGCCTGCGAGCGCATCTTGTATATGACCATTTCCCCCTTTTTCTATAACTTCTGACAAGTCGAAACAAGACAGTCACTGATGTTTATCATATGATAGGCAAATACGCAATGAAGCCGGAGGTGATGAAATCAGTTACAACAGTCACCGTGTCCTTATCGACTCATTTGTGATTGGGATAAATCCACAGAAATTTGACGATGCACTCAAGGCACCAGATGTTATCCATAAGATCAAAGAGTTGGAGCAGACTTACCAAGATAAAATAGTTATTGTTGGTGTAGACCGATTGGATCATGCTAAGGGACTGGTCCAGAAGCTTGCTGGCTACGAGCTTTTGTTACAGGACCATCCAGGGCTTCAAAAGAAAGTCACTCTCATACAGGTGGTGGTGCCCAGCCGTGAAGATGTCAAAGAGTACCAGGAGCTGGAGACCGAGCTGGAGAACCTTGTAGGCCGCATTTGTGGAGCACATAGTTAAGTTTCTGCTTTGGGTTGCTAGCAGTGACTATGCTGACTCTTATGTACATAGATTCGCTGGACGCAGTCCCTTTGATCTACATACATGGCTCAATCTCCTTCTCCGAACTTACGGCCTTGTATAGTGTGGCGGATGTCTGTCTCATTGCTTCTCGCAGAGATGGTATGAATCTCGTTGCATCAGAGTTTATCGCCTGTCAGGGGGATCGGCACGGCGTTCTAGTTCTTTCTGAGCTTGCAGGTACAGCACAATTCCTCCATCAAGGAAGCATTCTCTTTCACCCATCCAGTGCCTCGGATATCGCGCATGCTATTTACCAAGCCATCAACATGAGTCAGGAAGAGAGGGGCAAACGATATCTCACTTTGCGTGAATTCATCGACACCCACACAAGGTAATTAAACTCAAGGCTTCTTTTGATAAATGATAGGGCAAAGGCTAATACTTTCGTAGCATGAAATGGGGAGAGACTTTTCTTTCCGCTCTCTCTGCCAGCATTGAACAACAGTAACACGTTCAGCAGCAGTCTTTTAAACCTTCTTAAGTTTATTGAGTTACTACCTGCTTTTTTTTTGCTATTTTACAGTACAGCTGTCGTCTTTTGATTGTGTAGCGTGATTGTAAGGGTGCAGCTAGAGTAACAACACGATGAGCCACGTATTATCGACAAATATCACTACAGTCTTGTTATTTGGCGGCATAAAATCTGATAGATTTTAAGAATACTAGCATTGTCTAGCTGAATAGGGCAGTTGTCAACAGTCCACCGCATTCTCGTTATGGCGGGTCCGCTGTTAAACACGATGATTAAGCGATATCGCTACACATTTCACGTATAAGGGTTGACTGTACATGGTCCTTTGCATGTATCTTATAATCCAGCCTCGTAGACATGTACAAGCTATACTGGTCACCCCACTAAGTGAAATTTCGAATTCCTTAAAAGATTCCTGCATACACAGAGACACACAGACAAACACTTATACATAACATAGCTCCCTTCATTCAGCGAGACCGAGATCCAGTCAGGCTTAATGCGATGTACGAGGCCCCCTCATGCAACTCTAGCCTACCATGCCGTGTGTCCTCCGTCGATGACCAAATGGCTGCCTGTCATGAAGCTGCTAGCGGACGATAGAAGGAAGATAGTGGCGCCCGTGAACTCCTCGGGAGTGGCCAGGCGCCCGAGCATGTTCTCCTTCTCACAAATTTCCCTCAAGCCTGGAATTTGTTCAAAATTTTCGAGTAACATGGGCGTGAGAATATAACCAGGACAAAGAGAATTAACGCGAATACCCTTCGGTCCCCATTCCATAGCAAGACTGCGCGCCAGCTGCATGACTGCTGCTTTAGAGCCATTATAGGCAGCGCAGGGCAGCGACTTGTTGGCGACCATGCCCGACATGCTGGCCACCAGGACCATTGACCCTTGACATTTACGGGTCATCATCTCCCGGGCGACCATGGACGCAGACATTAAAACACCCGTGAAGTTGATTCTCATCAAGTCGGCCACATCGGCTGCCGCATAGTCTATAGCGTCTTTTGCATTCTGAACGCCCGCGGCTGCGACCAGACCATCCAGCCGATTGGCTTGGTCTGCGATACCTGAGATAGCATTGCGCAACTTCTCAGTGTCTTGGATATCCAAACAATGATAATTCATCGTCCCCTGGAAGTGCTGTCCCATATTCGCCGCCGCAGTGAGGAAATCTGGGTGCGGAGCAGCCAGGCGGTCAATACAGTGAACTGCCCGATTTCAGTGAGAAGAGCTTTTTAAAGTTAGGTAGATCATCACATACTGACCTTCAGCACCTGCATGGGCCATGGCTTCAACAAGAGACAGCCCAAGTCCTCGGCCGCCTCCTGTAACAATGTAGACCTTGTTTTGCAAGCTGAAATCGGGATAGGATCTCTGTAGAGGTTCGGGTTTAACCTCTGTGTGCGAATAAGAATCTTTTGGCGATCTTTCAGGGCTTTTACAATATGAAGAGCCGCTTGAGAATCCTTTGGCAATTAAACCCAGATGTATGCTTGCTCTACTTGTTATGGTCGCTGGGCTGAGTAGGCGTCTTGATGCTGCCAGAGAGGCTGCGATACGTTTTGTCGAGTGGTTCTCTGTTAGCAACATATTATTGGATGTTGAAATACCTATGAAGGGGCTTTGCAGTTGAGCCAGTGGAAGTTGTGAGTGAGGCACGCATTTTCCCTCAGAGCAAGACGTAGTCATCCATTGATGCTGGCATTCCAAGAGTTATGTAGATGATAACATATGAGAACACCAAATCAATGACATCATCTTTCGACTGCGCGCTCCAAGTTAGGTTACGTCGCAGTTGAATGAACACGTTCTTGGCATTTACAATGAATCCCCGCTAACTTAAGGCTCAAATAACTAACATAATCAGGAAATAACTAAAATAAATTCGTGAGGGGGGGTAATTAGCTGGATGGTGTTGCCTGTATCTTGTATAAAATTGTGTAACAGCTGCAGATATTTGGTGCGTTTTATTCCCGGTAAGGTGAAACAAAGCCCTTCTCCTCGCAGGCTTGCTCCTCGCAGGCTTGCTCCTCCATGCAGACACTATTTACCAGCCAGTATGGATGATGCTTACATGCTCTCCAAAGATTCTTTTTTATAAGTCGAAATTAATTAACAATTGTTAGACAAAAGAATGGCTAGATATGATACATTAAATTACATCTACTTTTCTCAGTTGGTCGAGGGGTTACAAACAAGGGATGTCACGTAAGGCCAGAGAAAAAGCGAGTAGGCTCGATTTTCTTCCAACTTATTATGCTCTCCATCGTAGCTCTGCATCGGCAGAATCAATATCTAGTCGCACTATAATGAGTGTCATGATAAAAAAAGTTAATGATGCCTCGTTGTCTTGAAAGGACTAGTGGATTACTTCTTAGAATTGTCCATGACTGTATTAAGAAATGGAAATCAAATGAGAAATAGAGCAGACTTTTAGTCTAGTAGTCAAGTTTTTTTAAAAATAACAATAAAAATACATAACATTTAAACTTTTTGATTCTTCTGGCTTGGTCATGCGATCGGACTGCAGTTGATGGCATGGATGTCCCGTAGCAGACTCTTGGCTAATACTCGTTGGTGACAGCTTGTAGGATTGGATGATGGCCACGTTTCAAAGAGAAGTGAATTCATGGCTGCTTTGATCAAAGCTTCGAACCTAAGACTGCATCTCGCATAAAGCCGGTACTGCAGCTCCGAGGTGATCACTGCTGTGGTTGGTACCACGAAGTATTGTAAACACCATATTGGGCATATATTGCATATATAATCCGCGTTATCAAGATCTGGGAGACACATTACTGTTTGCAAAGCAGCTCGCACGCATTCATCTGCCTCATTTTCTCTGCTGTCATCATTCCCATTCTTGTAATAGCTTCTCAGTAGTGCAGGCCAAGTAATACATATTCTTGTGCTGTAATAGCTGCAGGCTAGATTCATAGCCTGAGGAAGATTTGATGTAGAGAACTGCTGGCCTTGGCAATTCCAATCAATAAATATGAGCTTTTTAGGAAGGCTTTGCCGCCAAGCATCCGTTTCATGAAGCAGTGGCTTGTATTGCCTGCAAGTATCCTTCTTTGTAAAGGTGGTATGGCGTAAAGGTTCGTGATGGCTTCTTCTGAAATACTGTTGATGATGTGTAATTGCGACAGGTATAAGAAATTCGAGGGGCGGATAGCAGTACTACCATCAAGCAACCCGACATCTTGGACCTTGGCTTCTAGTAAGGGTTTCATTATTGATTCAACAGTTGCTTTGCCTGGCAATATGATCCCTGCGTATTCCATAAACTGCAAAACATCAAAATTGCATGCTCCTACATGTTTCTCCGTGACAGGGGATATGAGGGATGCAAGGTAGTAAGGTACTGGTTGTACCCTCAGATTAATTATAGGTAAGTGCATCGAGAAATCCAGAAGTGACATGAGAGATTTGATGTCCCGAACAGTGTAGAGCATTTCTTCACAAGTTCTACGGAATACAAGTCAGTTCTAAAGAAAGAAAGTTTTCTACTTAATTAAGAAATAAAGGCTAAAGAGATAGGATAGAAAAAAAAAACTAACCTCTTAATCTGATCACTGGCCAGGAAGTAAATCATAGCCAACATTGAAGCTTGTATAGTGTATAACTCTAGTATATTCTGTTTCCTTCCTGCGCGTAGAAGCGTATATGCGCGAGACGCATAGGATGTATGGATATCTTCGAAATTTTTCATTTTATGGGTTGTAGAATGAAGTATGGCAATCGCAAAGACATAATTGTATATGGCTTCCCATTGTCGACCGGGATATACGGAAGGATTGTGAAGATAGAATCGGTACCGTTCAAGAAGCTCCGAGACTCCTAGTATAGGGAATACAGGATGGGTTCTTGTTATGTATTCCTTGAGAAGGTTATTCGTATATGCATTTATGCAAAGCTGAGAACCTTGAGATAAGCCAGCCTCGTGTTCTTCGCCCAAATTGAAACTTTCGAGTTTAGTAGCTGGTTTCATTGTAGTAGCGGACTGGGAAGTCCAAGAGTCTTGGTTGAGCGCTGCTTTGGTTTTATGGTTCCCAAAGATCCAGAAAAAGAGTAATACTTTGTTACACATGAACTTTGAAGGGAGACACTGGTGAGGTCGGAGGGGAATTTGCAGTAATTGTGGACGGAGTGTGCTGTTCAGTACTGTATGTGATTATCCCTCCTTTCGTAGAATCATTCTACCGTGATAATCTCGGTTTCACATATCAATCTAGAGACTTTCTCCAAACTTGCTGTACTACAGTACTAAATTGCATGAGATCTTGTGCATATATTGAAAGCGTGTTGCAGAACTCTTGAACGAAAATTTCGTAGGTGCTGACTTGGTGGCAGATTTTGTTGTATGTTCTAAACAGCCTGTAAGCAAAATTGTAAGCACAATTTCTCTTCCTTTGATGCTTTACCTCAGTGTTATTCTAGATGCTTGGCAAGGTAGAGTAGATGGAAAAAACTGATGGTCCATCCCACTGTCATAGACCTTGAGATCTACATAATTGATCCACTATAGCCCTCGTACCGAGGATGTAATCAATGAATGCTCTACTACGCTCGGGACCCATTGGATCCTACGGGTTGACATCGCACTTTGTCCGCGGGCCCTTTGTCGGGAACTTAGGCTTAGCTAGGTCTGTGCAGATACTGTAGTCCTTATGTTTGTTGGCTGGTTGCAGTCTTATTCTGTTGGTTCTTTTATTCCGTGTCAGAATTTCCCCTGTAATCAGGCAAAAAAACAAGGTTATGTCAAGTCTCAATTAGTAGTATCTATTTGCGTAGATGTTTTCCCTTTAGCAGCAGAGGTCGGATTGATTGCATTGGACATACGGCCGACACCCGGCGAATGAAAAATGTGCTCTGTGCCAGGACAGCTGCACAGCCTACAAGCACCACACTTGATTCATATGCGATCCTTACGCTCACTCAAGATTGTGTGTACAGTTGCAAGCAATTCGTCCTATCTTTACTCTTGATCGTAGTAGGAGTTTACAATACACAGTATCTATTCTATCTCGACTCTCGGGTATTCTTGGTATAAAAACCCTGCTTATCTTGTCTGAGCTCTGTGATAAAGCAGTAACTACGTCAATGGCTTGCAAAGCCAGTTCCAGACTTATTTAGGTTGACTTGTCTTTTAATTTTATATATGTAAGTCCGCGGAGTCCTGTCTGTTAGAGTGCAGATATACCTTCAGGTTCTTGTATGTAGATTGCAGAACTTTTCTAGAAAATGTAGCAGGAAACTGCAATGGCTTAAAACATATCACTGTTTTGCAAACATATCCTTGTCAAGCACGCTCCATGTCTCAAACAAAGCCCCATAGAAAGTACTTATTGTCTCTAACCTATACATAATGCACAAGAACAAAATGTCTATTTGTGATTTTCGTATTCAAACGAAGCAAAATGAAGCATCCTATGGACTGAACTCGTCTAGTTATCCCCATCCTCAATCTTCAATTCTGCCAAGGGCGGCACAAATACATAAAAAGGGGGCAAATGTTCAGAACGATAGTGATGTACGAATGTACTTAAGACAGCGCCGACAAGTATGACAATCTTGACCACAAGCACGCGAGTCTTGATCGAAAAATTTTAGAAAAGAGTTTGAAAGAAACATAACAGACTGTGTCCTTTCAACTTACGGCTTTTGTTTCTTCGAGTGTGTAAGAGTAAAAGGCTTATTCTCTCTAGAAGGTAAAAGATGCAAGCTAAAGGAATAACGCATACGCTCTTCAGAATTGATGGGGCTTAGGGATGTGTCATTAGACAAATAGTCACTGCCTTGATCCATGATTGTCCACAATCTGCTTAGCCATTCGAGCGAGATGAAGTCGAATCGGCTCATCACCACATTCAGAATGGCGCAACGCCTCGTTCTTCAGCGACAAAGCTTCGTCACGTAGCGTCGAAAACTCCTCTTTGAGCGCTTCCCGTTTATCGGACTGGTCTTTGTACTGTAGCTCAAGCATCATCATGTGTTCCTTCTTCTTCTGTCGGCATTTGTTAGCTGCTATCCGGTTCCGCTCGAGTTTTTTTTTTTTGTCTGCCATGGTTAGGACTGAAGTCTTCAAAATCTTCTCTGCTAATGACCCTCGATGCATTCGAGGGATTGTGCTTCCGCAATCTGCGTCTCTTCGGTATTGTTTTAGGGAATTCGCCTAGAGCAGTGTTGTCTGTCGAGTTGTTTCGTCCCTGACTTCCACTACTTGATGGGCTTCGAACATCGTCCCGCGAAGTATGTTTGTCGAAGTTCGATATGGTATCACCGATCAAATAGGTTTGTTGTTCCTCTAGCGAATCAGTATATTCGCCGGTTTCGGCGTGCGCTGTGTCCTTTATATCTCGATCAGCGAGAACAAGTGAAGAGTCGATTTGTGCATCCCAATTCCAAAGCGATGATGAAATCGGGCTCAGGTTCCACACGGGATCCTCGTCGGCGCTCAAGCCAGAGCTCACGAAATCCCTGAACAGAGCGTTGTCGCTGTCAATGGAAGGAAAATTGGTGGCAGCATCCGCCGCGGTGAATGCCGGAGCCGCGTATGATGACTGTTCCGCTAACATGGTGTAGACAGCCATCGAGTCCCTTGTCTTTTTCTTTTCTTTCTTCTTTATTTTGTGATTTGCTGACTATATTTTATTTTAATTGGGATCCGTAGATATCCAATCTTCTGTTTTCTAGGCTTCAAAAATAGTTTGTCGTGAAGTCGGGAGTCGTGGAAGGCAGGCCAAAACTTGAACAGGGTAGGCGCTGGCCAGACCCGAAGTACTTGATTTGATATTCTCTGCATCCACACTGTATGATGACCGCTCCAGTTAATTAATTCCAGCAACATTGTTAATCGCTAAGAACACGCGCGGGGGCATCTCATTGGACTGGTCGAAATGCCGACTCGAAACAGACAGGAATTAGGAGACTAGTGGCAAGCAGGGAAACAGTTGGATGAGGGGCGAAGGAAAAGGTCCACCAGAACTGCTTCCGTCAACCCCAGCTAGGGCTACATATGGTACTACTACACCGTGGTGTGGAGACAAGCCCACGGCTGACATCACGAAAACCAAGGACAGTAAGTTAACTAAAAGTCCTACGGAACTAAAATATCCATGTTATCACGTATATCGCCTTCAGCACTTGGTGCGCGAAACCCTGTTTCTACGAGATCCCATTTCCTCGGCCGTCTCTTCTATAACAACATAAAACTTGTTTTACAGACTGCGATAAGGATAAACTCTACATAAAGAACCCCTATTAAACCTCTGTATACAAATGAGCGCCCATTAATGGTCTTTTAACCTTCAATTAAAAAAAATTACTTAAAAGGTCTTTGGCAGCTAAACTTTATTATATACTTATTATAAGTACATCAGGTGCATTGACGCTGCTAAAGAAGATATAGTATATTTTATTAAGCAATCTATTCCCTTAGAAGCGGCTCGGCAAATATTACTTGCTATATGGTAAACACCAAGCTTTATAACTAGGAAATTAGCATTTTTATGAATATATTACCTGTCAACTAGAGTTACACGCTGGACTTATAATGAGGTAGCTGCGTCATAATCAATCCATAATTTCATGCTTAAGCCTCCAGGCTTAGCGATCAATTGATGCTAGCATTACCAGAGAAGTATTGATAGCCAACATATACAAATCGATGACACCATCTTCTCTTCAACTATACAAGAGGTGTGCAATGGGCTTTTTCAGCAACCGTTGGTGAACAGGTCAAGCCTTTGCCAGACTAGTCGGAGAATTTGACGTCGGAATGATGCCACAATAATTCGCTCCCCAGTTTTTGTCTTTTTTTCCCCTTTTCTTTTTTTTTGTATAATCACATGTTTTTTTTTTTTTGTTTTTTGGCATACACGTCATACCGTCAGCGATCGGGGCAATGGGTGTTATCTATCGCAATGCCTGCCATCAGATCGCTTTATACGAAAGAATCATTCAGAAAATCTCCTCCAATGCGCTAATTGATAAGTAAAGGAGCTCTTATTTGCAAGAAGTTCTCTTATAAATCTAAAATGCACAGAAGACAAGTAAATGCTCTTCTCAGTGACCAACATGCTACTTATGTTTAAAAATTGTGCAGGCGGCGAAGTACTGCACTGTGCTGGATAGGTCTCCGTAATACATGCATGCATTGGTTACTTTGTGGATCACTTTGACGTCAGCTATCCTAGACTAACTTATAACCATCGGAGCTACACAAGGCAAGGTAAGGAATAGAAAGATCTGCAATAATACAATTAATTGAGGGGAGCAAATATTCGGCCAAAGCATGAAAGAACCCGACCAAGCCCATGGCGAAACAATGCTGTTTTGAGTATTTGTTTTTTTTTTCAATCGTATATTTTTTTTTCTCTCTCTCGTAAATACTAATCAAGTTAGGCTTATTTTAATAATAGTAGCATGTCTTGGACTCGACGGCGCGTGATTGGGCGGTGCCTGCTGGCTCCAACCTTGCGTGGACTGTTACAGTGTACAGCCTCTCGTGAGTCGTAACTCGTTCCTCGGCCTCTCGGATCAGGCCAGGCACTCAGAAATTTCTGTTGGGTTCTGGGCCAGGGCAGCCAATAGACACGACCACTTGCATGGATCTTCAAGGCAGAGAAAAGAAGACGTGATACGTAGCGCGCTAGTCCAGATACGGCGGGATCGACTGCCAAGCATTGCATCACAGCCCGGCGATCAGCTGACTGCGATTGGCCAGGACTCAGCCCGGGCGAGACATGCGTCATCTTTTTTTCTCTCTTTTTTCACTGTTCCACTGTTGTTGGACTGAGACACTATTGGAAAGGAATCACCGCCATGCGTTGCTTGCGATTTGCAGGATGCAGTCTGCAGCATAAATACGGCGGTTCCTCCCTGCAGATTGAGATTAAACAATAACAACAAGATCAATATAAAACAACCACTCTTCATTACCCTCAACCAACCTCCTCAATTACCTCTCAACTCCTCAATATCAATCACCTCTTATCAAACATCAAAATGCAGTTCATCACACTTACCCTCCTCGCCGCCCTGGCCGCTGCCAGCCCCATCCGCCGCGCCGTCGACACCACCGCCAGCAACACCAACGTCTGGCCCGTGTCCCACTTTGACGTCGGCTGCTCGCCGGCTGCATGCGAGTACAACTTTGTCGTGACGCGCGCTGCCGGCCCAAACAACCCGGGCTTCAACACGACCTGCACGGGCAACGACTTGGACAAGGAATACGCTGAATGCGCAGACAAGTCCGTGGCGGCCAAGATGATTCCGCGCCAGTACCCGATTTGGGAGATTGATGTCAAGCACAGCTTTGAAGGCGGCGAGAAGAAGGCTGCTGTCAATGACTTTGCGAGAGGAAATGCCACGACCGAGAACTCCAAGGCGACGTTTACCGTGACGGTCTACAAGACGGCTGATTAATCCTACAAAACATCTCACTCCAAACACAACACTACGAAACACAACACAACACAACACAACACAACACTACACTACACTAAAAACCTAATTCGATATACATACATGCATAATGGGCGTACCGCGATGATACCAACGACATGACTGGATGATGGATACTGTTTATACTATTAGCTAATTCAATACATACATCCCAATTTTCAACCTCTTGTAACATTGTAATACTTTCTAAATCTCCTCCATATCATCAAAATCCAACTCCAGCGGCGGAAAATCCCCAACCTGAACCTTTTCCGGCTTGACAAAAACACCACAACTCGAGCCACACTCAAAATATCTTTTCCCGGAAACGCTACCGTCGTTTTTACCCGTGGGCTCGTCGAGCTCGATGCCTACCCATAGCGGCTGTTCCGAGCCTTCTGGCAAATCCTTGCCCTTGAGCGGCGCAAACGGGATTTCTTTCACTGGGCCAACATACCGCACGGTCCCGCGCCGAATATGCGGCGGCGACGAGGGCAGCACAATCGCACGCGCCGACACTTGTATTCCTCGTGCCGAAACCTCGCTGGCGTCGCGCGCGGCTTGTTCTTGAAACAAAGTCTCGGGGGGCAGTGTGTCTGGATTGAATCGGCCCAGTTTCTGATTCTTTTTCCACGCGAGCACGGAATTGGACAGGTTCTCGTAGGTTTCGGTGGGGAGTTCGTATTTCTCGACGGACGAGATGTCGGTGAAATTCACGCGTGCGGCGGGGGGGCGTGTATCGTGGACCTATCCTTCTCATCAATACATATACCAGAAAGAAAGTGTTAAAAAAAGAGACATACCACAATCTCACACCCCCTCACCAACCCCCACTCTCCAATCTGCCTATCGTCCTCCCCCGCAATCCAGCGATCAGGCTGGCCCGGAGCTTTGAAGAGCAGGTTCTGGCTGCCCGGCGGGATGCCCGTCATGGTTTCGAGCTTGCCTTTTAGGAGCGTAATGCTCCATGATGGCGTGATGCGGCGTTCGGTGGCGAGCGAGGGCGTTTCTGTCGAGGTGGGGTGCGAGGCTGTTGAGATTATGACTGAGATGTCTGATGGGGTGGGTTGGAAGGACATTTTGTTGTTGCGTTTCCCCTGAGGTGCGGGGTAGTAGTACGTAGCAGGTGTGCGAGTATTGTAGAGATGATTCAATATTTGCTGGTGATATTGTCTGTAATACCTCTGATATATCAATTGCAACAGTCTTGAGATTTCCAGGAAATAGTAACCATCTGGCGACTGGCGACTGAGCGAAGAGTACAGATGTGGGGAGTGCGATAAGAGATAATATCAATCAAGCTTGACAAAAATTTCCCCTCAAGCCTCCTCACCCCGCTTACAACACAACCCAACACATCACTTTAGTCCTCCAATTCTTTAATTCCTCACCTCTTAATTCTTATTCTTCTACTGCACACCACAATGTCCGATCCAACGCATCCAGACGAAAAAGAAGAATACGAGCAGAAACACGTGCACGACGTGTACCAGCAAATCGCAAGCCACTTTTCATCAACACGCTACAAGGTGCTCCCCTTTTTTATTTCATTATTTCATTATATACTAATTCCGAACAGCCGTGGCCTATCGTCGAACGATTCCTACAAAGCCAGGCCCCAGGCTCTATCGGTCTAGACATTGGCTGCGGAAATGGCAAGTACTTGACAGTGAACCGCGACGTTTTCATTATTGCGTCGGATAGGTACGATATTTTGTTTTTCAAAAAAAATTTATTCAACTAACAGACCTAGATCCTCCGCGCTAGCCAAAATCGCGACTCAGCACCATCCACACTCCACCATCGTGGCAGATATCCTGAGTCTGCCACATCCCGACGCCGTCTTTGACTTTGCAATTTCCGTGGCTGTTGTGCACCATCTCTCAACCGCCAAACGCAGAGTGCAAGCCATAGCCGCCATTTTGAACTGCCTGGCCCAAAAGGGGACGGCGTTGATATACGTCTGGGCGCTGGAGCAAAAGTCCAGCCGGCGCGGCTGGGACAAGGGCGATCAGCAGGATGTCATGGTTCCCTGGGTCCTGCGCAGCAACAGACCGGCTGTTGCCGGCGAACCCGAGCCCGAACAGGTGTTTCATCGATACTACCATCTGTACCAGGAAGGCGAGCTCGAGAGGGACATTGGCGCGGCGGGCGGCCGCGTGGTGGAATCAGGGTATGAAAAGGACAACTGGTGGGCCATAGCCACCCGAAAATAAAAAACATGGTATCTCAATCGTCAGACGTGACCATAACCGTGATGAATCAACATCACATCACTTCGTATTTGCAAAGACTGTCTACCTCCCAGGCTCCCACAAACGCTATGCAGCAAAAACAAAACAAAAAATCACGCTCTTGTGCGAGGCACCGGGTCTATTCCCGGCATATCGCCCGGCGGACGCAGATTCAACGGGGGCGGTGGCGGCGGCGGCCGGGCCATTCGATACGGATCCATCATGGGCTGTGACAGGGGCGGAGCGTAGGCTGGCACGCCGGCCGTGAGTTCTTCCAGCGAGGGGAGCGTAGGCTGTCCTCCGGGGGGAGGAGGAGGCGGAGGAGCATGTGCCTGAGACAAGACCTGTGGATGTGGCTGTTGCGATGGTTGTTGCGATGGTTGTTGCACTATCGGCGGTGGTACAGCTCGCTGTGAAACCGGCGCGACCGAGACCGACTGTCGTCGCAGCCGGGGCATCACCGTGTTGCTTCGGCGCACTTTTTGCGGAGGAGGCTCGACAGAGCCACCACTAGACAAGGAAAAGGGTACCACCCCGGCGCGGCGAGCCATCTCTTGCTCGCCGAGCTGCCAGTGCATGGCCTCGGCGGCGCGCCATGGAATGGCCATTTCCTCGGCCACTTTGGCCCACATTTCCGCCTTGAACCTGTTTTTTTTGTTAGTCATTGCATTAGTAGATGGTGAGAGAAGAAAAAATACCTCTCGTACAGCCGGGCGAGCTTGTTCTTGCGGTCCTCGTCCCACTCGCTGCGCCGCTCGAGATAGTTTTGATAGTGCAGCCGACAGCTGATAGCACTGCGTCCCGGCAGGCGCTTGCTAATGTCCTCCCACTTCATGCCGCGGCCACGCAGCTCGATAATCAGGGCGTCCTCGTCGGGCGACCACTTGGACTGTTTCTTGGCCGGCGGCTCGTGGCCGAGCGAGGACAGGCTGCGTTTGCCTGTAGAAGGCATCGGGGCCGGCGTCATGGGCACGGGCCCGGGCATGGGCATGGTCATGGGCATTGCTGGGGCGGCCATGGGCATCATGGCCGACGGGCCCGACTGTCTTCTCTGGGCTGAAGTCGGGAGCGCTTCCTCATCGTCAGGCTTGAGAAGCAGTGAGATATCCACTTTGGCGGAGGATATCGGGTTGACCGGTTGTTGTATGAGGATCATATGCGCGTTTATATTTTGTTTCTTTGCTATTTTGTTGTGGTTTGTGTCGTCTCTTGTAGACAGCTGGCGGGACAGCCAATAAATAGAGAATCACAATCCACCTAACTCATAGGGCACGCATTTATCTCGGGTATGGAGTTGGCCACCCAGATTGACTTTGAGCCCAAGAGCAGGAATTGCAGTCCAACCAGGCAACAAACGGGAGCGAGTACTTGAGAGGCGCAGTTCCTGGAGATGAGACGAGACGAGCGGTAGCGAATGGATTGTTGCAAGCGAGTTAGTGTGTTAAAAATGTACAGAGTGTGTACAGTTTCCAATGTGCAGGATCCAGGGTTGAAGAGTGTACAGTTTCCAGTGTCCAGCAGAGAGAAAGAGAAGAGGAAGGGAAGAGGAAGGTAATATGGAGGATATTAAATCAGGACCGGGCTAGCCTCTGCCTGGCATAGGGTTGACCGTTTGACATGACAGCAGGATTATTGGGCCGGCACGGGGGGGGGCTCCACCAAGCAGAAGGATAATAATACTAATATTACTCGGGATTTTCTTATACTGACTGGCTGACTAACTAGTCTGCTTCATGATGCATCGACCGTTTCCGCCCAACTGAGTCTGGCTGCACTGACCGTGGAGGAAGCTGGAACTGGAACTGGAGCCTGGAGCCTGGCGGTCTGTGTTGATGAACCAGACATGTGGATAGGTATCAAGGATTCAAGGCTTTACCAGAGTCTGTACAACTTGATTGTAGAAAGTCATAATAGTAGTAGTAATAATAATAACAACAACAACAACAACACCAGTTTCAAGTCAAGTTCACCTCCAGTTCCCGCAAATGAACGCCTCCAGCCAGGACTGGGCGGACCCACCGCCCCGAACCGATACGGTACGACGTTACAGCCGTCACATGTAATCGCAATGGTAACCGCAATAAAAATAATATACAGGAAATTAATTCGAGGCTAGTGACAACTTACTACTGGAGTTAGTGTTATTTGACGAACTCATCCTACTGCGGAGTTTTTTAGTGTCGAGTCTAGACAGCTCCGACATGTCAGTCAAGCCACCTGGTCCTGACTCCTTCAGCAAAGTTCAAACGGTGGATCTGGCGCGGTGCGCACTGGCGTCTTCTACTGGCGTCGTCCACTGGCACCTGGCCCACTGGCCCAGACTTGGGCGATCTCTGCTCTGTGCTGTTGCCATGCTGTGTATGCCGACGCAGCCTCCTTGCGTGGGACATGCACACATGTACATGCACACATTTTGCATGTGTATATGTATACATATACACGTACCTGTGTATATATACTGGTATATACACAGTGGTCAATACTCCAGTACGTGAGTAGTATCTAGTGTAACGGTCAGTAGCGGCCCATCCCTGCTAGCGCGCAGTGGTTCTCGCTGGTTGAGGCTGATTAGTCCGGGTGGGGCGGGGCAGCGGGGCCGGCCAGCGTTTTAGCGGGCCTTGGTTCGTGTTTCAACCCGCCCCACTGTCCGTGCGTGTACCGTTCTACGTATTTAATACGTATTCAATACGCATAAAGACCACTTGTGGCCATGTCAGAAATGCAGAATGCGACCTACGTGAAAGGATGATTATGCCACCCGTTCATCAGACAGCGACTAGCTTGATCTTGCTATAAAAAGACAAAGAGCTGCAGGATTGCATGAAACGAGCAATCCTGTCGCCCGGCGGCAATCTCCGGTTCGCTGCTGCCCCACCGCCGCAACAACAAGCAATGGCAGCCGGAAGAACGCATGCTCGAACTGATCATTGTATAAATTTTAAATCTGCCATCCTCATCATTTCTATAAATTAAAGGGCATGGCTGAAACGCGCGCCAGCCAATTGCAGGGCCGGCATGTGACCGCGCAAACGTGGCCACCGCGCCGATTGGCCGGCGCGCAGAGTCAGCCGTCTCACGTATTGGGCTCGGTAAGCGAGCGGCGATAAGTCGGTGATTCACCGCTTACCGTACGGAGTATGCAAGGAGTTGTACGTATTACTTACTAACGACGTACTGGATTATTACTTGGACAACGAACACCCGTTGTCATCTGTCGACTGGGTCCTGCTCTGGGGACTGCCAGTTCTAGACCAGTCGCACGACCCTTTGCTTGTTTGATTCTAATTAATTCATTTCACTTCAGCAAACTCAGCAAACTCTCCAGAGAGAAACAGAGGAATAGCAGTAGAATCAAGCGGTGAGGTGAGTCTGCAGCGTGGCCAGCATGGCCAGCATGGCAGACATGCCACAGGATGCACAGCGCACATCCTCATGCACAGTTGGTGGTGGTAGCACCACTACTGATCTTAGGTGCAGTACAGATCGCAGGCGTTGCTTGGCGCCACTCGGAGATTTTTCAGGCTCGGCCAATCACGCCTCCCTGGTGACGACTAATACTATGCGAAGTATTATTATATAATAAACCAACATAATAATCCGTACCAAGGATTCCCTGCCAATTTTGGGCACTTTCTTCTCTTCTCTTCTTGTTTCAGCGACGATCTCGCAAGCTGAGCCGAAATGAGGCGCGCGATCTGTGCCCCGGGACTGCTTCCGTCCGAACCGACAGAAACATAATTAAATGGCTGGAACTGAAACGTCTCTTTTTTCAGTTGTGGTCTGGACTGGTGTGGGTTTGGTTGTCGAGACCGGTCGAAAGTCGACCCGTGGAAACAGGTTGTTTGTTTATTTTATCCCGTACTGCCTAGACTATACAGTAAGACTTGTACCATATCTCAGCGTAGCTGCTATACTAAAGCCTTGGCTGTTGGTCAGTCCTTCCTAATATCATGTAGCATCTATCATATTTTATACTGTCAAAATATACTATTAGTTTTGAAATAGTGGTTAGTTACAACTATATGTAGCATGACAAAGCGCCTCCTTTGATACATCAATGATCTCTTCCCTTTCACCTACTTCATCACAAAGAAAATGAAACATATATATAGCCAACACAAACAACACACCACCATGCATCATCCCAACTCCCCCAACAACCCACCGCGCAAATGGAAAACCAGACCTCAAACACCTCCTCCCACCAGACGCTCCGCTTCGACCTGGACCTGGACGCGAACGGCGTAGAAACCGCAGCACGACCGCGCAATCTCGAGAATCCGAGTGTCAAATGCTACCGGAATTCGCTGTATGTGCTGCTGTTCAACACGCCCGTTCTCCTGAATTATATCGACGACCATCATGTCCCATACTGTACAGCCCTATCGTGCCAGATATGCGAGTTCCGCGAGCTGGCACGGAGGTTCTTTGCTCCAGACCGTGAGCGAGTCAAAGACATGATCTTTGATCTTGACGTGGACAATTTTTGGCAAATGGCAATGGACGGGGTGTGGAACTGGAGTGGTCAGCAAGATCCAGTGGAATACATGGATAGGCTGTTTACTTATTTCGAAAAACGGTGAGACCGACCCCTAACTACGATCTGAACGATGCTGAACGACGCTTATTGTCCCAAGTGGCGTGCACTGGATGAGACAACTCATCTACCCAATCCCCAAAACCCTAACTCTCTGCCACGACTGCGAGCGAGTCTCCAAAGAAATCGCGCCGCTACCCAACATTTCCGTTTCGCAAAACGGCACCAACACAGACCTCGAGGATCAACTGCTCAAACGATACCCGCCCAACCAAACAGACCAGACACGATGCAACGAGTGCGATCGGCGAACCTGGCACACCATGTCCGAGCCCATCGAGCGCACGCCCCCTATCCTGCCCATACAGATACAACCCGTGGTTGACTACATCAAAAGTGCGATTTTCCCCGGTTCTCTAAAGCGGCTGGACCAGCTCATGGCGTTCTCAAGCTACCCAGACCCGGTGGACAGACCGCACACGGTCAAGTATACTTTTTATCGCCTGTATGGGGTTATTATGCATACTGGTGTGAATCCGGCTGGCGGGCATTATATATGCGCTGTGGAACGTCCCAATGTGGGATGGCTGTTGTTTAATGACCAGGATTATTCGCCGTCGGGAGCTTCTCCACAGAGCAAGCCCACGTCGCTGCAGGAAATCGAGCAGATGCAAAGGGGAGACTGGCGTGTTGCTGTGTTGGTGTATGCGCGGCTCTTTGAGATGGATGGCGAGGTGAGGTTGAGGTGTGAGGAAACTAATGGAGGTGAGAATAACAATGAGAATAACGCGAATAGTCGTGGACAAAAACGAGCAAGCGAATCTCCTAGTCCGCCACGGTCCAAGGTGAGTGTGCACGAACTTGAGTGAAGCAATATATTCTGACGTGTTTATAGCGAAGAAGGACTCAGAAAGAGAAGTGAACTATTTAGGGTTGAGCCAACAGTTCTTATGTTTTTGTAATATTATATAGATTTATTTGCCTGTTACTTGGTTATTATTTATGATAATTCTACTTAGTGCGGATTCAAATACCGTCGAGCATGATGCTATATAAATTCTTAGCGAGCGAGCTATTATCGATTTCAGGAAGTAACTTTAAATCGATTCTAGACACTGTTGAGCTCTTCTCCCATAAAATATTTCTTAATTATCCAGCCCCCCCTTTTTTTTAAAAAAAATCTGATTTAATTTAAGAATCTTCGCTCCTGGGCATGGGTGTGTAGAGCTCGTAGCTTATCCGCAACCACCATCCACTTCGCTCCAACAACCCCCATCAATGATCTCAATGATTTGATTGACATGACATGACATGACATCCCACTTCCTCACCTCCCTCATAACCCAACTCTCCACCATCTCACCCAATGACTCCAAACCAAGCAACAACAACAACAGCAGCAGCAGCAAAAACCTGCTTCTCACTCTGCACTGCCTATTCCCGAACGATCTGCTCCTGGCCCTCGACATTATCGATCGCCGGCTGATTCGTCGATATTCCTACAACCAGAACGAACAGGAACAAGAAAATGGGCTTGTAGAAGAGTTATTCTTCGTGCCTTCTACAGCTACAGCTGCAACTACAAATGCACGCGAAAAAACGTATCAAGTGCGGTTGAATGCATGGAACTGCACGTGTCCGGCCTTTGCAATGCGCGCGTTTCAACCGTCTTCCTTTTCTGTTGATGATGATGATGATGTTGACGACGAGTCAAATTACGAAACGGCTTGGTTTGGCGGGACGCTGGTGCAGCAGATACACAATGGCCAGATACCAGTATGCAAGCATATCCTCGCGTGTGTTCTTGCGGGGAAATGCCCGATGATGTTTGGGCGCGGGATTGGCGAGGATCGTGTGATTGGAAAAGAGGAGGTGGCTGGGTTGTGTGCTGCTTGATTTTTTTCACTACTTAAACTACGACTACGATTAATGTTAAAGACGAATAATGTGATATGCAATTATGTATGCTACCATGCATGACTAAGTCTACCTTATGAGCCCTTCTTCTTCTCCTTGTTCGTCTCCTCGCCCTCCTTTTCACCACCGGCAACCCCGTTTTGTTTCCGGCCCTCGTCCTCCTTCTTCCCCTCGAGCTCCTCCTGCTGCTGGCGGTTCTGGATCTTGTTCTCGATCAGGTCGTGGAACGCCGTGATCGCGCGGATCAAGCTGCTCAGGTAAATCGCCATGAGCTGGTCATTGGTCTTGACGCTCATCGCGCGGACGAGTTCGCTGTTCTCGATGCCCGAGTCAGCGCCGCCGGCTGCCTCATCCTCGGATTTCGGAGTCGACAAATTCGGGAGCAGGTTGAAAATGTCCTGCAGGTTGCCCAGGATGGCGTGGTTGATGGGGAGTTCGTGGTCTAGCACTTTTTGCAGGTACTGTCCGATGTCGCGCAGGCGTAGGTGCAGCCCTTGTAATGATTGGAGCTGCCCGGTTATTCTGTTGCTCAGCGTGCCGATGGCCACGTCGCGGATCTGACGAGTTAGTGCGCCCAGAGAGAGAGAGAGAGAGAGAGAGCATACATCGCGGAGTAAATGTTCAACGCCGATTTCCTCTGCTTCCTCCGCCTCGATTATCGATGGAGTGTGCACAAACGTCTTGGACGTGGTCGTGCCGTCCTGCCCTAGTCAGCCACGCTCTCAAAATCTTGTTTCTACACGCACATCTTTAATCTCCTCCACAGCAAAGTATGCATCCGTCGGCACACCCACTTCCTTCGGCTGAACATCGATAATCACCAGCAGCGGGTTCGGGGTGTAGCGCTTGAAGAGCTCGTTGATCTCCGCGTCCGAGGCTCGCAGCTTGGGGCCCGAGTGGTACCATCCTATCAGCTTCTCCCGCGCGTTGATCTTTTTGAACATGTCGTTCATCGATTCGACAAAGTTGTGGTCCAGGAACCACACCGTCGGGTCCTTCTCATCTTCCTCAAAGGGGACTGGCTGGTCAGTATGCTACCAAAAAAAAGAAAGTGGGATACACACCTGCAAAGCTATTCGACACTCGCACGTTTGTGCCATCGTTCTGCCCGAGCAGCACGCCGACCACGCGCTTGCGGGTGCCTTTGGCGGTTCGCCCGTAGTGATCTGCTGCTGATAAAAGGACGAGAGGAGCTACCGAGACAGTGCGCGTCACGATGGACAGCGTCTCTGCCGTGGTGGCCGGCATTGTATGGTTTGTATTGTCACCGTGAACTGCTCGAAATAAAGCAACAAACGGAGACAAGGGATGGAGATGGAAGGTCGAAGGTCGAGTGCAGGCAGATGTGTGTCGTAATGGGACGAGCTTAGTGAGTGAGCTCTGGCTATCACGTCTGCGCTAGCCGTATCGGGGTTGATGCCTTGGTGCCTTGTTCGCGGACCAGTGAGCCATGTACCTGTTCAATGTTATTTAATAGTTATGTTTGACTCGTATAGGCCGAGTTAATTGCTGATTTTAGTATTTAGTATTCTACCAATTCTAATAGTGTCTTCATTCATACCAGATCGCATCCTAGAATACTGGCAAACGACACGCCGAAGATTCTGGAAGAGTTTTCATAATAATTTTGTAACAGGTCAATTAAAAGACCATACTTATCCATTGATTAAAAGTACATAATAAATATATAAATTGCCAGCAGAATCAGCCCTATAGTCGTGGCATAGCATAGTGCATAGTTCAGTTGTCCGGCCCCCGAGCCTCGGACAGGCGGATCTAGCACCGACTTCCCCGGCCGCCCTGTTTTCTGTTCCCGTGCGCCGACATCTCATCCTCGACGTCTTTTCGCTTCCTCCAGCTTTTCTCTCTCGCTTCCTCTCCACGTCTTCTCCGCTGAGAGCCCAATCGACGCCGTCACCCTCTCAATTCCTCCTCAGGCAATGGCTCCCATCACGCAGGAGACCGTCGACGGTCTCAAGGACGTCATCCACAAGCTCGAGTCGCGCGTGGCCGACCTCGAAGGCCGCCTCGTGCACGGCGGCAATGAGTCCAAGACTCCCTCCATCTCCGAGCAGGTCCGCATCATCCTGATGGGTCCTCCGGGTGCAGGTGCGTAGCTATCCCATTCCTCGGCTTTTTTTTTTTGGCAAGTCTCACATGCGCTTTACAGGCAAGGGAACCCAGGCGCCCCGGATCAAGGACAAGTACTGTGTGTGCCATTTGGTAGGTTTTCGGTCTGTATTCCTGGACGTAGCTAACAGAGCTAGGCCACCGGTGATATGCTGCGATCCCAGGTTGCAAAGAAGACGGCGCTGGGCAAGGAGGCCAAGAAGATCATGGACCAGGGCGGTCTGGTCAGCGACGAAATCATGGTCAACATGATCAAGAGCGAGCTCGAAAACAACCAGGAATGCAAGAACGGGTACTAACCTCTGCCAATTCCGTTTTTGTCTTCGTCTTTCGTCGGCTAACAAGCTGTAGATTCATCCTTGACGGCTTCCCGCGTACCGTCGCCCAGGCCGAACGCTTGGACGAAATGCTTTCCGAGCGCCAGCAAAAGCTTCACAAGGCCATCGAACTGCAGATCGATGACGCCCTGCTCGTTGCCCGTATCACTGGCCGACTGGTGCACCCGGCTTCTGGACGATCATACCACAAGATTTTCAACCCTCCCAAGCAGGCCATGACGGACGACGTGACTGGCGAGCCTCTGATCCAGCGCTCCGACGACAACGCCGACACGCTCACCAAGCGCCTGTCCACCTACCACGCGCAAACCTCTCCGGTCGTCGACTACTACAAGAAGACTGGCATCTGGCGCGGCATTGACGCCAGCCAGGAACCCGGCCAGGTGTGGAAGAGCCTTTTGGGCGTTTTGCACGAGCAACAAGGCTCCAGCATTTTGAGCAAGGTTGGTCTGTCCAAGTAGGCAGGACAATATACAGCACCTACACAGCACTTACGTGCTCACGTGCTCATGACTGGAGAAAAGTTCTATATTTAGCCCTCCCCTTTGTTTTGGCATGACCTTTTTTTCTCATTTCATTTCCGTGTTAAAGATACCGGATAGAGTACGGGCGATTGGAAGTTGCACCGGGATGCTACTTAGTCGCATCTAGTTGTATAGTAATGTACTGTACTTTCCATAACTTACTAAACTACGTTTAAAGTTATCACAGATTGATCGACTAGCATTAATAAAAAGTGAAGAAAAATCACAGCTTGATCGGATAGTCGGTCGACTCAATCTTGTCCGGATAGACCAGGCCATGCTGCCGGCGCACCTCGTCCATGACCTCCATGATAACCACGCTCTCCTCCCACGGCATCCCCTCACTCTCCAACTTGCCGTCACGCACACACCGCGCCACCTCATCGGCTTCCCAGTACATACCATGGCCATCGGCCGGAAACACATTCTCAACCTCCCTCACAGCTTTAGCTGACTCTCCGCCCTCGGGCTTCTTGTAGATCACGCGGTACCGCTCTGGCCGATACGCCGGCCCGTCGACCTGGATCTCGCCCTTTGTGCCCTGGATGCGAATCGCTGGCCGCGCAGAGTTTTGCTTGTCTGGGTTACTGTCTACGGGGAATGCGGTCATGGCGACGGCGTGCGAGGTTCGTTGTAGGCTGTTGGTTGGGGTTGTGGTTGGGAAGGTGATGAGCATGGTGGTGTCTTCGTCTGCCCCTGTAGTGGTTTTCACCATGGTTGAGAGGATAGACGAGGGCGGTTTGCGCTGGGATGGGGGGAGCGTGTGGTACAGGGTTTGGAAGGTCCAGGTGAGCGAGTAGATGCCCACTATATTACCATCAGCATATATAATCAACGTATAGGGCAAGTAGGGTAGGGACGTACAGTCAAGCAGCGCACCCCCCGCAAGATCCAAATTGACCATCCGATGACTCGGATCCCATCCTCGTCCATGGCCCACACTATTATCTGCAGTAACCCGCAGCACCTCACCAATCTCTCCCTGCCGAATGAGCTCGCGCACCTGTATACTCAACGGGAAATACCGCGTCCACACAGCCTCCATCAAAAACAGCCCTTTTTGCTTTGCGAGCTCAACCAGGATTTTGGTCTGGGCTGCATTCACGGTAAACGCTTTCTCGCACAGCACATTCTTCCCACTCTCCAGCGCGAGACGCGCGTTTTGGTAGTGGTGAGAATGCGGCGTGGCGATGTAGATGATGTCGATGTTTGGGTCGGCGACTAGTTCCTCGTACGACCCGTATGCCGCGGGTTCGCCGGGGATGTTGAAGCTGTCAATGAATTCTTGCGCGCGCGTTTGTGAGGACGATGAGGCGACGGCGGTCACGCTGTGGGTTATGTCGTTGGCGTCGCGCGCTTTGGGGTCGAGGAGGAGGTCTTTGACGAATGCTGTTGCAGTTAGATTGAGCTCTTTTAAACAGAGATAGACATTGGGAACGAAAGACTTACTTTTTGCAATTCCGCCAGTGGCTGCGTGGTGAATATCAGTATATTTTCTGTGTTGAGAATAGAGAGGATACACACCGAGAATGCCCCAGCGAGCGTTGTAGACCATTGTATCGACGTTTTCTATCAGACGTTTTTCTTTCGAGCTTTACAATAGGAAACTCTACACAAGAAACTTTACACAAGATAATAATAATAAAACATGAAGATTGATCAGTTTATATTCACGGAAAAATGGTTCGGATTTAGATATCCGCCTTCCCCGCAGGCCAATTGGGTTTCGATGAGGGGAACACATTATGTCATGCCAGATGTATTCTTATTGTTAACCACCGAGGTCGGCTATTGATTGTTCATCCTGGTTGGAGATATAAGAAGAAACCTGCCAATGCTACCACGCCAATAAATGCAAGATAATACAGTAGTGCCCATGTAGTTGCTAGATAGACGAATAATATTAGACAGACATCAATCACGACGGCTCGGTCTTGATCCGCACTTTCGACTCTGGTGAATCGTTATCCTGAGTCTATTAGTATTCTTTTTTCTATCAGAATGGAAACTGAAACTCACTTCAGCCTTGCGCTTCCCCAGTACAGAATCAGGAGTGCCCGTTCGCCCCTGAGGCGTCCCAGTGCGACCTGCAGCTGGCGCTTCTTTGGTGACTTCGGCGTAGCAGCTGGCATGATACACTCGATTGCCGACTTTCAGCGCATCTTGCCAGATCCAGTCCTGCACGTCCTCTGACCACGTCGACTCAAACTTTTCCTGGCAAATAGGACACGGCGCGTTTCGTAGTGTCACGTCGTTGGGTGCGCGAAGCCACTGTTTCTGTGGCTGTTTCTTTGCTGCTTCTTCCTCGGCTGCTGCGCCGCTGCCGCCTGGTCCGTTGCCAGCAAGATCGCTGGCGTCGTCGTACTCTCTGGATTTGATCCAGTCCTTTTGGTTTGTCAGTAAACCAGACCTCAATGAAAAAAGATCGAGCTTGACTTACCCTCTCGTCGACATACCAACTCCTGTTCTGTCCACGCTTGGCTGCCTCGGCCATACGCTGGTTGGTCTTAAAGTGCCAGTCTAGATGGCGAGCTTTTTTCTGCTTGGCTTCCTCGCTGGTGGAGAATCGGCGGCCACAAGTACCGCACTTGTTACTCTTTGCATCGTATAGACTGTTGACCAACACTGGTCGCGGTCTGGAACTTGTCAGTACGAGCCGGAAACAAAAAGAGGCATACTCACATTTTTATAGAAGCCGTGCTCAAATGCACATGTATACTGACGTCGGCCGAGCTTTGCGGTGTCGCTGCCGGAGGAGTGAAACCAAGTTGCCCAGGAATCATAAAGGGGAGACCAGATGGTGTGGGTGCAGGTGGTGTGCCAGTCGAGGCAGGAAGAAGCCCTCGCGCCCTCAAAGACGCAATAAGAGGGTTTTCGGATGCAACGGGCGTTGCAGATGGCTGTGGCGCGCTGGACTGCTGAACCTGGGCAAGAAGACTGGCAGCCGCTGGCGGTGGAGTAGCCTGCTGACGGTTTGCTGTTGTCTTGATCAGATTTGCGAGAGTTGCAGGATTGAGCAATGCCGCGAGGTTCGGCTGAGACATGGCCTGTTGGATGGCCTGTGGAGGCGGCGTTGAGGTTGCTGATGGATTAGAATAAGCAGGGAGAGATTGAGGAAAGTTTGCCAACGGCTGCGATGCTGGTTTTGGTGCCGGCCTCAGAGCTGATACTTGATCTCGGACAAGCTTCAGCTGCTCCTGAGGCAATTGCTGGCGCTGTAGGATTCCTTGAAGATCCAACAATGCCTTGAGTCGCTGCTGAATCGCAGAGTCGAGAGGATTGTTAGCGAAATCAGACCGAGCGTTCATAATCAGACCGTCAATATCGCGGTGCAATGCACCCAAGTCTACCTCTTGTGATGGCTGAGGTGTATGGGACTGCCGGCCTGTGTATGGTTCTCCCTACATAGTTTGTTAGAAGTCTGCCTAGCCGATAGAGCTGGGATACTCACTGCTTGTGCTTGGTAAGTACCATTCGCTCCATACGGAGGACGAGCACCGGCGTTCTGTGGTGGTGTTGGAGTATTCTTCCAACCCGGGGGTGTCGCCGAGCCACGGCCACGAAGAACGTCCGGAGGTTGACGTTGTTGCTGGAGAGCGGCGGTTCTTGCTTTGATCAAAGCGTTTTCAATACTCCTGGTAACATCAACCGGAAACACAGGCCGGGGATCCAAGGATCCAGGCACAGGCTCCTTCCACGTCCTCAGCATTTCATCAAGCTTTCTCCTCGTCTGCTGATCTACCAACGTATATGCATTCATGAACGTCTGATAGAGATTCCGGCCCAAGAATAACGTGTAGGGCGTTCCAACATTCTTCACCACGCTGTCGACTACATAAAGAGCTGGCAGTTTCTGCGCAGGGGGGGTCTACCAAACGTAACAATTAGAGCTTCTTCAAGATAAAACTACATGAAGCACATCTAAAACAGTAACCCAAAGGACGAAGGAAACACCTACAGATCGAATATGGTTCTCTAGAACCCGCGAAATGGCCATGGCATGTTCTGTATTCTCCTTAGCGATGACGGTCAAATTGCTGATCTGGAATCTGTCATTGGTCGTCAAATCTTCCAGAGAGTTTTTGTAGTCCTCTGCAACTTCGTCTGAAGGAAGTGCTGAAGACATGGTGTCGTATGTGGCACAATCCGGAGCAGGGAGTGAAGTAAAGTCAGGAAGAGCGTCTCAACCTGTCCCTCAAGAAACGGATAATGTTTTTTCTCTTCTCCCCTCTTTTCTTTTCCCCTTCTTCTTCTTCTGGTGGACTTGTTTTTCTAGGATCAATTACTTATTTTTCTTGATCGATCCTTCCACTTTGTTTGTTTTTTCTCTAGACCTTGATCAAGCCTGAAATTGGAAAGAAATGTCTGGCCACGTTGGACCTCCAAAAGATACAAATTCTGATTGCTTTGGACGTTCCTTGGGGCTCAGTAATCCTTTGGAAAAAAGCGCAGTATTTGGAATCAACAGGTTTTGTAGAATGTTTGCTAGCTATCTTCGCTAGACTGAAGAACAGGTCACGCAACCCCCACCGACTGTGATTGAAAAAGAAAGACGCGAAGAAAAGAAAGAAAAGAAACCGAAAGCCTCAATCGTTCTATACCTAAAGCCCACCTCAAATATAGCCTGGTAAAACAATGCAGCGTACTCGATCGGTTTATGTCAGGAGATGGAGAGGGAGGACTTCGAGGCCGGGTAGTTGATGCGAGGGGTTGATAGTTGATTGATAGTTGATGCACGCTGAATTGCAACAGACAAAGGAGAAGGAAAAGGCACCGGATGAAGAAGACCGTGAAAAGAGCCCCGGGGAATGGCGCAGAGAGCGGTGGCAGACTGAATGGGTGAACTGAAATGAACGAAATGAGGAAACTTGGTTGTTCTCCGGCGCTGCTGAGTCATCCGGGTTGATGCCTCAGGCAGAAGTGGCTCGGTGGGATGTGACGTAAGGCAGCCGATATCGATCCATGTCAGCTCTTCGTACTTCGTTCTTCGTTCTTAATCTTCTTCGTCCATTCCATCAGATACCATCACTCTCGCCAGATACCACAGTCCATCGCATCAGCCGTGCACGAAATTGCCATAACTGTATCGAAAATCGAAAGTTGCCATTTCCACCTCGACTACTATTCATCGCAGACATGAAGCTGTCTCCGTACTTTCTCGTTCTCATCCTCGGACTCTTTCAAGGAGCGCTTGCAGTTAAATCACAGAAATCTGTCATCATCTCTTTCCCCGATGATACTCCTGACTCTGTGATGCTCGAAGCTAAGAAAACCATCACCGACGCTGTAAGTACTCATAGGCCAATACCATGCAAGACGAGATTCTGACGTCCTCCCCAGGGTGGCTGGATAACTCATGAATACAGTAAGTTTTAACCTGAATTATCACATAAGGAGTCGCTAACATTTGTTGCTAGACTTGTTCAAGTATATCTATAACCGCTTTTGGCGAACAACAGATACTAATTGTGAAACAGAGGATTCGCCGCAAAAGCTTCTTCCAATGCTCTTCAGACTATCTCAACAGCATCCACTAATTTCCTTCCGGTGATCGAAGAGGACCAAGTCGTCACGGTCAATGGGGATTTGGGCAAGGAGTAACCACGATAGCAATATCAAGTTGGACCCCGGAGTATCGGATCGCTTTACCACGCTGTAACAATATCCCATACGACAGACATTCCGGGTCAAAAGCGGAGTTGCTGGACTGGAGTATAAGAACATTCATTGGTTGAGGATTTGACATATCCTGTTGTATTATAGTTATGCTTTTGTGGCTTATTCTTTTGTGGCGTTTACGAAGTTATGGTACTATTCACGCTCGCTGATAATGACACTCATTTAATAATTCGACCGAGACCACCGCAATGATACATTTTTATCCTTTGAAAAAGAATACTCGTAGCCTGCCAGACTTGATAATCGCGTGTATCACTAGTTGCAGTAGTTGCAGTAGTTGGCCCCTCGGCCACTAAGGCAGGCACCGGCGCGTGGATCTGCGGGCGCTCGACAATCTAAACACGACTCCGTCTTCACGTCTCTTTCGCAACACGTTAGTCGGCATGCGCGTCTGATTACTGTCTGCCTAGTCTACGAAATAAACCGCGTAGACTGTGGTGGCATCGCCCAACATGACTTCTGAACACACCGTCGCCAAGGTCCTGATCGAATGGGTCAACAGTTTCTCGCTGGGCAAGACCATTCGGAGCACAGACGAATTGACCGACGGAATCATCCTCTGGGAGATCCTTCAAGATGTTGACCCGCAGCATTTCTTGGACGAGCTGCCAGAGCGCAACCCTTCAGACCACTGGGTCACGCGATGGCAGAACCTCAAGCACCTCCACAAACTGCTGACCAGCTATATCCGCAGCCAAAACGACGACGAGATACCTCCCGGGCTGGATCCGTCGCCGGATCTGAAAGCGATCGCCGAAGCAAACTCGCTCAAGGAAACGAACAAACTGCTGAAATTGATCCTGATCGCTGCGATTAGCTCCCCGAACGCGGGCACCTACGTTACGACGCTGCAGGGACTGAATACGTCGACTCAAGAGGTGCTGAAGGACATTATTCAAGAAGCTCATAATACTCAGCATGAAGATTCTGCACCAGAAGATGAGGATCAAGATGGGACGGCCAAGCGAGACCTCGCCGTTGATCCGGAACTACGATTCGAAGAACGAGTTGGAAAAGTTCTAGCGGAGAATGACAAGCTGGCGACTGAGAAAAAGGAGATGGAAAAGGCCCTGGAGGATTTACACAACCGCCTGGCTCGCCTTCAGGAAAACAACGACACTCTACAAACCCGTCTGGCCTCAACGGAGGACCGACTGGTAACACTCAAGTCTGGAAAAGGAGACGGCGCTTTCAGTGCAAAGGCCCTGGAGAGCAAATCACGGCAGCAGGAGGAGCTCATCGCAAACCAGGAAGCGAAGATCTCCAACGCCCAGGATGAGATTGACAGCCTGAAAATGTCACTAGAGTCCATGCGAATCAAGACCCAACGTTTCCAGAAACTGCAAGATGACTACGATGAAATGAAGACTGAAAGGGACCAGCTGACCCGCAAAGCAAATGCCGCCGAGAAGTATCGCCAAAAGCTTCAAGCAAGCCAGGACTTTGAGAAAGAGAACCAAGGACTCAAAACCCAAGTCGAAGACCTCCAGCGGCAGCTAAAGGAAGCCGATTCAAACCAGCGACGATCCTCTGAGCGTGACGTCGAATTGGAAGAATATCGACGAGTCTTGCCGCGCATCGAGCAAGACCGTCATGAGATCCAGAGCCTGAAGAAACAGTTGGAATTCAACAACCATGCTCTTACCGAACGCCTTCAAAGCGCAGAAGAGCAACGTGACCGAGACGAGTCTCTGATCAGTGAGCTTCGTGAGCGTATCCGGGAGTTGGAGGGCTCTGGTAGTCCCTCGATGACCCCAGGGAACACAACCCCTACGCTACGTGGCACGCTGCAAAAGGATCTTGAAGATATTGGAACGAGAGAGACACAGCTGTTAGTGTTTTCATTTATCAACTACAAAATCCCACAACTAACATCTGTAGGAAATCCGAAAACGAAGAGCTGAAGAAAGAGGTTGAAAAGCTCAAGACCACCACAAGCTCGGTAAGCACTCAATGTCTCCGTGAGAGATGACGACTAATTATCGCAGGTTGGGTCGAATTTGGAAGCGTACTCTGAAAACCTGATTTTGACAGCACAGCTGGCCCAGGCCAAATCAACGCAAAGGTTAGAACCCTCTCCCATCTTTTGTTATTCGCTAACCAGTTCTAGTGAGGAGTATTGGAAGCTGTATGATCAATACGCAGAAGTGCGACAGAAGCTTGCCGACGCCGAAGATGTTATCGATACTACCAAGAGACAAATAGACGACGTAAAAGCAGAATGTAAGTAGTCTGTCTATTGACTTTTAATATAATACTGATGTATGTGATAGTGGGACTTGTCGGCAAGGAAAAACTCGATATCATCACCGAAGTCCGGGATTCCAACTCTTCGGAGATTTCCAAAGTTCGCGCGGACTGGGACGAGCTTACGCAAAAAATTCACCATTTGGAGGCTGAAGTAGACGCCTCGCAGATTCTTGTCAGAGAGGTGTGCGCGGAGCGTGACGAACTGCGCACGCTACTCGACAACAAGCAGGATAAAATCCACACTGAGGATGAGGACTCCATCAAGGAAATGCAGACACTTCTCGCAGAGTTTGCCGCCAGGGAAAATGCCGAGAATCCTGAAGCTCCTGAGAAGTCTGGCATCGAGCTGCTTAAACACTTTGCAGAAGTCACCGAGAAGAGTGCAGACAGACTTGCAAAGAGAGCAGTGGTGAGTACTCTTGATGATAATTTGAGTTTTCGTAGACTGACCATCTGTGTCTGCAGTATATCCATCAACAAAATGAACTTATCAAGTCCCTCCAAGAACGAATCAATAACATGGAAGAAGCCAATTTCGGCCAGGACGATAGCGGAATTCCCAAAGAGCGCGAGGTATGACCAACCCTATTTTTGGGGCAAATTGTCTTGCTAACGCAACCATAGATTGAACTCCAGAACACCATCCAGCGCCAAGCTCGAGAGATTTCTCTCATTTGCTCTGCATGGTACGATCTACAAGGCCGTCTGCAACACAGCAATGTGAGCGTTTCACGCTATCGCCATCCTGCATCTGTAGGTGGCAGTGGACCGGATTCGCAAAAGGGATGGCTCGCAAAGCAGAGAAGCCTTGTTTCCATGGCAAGTACCCCTAGATAGATTGCCAAGTTTGTACAGAGTAGTCCCTTTTTTTTTCCCCTATAAATGTCGTGCATTTGAATTTGACATGTTGCATCTTCAGGCATATATCAGTTTTATACCTTAATGTTTTTGTTTTGTCTTTCTTGATTGCTTCAAGGACTTGCTTAAAGTGATAAATCGTGGACTAGATGCATATACTTGTGTTTAAATTGGATTGCTTTCTGTTATTTTCCTATAGGGCAACTTGTCTGTTGACCATTACTTTCAGAGTACATGTGAAATTAATATACCCAACAGTTATGTTTCATAGCTCTCGCTGTTCATATTCGTACATTCTGTTTCTTTCCCATAGGCCAATATATGCCAAAAGAAGACCGCAGCTTTAATAGTATACATGTAGATGGAAAAGATCTAATAAGAACGTATTCCAAAGACTAAACACTCATCACGCCCATTGCCGAGGGTTCTTGAGCACATCGAGAATCTCTCGCTCGCGAGCAGTCTCCTCGGCATCCACCTGGCCATCTTCAATAGTTTTCGCCTCCGTTCTCGTCCCCGAAACGGGGTCCATATATGCCCAGCTCGCCGTGCGAGGGAGACTCATCAGAATACTCTCCACGCGCGCATTCGGCGTGCGCAGGCCGAAGCTGGTGCCGCGGTCGTAGACAAGATTGAATTCCACGTATCGGCCGCGTCGCAGCTGTTGCCACGCCTTTTGTTTTTCGGTATAGGGCATGTCCTTGCGCCGTTCGAGGATGGGTACGTATGAAGGCAGGAACGAGGCCAGGGCGTCGCTGACAAAGGAGAAAAGCGTTTCCTGCGGGTTTTGCGATGATGACGACGAAGACTGTAAGAAGTGGGCGTCTAGGTCGTCGAAGAAGATGCCGCCGACGCCTCGGGCCTCGCCTCGGTGGGGGATGTAGAAGTATTTATCGCACCAGGCCTTGAACTTCGGGTAGTAAGTTGGGTCGTGGCGGTCGCAGGTGTCCTTGATTGTCTGGTGGAAGTGCTTGCAGTCCTCCGGGAACAGGTAAGAGGGCGTCAAATCCGTGCCTCCGCCAAACCACCAGTTCCTGTCTCCGTTCATGGGATCCTTTGGATCCGACGTCTCAAAATAGCGGTAGTTCAAATGCACCGTGGGCGCATTGGGGTTGTGAGGGTGCAAGACAAGTGACAGGCCCGCGGCGAAAAAGCTGAGAGACTCGACGTTTGAGCCAACAAACGACTTGTGGTCTGCGCGCATCTTCTCGATTGCTGGACGTGGCAGCTCCCCATACACGACCGACACGTTCACACCGGCCTTTTCAAAGACATTCCCATCTTGGAGCACGCATGATATGCCTCCGCCGCCATTGGGGCGAGTCCATGTGTCCGCTTGGAAAGCCTTGCCGTCAATCTTGCTCAACTCTTCGGTGATTTTCTTTTGTTGTTCCTTTATCAATTTCTCCATTCGCAACCGCATCGGCGATGCTTCATCGACCTTGGACTGGCGTTTCAATGCTTCGTCGATTTCTGCAATCGTTGGGGGTTCGGTTTCCGTGACATTCTCCGTTACCTATAATATAATCAGCTAGAGTCCTTCTTTTGCAGATTGTCAGCGCACCATTGAGTATATTAAAGCGCTGATGAAGGGAATTCCAATTGCGAGGCGGAGGTAGGGCCGCCAAATCATGTATTTCTCCTCTGGTTCCTTCTTCGAGTTGTAGAATCGCACATTGTGGCGCTGCAGGACACGCGAGTAAGCTTCTCTTTTTATGCCTGCGCGAGCGGCAGACCTGGCCGCGGGCATCCAGAGGCGAGAAGATGCCATGGTGCGGGTATTCACTGGTGAATATAGTGAATATATGTGCGAGCAGACAGTGAATTATATAGAGGCGAAGATAATTAGTCGTCACCCCATATCGGAAATCGATCGGCCGTCAAAAAGTCAAACAGAGCAAACTAGCTTCCGAGCGCTTGGGCCAATCGTGAGTCACTGTCACCCGCGTGAGGGGCCGCCCGAGCTTACCTTGAAGGTTGCTTCTTTTTTCTGCCGCAAAAAATCGTTGCCGACCCCCGCAGTGCGAGAGAATTTCAGACCTTCTGCGTCCGCTGCCCAGGCTGCTCTTTGATCGCCGCTGTGTTTGATTTTGTTCGCCGTGGGCAGTCGCATCTTGTGTCGTTACGTCGAAAGGGAAAGAAGAGAGAAAAAAAAAGCTTGTCATTTTGCCCCACCTAGAGGGAGCCTCCGAGAGCAGCTCGCCAACTATCATGCTTATCGTTGACAACAAGCAACTGCCGTGATGCAGAGTATGATGGAAGTGGATCTGGGCAAGGCCCAGGTCATAGACAACGTGCCAAAGGTTATCAAGGAGCTGAAGTTTGGTGCACTGTGAGCATTCCCTCTGCGCCCTGGCCACATCGGTGTCTTTACTAATACAGCTTCGCATAGGTCAAACGACGATATCCTCAGTCAAGCCGTGGTCGAAGTCTCGGACCGACGCTTTTACGACCTTGAACGCAACCGTGTTGTCCAGGAAAACGGACCGTTGGATCGGAGGCTTGGAATCAGTTCCAAAACGGATAAATGTCTTACGTGCGACCTCGGGCACAAGGATTGCAATGGCCACTTTGGACATGTGCGGCTGGTGCTGCCAGCTTTCCACGTGGGATACTTCAGGCGTGTCATCACTATTTTGCAAATTATCTGCAAGGAGTGCTCGGCGATATTGGTCCCCGAGCCGGAGCGGCGTGCTTTCTTGAGGGAAATGCGTCGGCCTCGGCTGGACAACCTGAGACGCCTGCAGATTGCAAAGAGAGTGATCGAGCGGGGCAAGAAGTCGCGGTCCTGTTACGTCTGCGGTGCTATCAATGGCACGGTGAAGAAGGTCGGCTCCAACGCGCTGAAACTCATCCACGATAAGTATCGTTATTTCAACCAGTCGACAGCAGCCAGCAAGAAATCGCCACTCAGCAAGGACATGTTCGACAGATCCTTGGTAGAAGCTAGGGCCACGAACCCGGACGTTGAGCGATACTACAAGAAAGCCCAGGATGATTTGAACCCGCTGCGAGTCTTGAATCTGTTCAAGAAAATCACAAATTCGGACTGTGAGCTCTTGGGCCTAGATCCGTCCGAGGTTCGACCAGAAACGTTCCTCTGGCAATTCGTCCCTGCACCGCCAAATTGCATTCGTCCGTCGGTGAGTCAGGATGGTGCATCGAACGAAGATGACCTCACTGCCAAGCTAGGCGACATCGTCCAGAGCAACATTACTCTCAGGAATAATCTGAGAAAAGGCGCGCCAATCCATATCATCGTTGAATGCTGGGAATACATGCAATTGCAGATTGCCATCTACATCAATGGTGATAACCCTGGACTCAAGGCCGAAGGAAAGCCGACACGCTCGCTAGTTTCTCGCTTGAAAGGAAAGCAGGGAAGATTCCGAGGTAACTTGTCTGGAAAGCGTGTCGATTTCTCTGGACGAACGGTCATCTCTCCAGATCCCAACTTGCGGATTGACGAAGTGGCAGTTCCGGAACTGGTGGCGAAAAACATGACATACCCAGAGGTAGTGACTCGCTACAATAGGGAAAGGCTTCAACAGCACGTCCGTAATGGCGGAAAGAAATGGCCTGGTGCAAATATGGTCATAAAGTCCGGGACCGGCAGCAAATCCTGGCTCAGATACGGCGATTTCAGCCACATTGCCCAAAATCTACAAATAGGAGATATTGTGCTACGCCATCTCATCGATGGTGATATTGCGCTTTATAATCGACAGCCCTCGCTTCACAAACTCAGTATTCTGTCCCACTTTGTCAAAGTTCGTCCACACAGAACTTTCCGGATGAATGAGTGTGTCTGCAATCCTTACAACGCTGATTTCGACGGAGACGAGATGAACTTGCACATTCCTCAAACAGAGGAAGCTCGCACAGAGGCTATGGAATTGATGGGAGTCAAGAACAACCTGGTCACACCAAAGAATGGAGAGCCTATCATCGGTGCTATTCAAGACTTTATCAGTGCGGCATACATCTTGAGTGGCAAGGACAACTTTTTCGATCGACGATCTTTTACCCAGATCTGTCTATACATGCTGGGACCTGAAACACCATTTGATCTCCCGCCTCCCTCGGTTGTCAAACCAGAAATGTTGTGGACTGGAAAACAGGTCTTCAACATTCTCATGCGGCCTAACAAGACCGACCCGGTCAAGGTCAATATTGACGCTGCTTGCCGAGAATTCAGACCACCAAAGGACAACACGCCGAAAGACTTGGATCCCAATGATGGATGGCTAGTTATTCGCAACTCGGAGATCATGTGCGGTGTGATGGACAAGAGCACGATTGGTTCGGGAAAAAAGGACAACGTCTTTTACATCATGCTGAGAGACTTTGGTCCTCTCGCTGCCGCAGAAGGCATGAATCGACTCTCCAAACTATGTGCCAGGTGGTTTACGAACGTGGGATTTTCGATTGGTATTACGGATGTGTACCCGAGTGAAAGACTGGTCCAGTCGAAAAATGATCTAGTTGAGAAAGCTTATGCCGCTTGTGATGAAGTCATCGCCAAGTACAAAGCGGGCAAGTTGGAAAAGATGCCGGGTTGTGATGAAGTGCAGACCATGGAAAATCATGTGTCTGGTTTTCTTTCCAAAGTCCGTCAGCAAGCTGGTGATGAGTGTATCCAGCAGCTGAGCAAGTATAACGCACCTCTCATCATGGCCACTTCTGGATCCAAGGGTTCCAGTATCAACGTTTCCCAGATGGTTGCAGTTGTGGGTCAGCAAATTATTAGTAGTGAGCGTGTTCAGGATGGATTTCAAGACCGTACATTGCCTCACTTCCCAAAGAATGCCCGTCAGCCGCCATCGAAAGGTTTTGTGCGCAACAGTTTCTTCTCTAGTTTGTCACCTACCGAGTTCTTCTTCCACGCAATGTCTGGACGTGAAGGTTTGATCGATACTGCAGTCAAAACTGCAGAGACCGGATACATGTCTCGCCGTTTGATGAAGTCACTTGAGGATTTGTCTGCCAAGTACGATGGAACTATTCGAACATCGTCCGCGAGCATTGTCCAATTCAGCTACGGAGGAGACGACTTGGATCCCGTGAACATGGAGGGCAAGGCCAAACCAGTTCATTTCGACCGGACTTATAACCATGCCTTAGCAATCACGCATGATAATAAGGAGCGCGGCTTGTTCCCATCAGAGATTATGAAGGTAACCGACGAAATGCTGGACAAAGAAAAAGCGAGATTTGTTCGCAAGGATCTTTTCAACAACGAGCTTGGATACCTAGAGCGAACTGATCTTGGAATCGATCAATACGAAAGTGCCCGTGACTTTATTCAATCTATCCGCGACTTTGTTCAATCGAAAGCAGACAAAATTGTTTCCACGGGGGGTGACAGCAAACGTACATCGAATGCAAAGCTTAACATGGCCCGGGACCACGTGAGTAAATTGTCAGAAAAGTCTCTCCGGTATTTCATTACGCTTTGTCTATCCAAATATGAAAAGGCCAAGGTGGAGCCTGGTCACGCTGTGGGTGCGGTGGGTGCACAGTCGATTGGAGAGCCCGGAACACAGATGACACTGAAAACGTGCGTATATACCTTTTTTTCTGAAAATTCGTATTACTGATGATTGTAGTTTCCACTTTGCTGGTGTCGGTAACTTGGCACTCACCCAAGGTGTTCCGCGTATCAAGGAAATCATCAATGCTTCGAAAGAAATCAGTACTCCGCTTATTAGTTGTCAACTCATCACCAAAAATTCAGTCGAGGTGGCTCGGATCGTCAAGGGCAGGATTGAAAAAACGTTCCTACGCGACATCATTCACTATGTGAAGGAGACATGGACAGCCAAGGACGCCTACATCACGGTCAAAGTCAATCACGAGACCTTGTCCAAACTTCAGTTGGAAATCAAGATGGAGGGCATTGTAGAAGCTATCAAAAACCATAAACGGTTCAGAGCCCCCGACCTTAGTTTCAATCATTCCAGACATCACATCCAGATCCACATGGATATGGACGGAACCAAGAAAAAGGATTTGTCAAAGACGGACATTGCTTTGACAAGTTCGGATCCTTTCCTCCGACTGAAGCATCTGAAGCGGATGCTGCCAGATATTCAGGTTCTTGGCCACCCGCAGGCGCGACGTGCCGTTATTCATACGGATGATACCATCAACAAACTGCTCGTCGAGGGTTATGGACTGAGGGAGTGTATGACAACGGAAGGAGTAGAAGGCTTGCACACGACGACCAACAATGTCATCGAGGCCAAGGCGATTTTGGGTATTGAGGCAGCACGTGCAACCATCATCAACGAGATGAGTGAAGTCATGAAAGACATGGACATTGATCCTAGACATGTAAGTGGCATTTTATATGTATATATAGTGCTTTATGCTGACAACAACAGATGCATCTCTTGGCAGATATCATGACCACGACGGGCGAAGTGCTCGGAATTACGCGTTTTGGAATGTCCAAGATGCGCGACTCTGTCCTTCAACTTGCTTCCTTTGAGAAGACAGCAGACCATCTGTTTGATGCTGGAGGCACAGGTCGCACAGACCCGGTCGAAGGAGTGTCTGAATGCATCATCATGGGCAAGACTGTGTCTCTTGGCACAGGCGCCATGGAGGTTATCCGGAAGCTCAACTTCTTCGAAGGACATACGGGGCCAAAGAAGACGGTTTTCGAAGACGCCTGGTCTGAAGTGTACCCTCCTCCACCGGAGACATCACGGCGACGAGCGAAAAAATCCCGAGCATGATTGACTCGATGAAAAAAACTGTTTAACTACGACGGGTTGTACTAAAAAAAAACAGCATACATTTGGGAGTTGGAAGTCATCGTCTTGCGCATTCAGCCGGTGGTTACTTTATTTTTTGTTTCTTGTTTATATCTTGATTATGTGTTTTTTTGTATGACATTATGAGTGTGACTAGAGTTTATCATCAGCATTAGCTTGTTAAGAATCGGTTCTCTAAGACTTGAGGATGACGCTGCTCATGTGATCCGCTTAGGGGCACCCGAGCATGGAAACGTGACTCGGCGAATCACGGGACTTGTATAGTAAATACTAAACATGTGTTGATTTTGTCATCAGCCACGCTTTGCTCATGACTGTGCTCAGTGTTGTCATGGGCCATGAATATTAGCTGATCCAGTGCTCGTTTGTTTTCGTTGTGTACCTATGTTGTATGTATGCTGTGTCACCCCGCAAACGGACTCCGTGGTGTCAACACGACATGATTATCGACAAAACCAGCATATTCTTGTTATAAAATAAAACCGCAGAAAACAACGATAATAAATAGCAAACCTGTATGCGTGCCACACAAAAACAGAGAAAAAACAATCGTTCACCGCCACCGCGGGCGGTCAGGTGCAAGTGACGGCGTGAGTGTGACAAGGCGCTGCGGGGCTGGGGCTGGCTGCCTGGCCCGGTCCTTATCCGCCGCCCTCCCCCGACCGCCCATCCTCCTTCGACACCACACCCATCTTCTGTCGTCTTCTCTTCTTCGCTCTTCCATCTTCCCATCTTCCACCATCGTCGCAGTCCATCGCCAGTCTGCGCCTGCTTCCACTACAGCTATAAACCGTCGCGTTTCCCCGCTACAGACAACGATCGTCAGCGATCGAACGGCCTCGTTATCGGTGTCCAGCTTTATCAACCCAGATTACCAACCAACAACCCATCATCATGCGATCCAAGTTTAAGGACGAGCACCCCTTTGAGAAGCGCAAGGCCGAGGCCGAGCGGATTCGCCAAAAATATTCCGATCGCATTCCAGTACGTGACTGTGTTGTTCCCGCAAGAGCTATATAGCTATGACTCGGTCGATGACTCGGTTCGCTAACAGCCCGCTTTCTCTCATAGGTTATCTGCGAAAAGGTCGAGAAGTCCGACATCGCCACCATCGACAAGAAGAAGTATCTGGTTCCTGCAGATCTCACAGTGGGCCAGTTCGTATATGTTATTCGCAAGCGCATCAAGCTGTCGCCAGAAAAGGCCATTTTCATCTTCGTCGATGAGGTCCTTCCCCCCACGGCGGCTCTGATGAGCAGCATCTACGACGAGCACAAGGACGAAGACGGCTTTTTGTACATCACGTAAGTTTGACGTGCTATCTGCAAATGAAGTTTCAGTTACTAATCATGCATAGGTATTCTGGAGAGAACACATTCGGTGACTGCTGAGGGCCCTTGGCTTGCTTGGATTTGATTAGCCACAGACATCGAGTTGCTAGAGTACTTCTGTTGTTGTTTGTTTTTTCCACCCGCGATCCCTGAAATCGCTCGACGATGATAATGAAATCAATCTTAACGGGATGGCGTGCCTCTCATCATGCCGGCGTTATACGGGTTGTCCCTTTTGAGTCCTGCCACACTATATGAACCACCGATATGAGCAGCTTCTATTTAAGCTCTGATCTTCTGCGCAACAGCTGCTGGCTCCACTGGTCTAGCGCCTTCCAGCCAACCTCAAGGCGAGAACAGTGCTACGGTGTGTGGCTTTATCTGTGTGTAGTTGCAATCAGACACGTCCATCTAGCTATACCAATGAATTTCGCCAATATAGGATACTGCACCGTGCTTGTACGTAGTCTTGTGTCATGGACGGCATGTCGCTGTATTGGCGACGTAACCGTATAGTATAGTGCTCTAGTAAACGCTCGTCGGGCTTCGGCGTCCTTATCGGCGCAGCTTCGGAGCCGCCTTGTCCCGTTCGGGATTAGCGCCAGGAGCGCGCGAGAATTCTCGACCCGAGAAATTGGGAAATCTCCAGCTTCTGTTCAGACAAATTCCATTTCCAGTGTTTTTTTTTCTTTTCGCCGTGCTGGTGGTTGTTTTCGACCCGTTTGCTTTCCTGTCGACTTGATTGTTCCTTGATTGATCTCTTCTACTTCTTTTTTTCTTCGCTTTTTTTGGCTCAGGAACAAGCAGCGACAATGTCATCTGCAGTAGCACAAGTGGGCGCCGGTTCGGCCGCGAAAGATGTCAAGAGGGAATCGGGTACTGCTCGATTGCTGGGATCTGGTATGTTTTGGATTTTTTCCTTGCGAGCAAGAACTCAATTCTAATGAAATTGTTATGTTAGGGTCTGCCGGTATCGCCGAGTTGATGGTTTTCCATCCCGTATGAGAATGATCTTCCCCAACGGTTCAGAATTCGTCTGATTGATAATCGAACATATAGGTTGACACCATTGCCAAACGTTTGATGAGCAACCAAGGCAAGGTAATTTTTTTGTCTCTGTCTTATTGACAAGCAGAAGCTTACAGCGCAATAGGCCAATACCTCCGCTGCCATCAACCAGGTCGTCTTCAAGGAATACGCCAATGCGTCTGTTGGTACAAAGTTCACGTCGCTCTTCCCCGGTCTCGGATATGCCGCTGGATACAAGGTGCTGCAACGGATTTACAAGTACGGTGGACAGCCATTCGTCCGCGACTATCTCGCTGAGAACCACGGCTCTGCTTTTGACAACGCCTTTGGCAAGGGGACTGGAAAGGCTATTATGCACGCTACTGCAGGAAGGTATGTTGTTTCACCTTGATCGTCTATATTCATAGCTAAGTATTTTTTAGTCTTGTTGGTATTGGTGAGATCGTTCTCCTGCCTCTCGACGTCTTGAAGATCAAGCGACAGACCAACCCCGAGGCATTCCGCGGCCGTGGCTTGTTCAAGATCATTTCCGATGAGGGTATGGGCCTGTACCGAGGTGCTGGCTGGACTGCGGCCCGTAACGCCCCTGGCTCTTTTGCGGTATGTCTCTTCCACGGAACTATTGTTAACTTTTACTGATAAACGATGATTAGCTCTTCGGTGGCTCGGCCTTTGCCAAGGAATACATCTTCGCCCTCAAGGACTACAACGCCGCCTCATGGAGCCAAAACTTTGTCGCCTCGATCTTCGGTGCCAGCGCTTCCCTGATCGTTTCCGCCCCTCTCGACGTCATCAAGACCCGTATCCAAAACCGCAACTTTGAGAACCCCGAATCCGGCGTCCGAATCATCGCCAGCATGATCAAGAACGAAGGCCCCAGCTCTTTCTTCAAGGGTCTGATCCCGAAACTGCTCATGACCGGTCCCAAGCTGGTGTTTAGCTTCTGGCTAGCCCAGAACTTGATTCCTGCCTTTGGAAAGGTTGTGTAAGACTTTTTTTTCCCCTAGACCCAGTATTTTGGGTTCAGTTCTCTTTTTTTTTCCGCGATTTTGCAGCTCCACGGGACGAAGGAAGCCCGGTCTATGCCTTTTTTAATGTTGTTTTCGAAAAGCGGCGTGTCTGGTTCTTGTTTTCTATAGAGTCGGTACATACTTCTGTGTTTGGGTACCGCGTGTAATTTATGGGTCAACGCTTCTCTTCTATTTATCAAGGTTTTTTAAAAGTTGAGATTAAACCGGTAAATGTCAACATGTAAACTACAGCCATGCAGTCCGATTGTGAAAGATACCGGATTACATCATGTATGTATGATACTTCCTAATCAGGAGATTTCTCATATTAGGGCTACAACCAGGGAACATACCCGGGACCAGTACTTACTTTATTTAACCTCAAGATAGATAGATTAAGCCTTCAAGAGCCCTAAGATTTGGTTTTACCAGAAAAAAAAAACAATCCTTAAAAGGACGGGTGGATGTCACAAATTGGCTATAGACTCATAAATCATAACTAAAAACAACAAGAACAAATCCAGCAGGATAGTACCATCAAAATAGAATCAGTGACAAGTTCCATGCTCCAGTCTGGGTCCATACTTCCGTATCAACTTCATTTCCTTCTCCTTTGGATAATCAGTAGACAAAACTATACCACAAAAAACTTCAACACCACGTCCTTGATCTAGTACACAAGACTAGACCGCTTTTACAGCCGAATTTCTTTTCATCCCTTAGCATCATACTCATTCAAAAGCCGAATAGAGTCTTCTTCCGTCCATTGAAACGTCTGCTGAGCAAAAGACACCTCTGGCAGACGAAGGTCAATAATGAACTCGCGCTTGACGCGTGCTTGAGTTCCGGGGAAGTACTGAATGTTTTCGGTCAAGCTGTCAATTGGCTGGTCTGCCTTTAGGTGGACTTGGACTGCTGATAGAGGTGGGTGGATGGCTTCTGCTGGTAAAGGGGAGGCCATATTTGGCAACGAAGAGTGCTTGTTTTGAGAGGGCTTTGAATGGAATATTCGGGGGCTGTTGAATTGGTAAATAAATTTGGGATTTGTTAGTGCCTGTACCTTGTACCTGCATACGTAGTGGGTCAAATGCCTACCTGGGCAGTACTAGGTACTACAGTATATAGCTACCGGTGTCACCAGGTGTGATTAGAATCACCGGCTAAATGTTGCCCTCAACAAATGACAGAAGGAAGCTGAATCAAATTATTGCAAGAACCCGGCATTTCACAAAAAGATCAAGTGCTGGATATCGGCATTATTTATGTCGCCTTGTGCCAGGCCATTTGTCTGCATGACCAGGCCAGGAGCACAAAGTCTGGGGAAGAATACTCCATACCGAGCCTCATTGCTCATATCAAGCACAAGTAGGCTGGCTTACGTGGCATTCAGGTGTCGACAGCGCTTCATCTTCTTATTGGGGACTTTGAGTTATTAATGTAAGCCAAACATACAGGGAGTTAGTCTGGGATGATTGATTACCCCTCACTTTGGCAGCCATTTATATGCCCAAGCCGTCATCAATTCTAATTTCGCCTGCTTAAGCTACCCTCTTCATTTTGCTTGGGCCATCTTCTATACGAGAAAGAGCCTCTTCTACTGCAGAAACCGGTTTGTGGGGATTGTTCTTTCAAGACGGTACATGCGTGTTACTGTATTGTTTCGTTTTGTTACACGCGTCCAGTTGAGCCGCAATGACTCCACGTCAGCGCTGTTTCCTTCGTCCTGTTCTCCTTTCTCGGAGTTCCCGCTGAGGAATTTCTTTTTATTAGTCTTCTTCAACTTTGACTTGCATCTTAATTTGCATACGCAAAAGGAGGCGCTCTGAAGCTCCTCCAAGACAAAAATATGAACCTGGTTGCCAAAATGATCGGGAATGATGACTCTTTAAAACGCAAATTCGGGGATATTATTGAGAAACACCGTCCTGATTTCGCCTTTTTTGAAACAATGTATAAAAACCTCCATAACCATCCCGAACTGTCCACTCTAGAGTCACGTACCGCGGCACTCGTAGGAGGTTATCTTCGACACCACCTGCATTTCACCACGCACGAGAATATCGGTGGAACTGGGGTGGTGGGAGTGTTTGGGAATGGAACGGGGAATACTATCCTTCTCCGGGCTGAGCTGGATGCGCTTCCAGTGAAAGAGGAGACCGGTCTTCCTTATGCAAGTCATGAGCGAATGTTGGATTCAGAAGGGGAGAATAGACCCGTCATGCATGCCTGTGGGCACGATATGAACATGGTCTCGCTGCTGGCAGCTGCTACCCTTCTTCGCTCAGCTCGGGATGAATGGCAGGGTACGTTGATTTGCTTGTTTCAACCAAACGAAGAATGTGCTGGAGGCGCCAGAGCAATGGTGAATGACGGGTTATACGACAAAATCCCCGAACCAGATATCCTTCTGGCGCAACACGTGTCAGCGCACAAGACCGGCAACCTCGTTATCCTTGAGGGCCCCATTCTCACTGCTGCCGCATCTCTGAATGTGCGAATCTTCGGTAGAGGGGGCCATGGTAGTGAACCCCAGAACTGCGTTGACCCTGTTGTGATTGCTAGTTATGTCATTATTCGCTTGCAGTCCCTTGTGAGCCGGGAGACAGATCCCCAGCAGACCGCAATCATCACAACTGGGAGCATTTGCGGGGGTAATGTGGCCAATGTTATTCCTGACTATGTCGACATCAAGATCAATGTCAGGGCCTTTGACGAAGCTCTTCACGAGAAGCTAGTACAACGGATCAAAAAAGTCATAGCCAGCGAATGCGAATCAGCGCAGTCACCCCAAGAACCCAATATTGAGATCATAAATCGGTTTCCGCCAACAATCAATGATGACGGCTTGGTAAAAGTCGTCCGCAGTTCATTCCAATCTTACTTCAAGGAGGACTTGATAATTGCCCCGCGACCAACTGGAAGCGAAGATTTCTCAATTCTGGCAGATGCTGTCGATGCCCCTTTTGTGTACTGGCAATTTGGTGGTACAGACGCAAAGAAATATGAAGAAGCGCTGGCTAAAGGGAAACTTTCCGAGTTGCCTTCAAACCACTCGTCGAAATATGCACCAGTCATTCAGCCTACTTTGCGCACTGGGACGGATGGAATGGCTCTGGCAGCCTTGACTGCTTTTGGCTTATATAGTAGTTGAATGTAGGTCGCAGCTTATGTCAGAGAAGAAAGTTTCGTTGAAATCAACTATCACAACAAGAGTGTCCACTTTGAATGTAAACTTTGTTGAGCATTAGAAAGGAAGTTCATCGCCCGTGTAGTCAAAGAAATGACCCGACTGCTCCAATGTAGCTCCTTCAATAATATTGGTCATATTATCAACCGACTCGGTAATGTCAACCACCCCTTTGAATCCAGTCAGCTTCGTTGGGATATATCCCGGGTTTAGCGCTATAACTGTAATGTCATCGCCATCGTGCTTGAAGTCTTGTGCCAGCGTCACGGTTTGCTGGTTGAGGGCAGATTTTGCCATTCTGTAGCCGATGAACAGGCCTCTCTCGTTGGCTGTGAATAATTGAGTTAGTTATTTCTGAACAGGATTTGTGGAATTTTTTACTTCGAGATAAACTTACTTGAGATTGTGCCGAATCCGGCAGATATGTTGGCAATTTTCCCACTTGCTTTTTTGAGATTTGGATAAAAGTGTTTGGTGGTCAGGAACGGGCCCTAATATAGTAATTAGCTACTGTGAATTTCCTGGCAAAGCAAAAGAGACAAAATTACCAAAACCATTACAAGAAGCTGCTCCTGCACAAACTCAGCGGTGTGCTCATTCCAGGCCTGGGGAGTCGGTTTAATTCCTTGCTCATGACATCGTTAGCACTTTGCTACCTATTCATATGTTCTTTCCACAGCAGCAACAAGAGAAGATCGTATGGTCTTTACCTCCACAATTGACAAGGCAATCAAGAGGCCCATCGCCGAACTCAGTGGCTGCTTTGATGATGCTCTTCTCATCTTTAAAATCCAAATCAATGACTCGAGCCCCTGTTGCACTTAGCTATGGAGATTATTAGCTCCTTAAAAAAGATCCGGGGGGCTTTCATTAAAATCATAATCATACATCGGTAAACGATTCGTCCGTCCTGGTCTGCGGACGGACAGTTCCAATTACATTCCATCCTCGTTTCTGGAAAGTTTTAACAAACTGAAGGCCAATTCCTCGGTTTGCACCTGAACAAGCCTTAGCTGCTGTTCTGAGTTGAACAACGAGGGGGTTCGTATTTGTAACTAACCAACTACCAGGACAGTTTTTGCCGACATGATGGAGTATAACGAGAAGAACAGAAGCCAAAGGTTGTACAATATTTTCTGAAATGGACGATAGGTTGGTGGCAAGGAAATAAAAAGCACTGAATACTAATATTTCTCAGGAGTCCGTGAGTCATGAATCAAGAGGTGACACGCGGCGAGGCTGAATATTACATAAATTACACCGTACGTGTCGAATACCGGGGCAATACACGGTACCCCTGGCGTTTTATAAAATTGCCTAAATAGGTAATTAGGCCGATGTCACACAATATAGCCCCCTTTGGCAGCCTCACCATGAGCACTTGAGGTCTAATAAGCAGGAATTTATTGCTATAATATGCGTGTTTTTTCGGTAGAATATAGATCCTGGCAACGTGTGCATCTGTTGGCCTTCATAAAGCTATATTCGTCCCAAGAGCTTGCCAATATGACCGAGGGTCCTGCAGCTAGACCGCTGCTTTCTGGTCAAAGTGAGAAGACTCGAGGAAACAAAAGAAAATTCAATTAACTAGGGTGAAAAACAGGGAGACTAGACGCGTCCAAGGAGTATGCAGTCGCTATACAAAGGTACTCTCAGCTAACCCAAGAAGATTCCCTCTACTACGGACCGCATTACAGACAGCTGGGTCGATTTTTGACATCCTCATCCCGGCCAGCATCCGATAATGTCGCACCAAACCGCTATACAGAAAGCAGTACGAGCAGCCCTTTCGTCTTTGTTACCATTCATGCATTCAAAGCAGACAGCGGCTCTAAAAGTCTCGCTTCCTTCGACGCCTCCAATGCTCTTAAATTCGCGCAACAGGCTCCTCTTCCCGTAGAGTCACACTCTGGACAGCTCATTTTCCTTCGAGGATATCCCTCTGCCGAGTGGTTAAATCTGCTGGGTGAAAATTATGAAATCGACCCCGAGTTCTTTCGTCGGCATATGTGCTTTACGCCGTATAGCTTTCTGGATCTACCAGCCTTGCCAACATCCTCACGAAACATCTTCCAACTAAAGTTTACGGCAATGTTTAAGCTTGATGAGCCGTTGAGCATAGGAGAGATTCAGCAATATCGAAAAGACGAAATGAAGTGGATAAGAAAGCAGCACCAAGACTACCTGAGATTCGGCAAAACTGTGGGAAGATCGATTATCCGACGTGAATTCCCTTTGAACCAAACGTTCATCTCAGTGGAGCAAACCGTTTCCTGCTATATAGAGAAGAAAGATGGCGGCTGGACCGGTATTTTGCTCCTTCCCCCCATACTCGTTCCAAACTAACTGAATTCTACAGCAATTATTTGGCTTGACCACGGCAGACCACTCGCAGAGAATCCTTCCTTCCTGTGGAATGATCAAAATAATACTAAAAACCTCTTCTCCAAACCTAGGGGTTGCACGTATATGCCGATGATCTTTGAGCACTTCCCAAAGATCGCATTGACTTTGGGCAAACCTCATAATGATACTGCTACCCCGGAGACAACCCGGCCAAATAACAGTCTTGTCCAGCCCATCGATCTCCTACACTCACAATATGGGCAAACCCTAGATCAAAGTCTAATTGGCAAAGATCCATTCTACGCATTGAGCGAGGTGTTCAACTTTGCCAGCAGTTCGGAGAATCAATTTCTCAATGCAGTTCAGCAGCAGATTAGCGAGGAGTCGCTTCAATTTGGCGATCAGATGGAGTTCTCTCTATACAATCTTCAATACTACAAGGAGCAGTTGGATGGGCACGCCGAATACATCGCCGAGGCTCTCAGCTTTCTCAAAGACAAAAGAACTCCCACGACCGCTGCAAACACGGAAGATAACGTTGACAACCAAATCATGACCATCGACGCCGTTATTTCAGGGCTCATTTGTGATTTCAAAAACTTGCACTCTCGTGCTCAGGCACTTTCAGGCCGTTGCACGCAGGCGTGTAATACTATTGTGAGCGCAGCCAGCTTAGAGGAATCCCGAAAAGCCATTCTCAAAGCAGAAATCATAGAACGTCTTACCATTTTTGCGTTCTTTTTTCTGCCTTTTTCGTGTACGACCTCTTTCTTTGGAATGAACTTTAAACAGTTTGGTACAGGAACGTTGAGTATTTGGGTAGGGTTCGTGGCGATTTTTACGGCCTTGTTCTTTGCTGCTGTTCTTTGCTTCCCGGGCTGGTTTAGAGACAAATTACGATTGATAGATGCTGTGCTACCTGTCAGAGACAAATATTTTCGAAAGGATAATTTGTTTCCCAACCCTGGTCCTTAGCATACGGTTATTGTTAACCCCTTAAGTCCAACTTTGTTTCATGAGTCTTTCCATTTTCTTTGACGTACATATACTTACACTTCGAGTCCGCTATGTATACATATGTAACATTGAAGCTTTTGCATGATTATCTTTGAAACTTTGTCCGTATCTTTCCCATACATCGGGGAGAACATTAGAGTAGTCAGTCATGTAGACTTGTATTAAATTATATAAAGCCAGTAGCCCTTAAGTAGTAAAGGTTTAACAAAGCATCTGGCTAGGTAAGATCATGAGTAGATAATATACTAATGCATTAATGAAAGAAACGGATTTGGGGAAAGATAAGCACTATATAGACAATTTGATACGCTTTGACTTCCAAGCTTTCGAATCAATCCTTGATGACCTTTGGTGTAATAACAATAAGTCGTACCTCAACACTTTCTCTCGGTAAGGCGTCTTCGATTACGGGTGCTCTTAATGACGCTCCATGTGGAGAATAATCTATCGCATGATCATTACCAAAATTTGTCAGTTTATCTTTTCTTTCTTCTTTCTTAACGCATGCAAATAGAAAGGAGCAGCGCGTGCTTACTGGCTACTGTATCGCCTGCCTCAGAATCCCAGGTATGAAACAGGGCTAGATCATCTGGAGTTTGCAGCGAATACCAAAACCAGCGGTGATTTTTATTATGCTTGAGAAGAAGACCCTCCTCGGTAATGCTGTTTTGCACGATCTGATCCACAGGTAGCAGGTCTTGAGAAGATATGCTGCGTCTATCACACAGGACCAAAGGAGCGTCCTGAACGAGTTTCAGGGGTCTCCAAACACTAAGAAAAATTGCATGCAACGTCAGCTTGTCACTTTTCTTTGCTTTTTTGGTTGTGTAGAGGCTACTTGACAATTCGGATGCGATCTTGTCGATTTTTAATGGCGCTTAGCTCGTGCGGCAAAAGATGTTTCTGCACTCGTTCCCATCCTCCGGGGTTTGAATAGTCTTGATCCCCCGTGGAGAGATTATATGTTAGTTCAATTGAATAACCAATGACAAGCATAGAGATAGAGGTTATTTAGAGAAGATATATGAAACTTTACCACAATGCATATTGGCCACCGGGGCGAGCGCTTGTCTGCGGATGTTTTCAAGGTTATCATCTTCTTTGATAATATTCACAGCAGTACTAGTATTTTTTCGTAGCTATATCATTTAATTAATAAGGAATTTTTCCTCTTTTCGGGATCCCCCTCTTTATCGTAAAAAATTCAAGGCTTAAAGAAACGGGAATCTAATGTTTATCGAAGATATACTACTTACTCGCCAATCAACGCAAAATACTCTGGATGCTCCAAAGTGGTCTTTAGCCCAGTCAATTGTTTTCTGTAAAAAATCCATCACTTCCGGATCCTTGGAATCGGCCTCTTGAAGCTTTTCCGACGAGGGCAAATGATTAGATTTGTGTTTGACAAACTCAAATCCACATTTGTCGATGGCGAATTCAGCTTCCCGGCCACGAGCATCTTCTATCACAACTTCTGCATTGGTGTATTGACAGTTCGTGATAGTTCCGGTAGGGGTATATAATTTGTAAGGCTTTTCTGTCTCGTAGAGAGGTAAATTCGATATATGGATGAGAGTGGCAAGCATGGCTAAAGATTCTTCTTCTTTTTGTTATTGTTTATTGAAAATACAGACTACTCTGAACTTATGGAAGAAAACCCCTTAATATAGACGTAAATAGCGACATCAACAAAACAGATACGAATTTGCCTGCGCGCGTCAAGGGGGGAGCGGGGGCAGCGAAGGTTCTTCTGAACGAGGCTGAAAATATGACAATTATTGTTACACAAGAACGTCATGAGGCTCACCAATCAAAAAAATACACGTCAGTGCACAGCAAGGCCGAGTCACAGCCTTGTCCCCCCCCCCCTTCCCGCTCGGTTCATGATGCTTGTTGTGTCGGGCCTAAACTAGCACCCTGTCATACAATCCCCATAAAATTCTTATCTGCTCTGTCGGTTTCCAGAAGTTTTTGGCTATGAACAATGATGACAACGTTGGTGAACAAGCCGCAGGCATGCTTGCTTTTCACCGCAAAAATATCCTAGTGCTAGCAATCAGTGTTTGCTTTGCTGTCGTCTGGTTTAGGGTCATGACAGCCGACAAAGAGCCTCCTAGCCCGAGAGGCCACCTCCGGCAATGGTATCCCGAAAATACCAGTTTTGTGCAGGAAGACCCCAAACTCACGTAAGGGAAGACCAAAAAAGTCTCAAGATATAAGCCTGATGCAAAAGCAACTAGCATTATCGTCATTCCTGAGCTGGGCCGTTCCACATCGGAAACCTACAAGGAAACGTGGGACTGGTTGGAAGATGATCTCCGGCGCATCGCACCGCTGGCAGAAATATTGATGTTCGAGTATGACCTGGAATATGAAGATGGTAGAGTATGGCGTCTGCTTCTTCAAAAAGGACAAAGTCTGTTGCACAGTTTGGTCAAAGAGGGGCAACTATATGGGGTAAGTCGCGACATCTACTTCAATGTTTAATCTAGTTAATGTCTTGATTGCATATGTAGCTAGGAGACCGTCCCATTTTATTCATCTGTCATGGTCTTGGAGGCTTAATCCTCAAAAGGGTAATTCCATTTGCTTTTTCCTTCTTTGGTATATTGCGTCGAAAGACCTGTGTGTGATAATACGGCGTGCCCCAGGCCTTGGTTACAATGAACCAGCAGTTTCATGACCCCGGATTCCAACGTTTCCTAAACCTCAGCTCAGGACTTGTGTTCTTTGGCACTCCTCATCCCAATTTCAACCATAAAGAACAGTGGTTTCGCCTTGGACTGATGCTGAGGTCCGACCAACGTATCTCGAGAATCATGCGAGCCCAAGCTGAAATGGAAGCCAACATACTCGCATATGTTTCCCGGGAGTTTGACCATATCGACGTCGACACGCCAGTCTTGTCCGTTTTCGAGACTAAAGCGACGAAAATCAGCGAGGGATTCCTAAAACGCTCGCGGCGGGAAATAGTGAGTCCATCCACCGGCCATGCACGCATCGTCTAATGGAAAACTGACATATTGGTGTTTTCTTTTCCATAGCTGGTTGATAAAAGCTTTGCCGAGATCCAGGCCAAATATGAGAAGCTGATCGAAGCTCCCGCTGACCATCATGAAGTTCATCGCGTACGTTCCGGATCAGCTGTTTTCAATGAGATTGAGGATTTGGTGCGAAAGGCGCTGAGAGAAGTGCCACCATCGGAAAGGCTTCAAGGTAATGTCACGCTGCTACTGCAAGTCATATTTATATGTGCATATATCTCGAAATTTCAATATCTAACTCATATAATTCCTCAGCATCTGTCCAGTTTCCTATGACTGCCGAGCAGTGGGAAAATACTGCGAGCGAAATTATGAATGACGATGGTAGGTGTTCTAAATGATTTAAAGCAGATACCTTCTACCTTTTTTTTTATATCTCTTTTCGGCTCAGACTAACATAGAGACTCGTCAAAGCCGACAAACTATTCGTTCCCAGTAGTTCTGCGTTGCATACTACAGAGGATTCGTCCGAGAGAATCGATGCAAAAATGGCCAGCATAGCGACAACTGACATATTAAAGAGCAATCCAGCGCCCTCTTTGCCTTGCTACATGCTCGATGCAGCTGCCAGAGCCCCGGAATTTTATGGAAAAGAAGAGATCTTCCCGCAACTGGAAGAGGCACTGCTCCCTGGTCGCAACGAGGACCCGACAGGTTTATCTTCTGGACTTCAAGTTTTTGCCCTCTCTGGCGTCGGAGGGGTTGGCAAGACACAGATTGCAACGAAATTTGCTTATGCTCACAAAACCGATTTTGATGCCGTATTTTGGATTCAGGCCGATAGCGTGGCTAAGTTGGCCGAGAGTTTTCGCAAGATTGCGTCTACTATGAAACTTATTGATCCCTCTGAGGAGGGAAACTATGTGGTAGCCCACAATTTAGTGATGCAGTGGTTGATCAATCCCACCAGATCAGATGCAACACCCAACAAAAACAACAACAATATCTCTTGGTTGGTGGTCTATGACAACGCAGACGATCTGGAGCTTCTCCGAGACTATTGGCCAGTTGAAGGCAGTCACGGATCAATTCTTATTACAAGCAGAGACCCACTTGCCAAATCATATCAATATGGAACGAGCAATGGAATAGACATTGAGCCATTGAACACTGAAGACGGCGCCAGTTTACTTCGTCGTCTTACGGGTCAAGCATACAACCCCAGTGCCCAGCAGATTCTCGAATCTCAAAGGCTTTCTAGCCGGTTAGGAGGACTACCGCTTGCCATATCAACATTGGCAGCGATTATCCGACGGCGTGAGTTACGCTACGAAGAAATGTTGCGGCTGTATGAGGAAGATTACAGTATTGCGTACTCCAAGCCGACACAGGTTTCTAGCCAGGAAGATCCCTATGAGCGATCCATGTCTACTGTTTGGACACTCGAAAAGTTCACTGACGAAGCCGCTATTCTTCTAGATGTAATCTCCCTTCTAGACCCTGACGGCATTCAAGAGCAAATTCTTCTATCTCAAGTCTCGGCTCCATCAATCCAAGCATGGCCGTCATCATACAATGACTACACCAAGGCTAGGGCCGAACTTTTGAAATCCTCGCTAATAATACGAAACCAAGAACTTGACCAACTGATTGTGCATCGGATGGTGCAGGATTCTGCAAAACACGGCATGTCCTCGGCACGATTGAAGGATGTTTTCTCTCTTGTTGTGGAATTACTGATATCCACGTCCCCCTCGGATCCCGTAAAATTCTCTCATACGACTTCGGCGTGGAAAACAGGCCAGCAGCTGCTTCCACACATCTTACGATTGGATGGATTGTGTGAAAAACATCCAGATTTGGTTGAAAACAAGCACACCAGGGGTGTGTTTGCGGAGCTTCTCAAGCAAGGCGGCTGGTGAGAAACCCCTAGTTTCAATTTTAAAGTGACTTCTTTATTAATACAAATAAATTAAAACTATAGGTATTTGAAAGAGAGGGGATCTTTTGACTTGGCCAAACCGCTCTTGAAACGTGCACTGGAACTTGCAGAAGCCCAAGAGCTACGCGCAGATCTTCTGTTCAGCTTTGCCAGCTTAGCTGGCGAGTCAAACGATGCAAAGGACCATCTTTACTATGCACAAAAACATCTTTATGCGCGCGAGGAGACTAAACGTCGCGACAAGGATCTCGGAATGGCGTACGCCGAGTTGTCCATTAGCTTATCAAACAATGGTCGATATGAGGAGGGTCTGACTGCTGGGCAAGAGTCGCTTAAAATCTACCAGCAAACGGAAGAATACCTCCAGGGTGTCTATTGGCCTCATTTTGCAATCATCCACCAAGCCCTTGCACTGTTGGCGATGGGGCGAGGTGTTGAGGCGATTGATATGCTAAAGGATACACTGGCTTGGAGAGAGGAACAATACGGTGTCAACGATACCGAATCTTTCAAGTATGATTTTTTTTAATGTTTGGTAAGGCTACGGCTAACTGAATATTACTTGTCTCTGCAGACTTGGCTATGTTCTTCAAGTGCTAGGTAACGTATACGTGCAAGAAGGGCGCTGGGATGAAGCCACCGAGGCGTACCAGAAGGCTCTTGCAAACTACAAGGCCACGGTAGGCATGAACTATCATCGAAGCGGTCACCTGTGTGTGAAACTAGCCGAATGCCATGCTCAACACAAGGAATTTGAAACTGCCGAGTATGTGATAGTCTTCTGCTTTCTTCTATGGGTATAACTAACGGAGATTTCGATTGCAGAATCTTTTTGGACCAAGCCATTGCATCATTTTCTTCGCAAAATTTCTATCAGCGCGAGGTCATGCGCGCCACTTTTATCAAAGCACAGTCTTTGCGAGAGCAACAGGATGAGGCTGGCTACGAAGAACTGATCGATCAGGTTCAGAAGATGTACAAGGAGATTGTGCCATTCCACCAACGCATAAAGGGGGAGCCTATTACCCGAGACCTTTTGGATGAAATGGTATTTATTTGGGCTCGGTGAGTACCTAGCTCTGCATCAGCTGCCATAGGGTTCTGCGGCTTTCATATGTTGTTTCGGTCAATTATTTTTATATGCTTGTTTCAATGTTCCTTCACCATCTATTAGCAGCCAGTCCGGAATTGGCTGTCTTTTAATTTGTAGTTTAGGCAGTCATATATCTAGATTTATTAATATCAATGAGTAAAATATCTAAAACCACTAAACTTTATGTTTATATTAAACATTCAGATATAGACCACTAAAAATTTATCTTTGATTCAATGTTGGCTAGATCTTGTCCACTATTATAACATCTCTTTTTTTAAAGCTTTTACTAAAATACATGTACCATAGTATTCCATGACTGACAACTCGTTATTCAATGTTCATAATTACAAACTATCCAATTTCAAACGTCCTGTGGTCTGACAGACCTCAGATCAAGTAAGCTCCCGCACCAAGAACCAAGCCAAGCGGGATGCTTCCCATGGTAATGTGAGCAGCAGCTCCGGTCGATGTAGAAGACGATGAGGCAGACGATGTTGACGCTGTTGTCGAAGCGGCCGACGTGATAGTGCCCCCTGTAGTTGTCGCCAGAGACGTCACCGAAGTTGCAATTGTTGCTGTTGCTGTTGCTGTTGCTGTTGCTGTTGCTGTTGCTGTTGCTGTTGCTGTTGCTGTTGCTGTTGCTGTTGCTGTTGCTGTTGCTGTTGCTGTTGCTGTTGCTG
>MJVA01000890.1:0-157988 GCA_001939245.1 Talaromyces wortmannii
GGGGGGGGGGGGGGGGGGGGGGGGGGGGGGGGGGGGGGGGGGAACTATACATGAATGTGCCTTCTGGCCCATCTTTACCCTCGGTTTCTCAAAAGCATGCATCACCAAAGTTGCAATATCCCTTCCAACACCCTCGGGATACCAAACAGCGACTTCGCTTGAAGGATCCTGTGCTTCACTCTCGCCCGGTTTGGGGGCAAAAGGGTTTCGCTGGAAGAAGTACCACTTGGCTCCTGCGACAATTGTGTTTGTCTTCTCGTCAACGACCTTTAACCAGATGACTTCTGGATACGACTCCTTGTACTCTTGTCGTTGGCCGTTGGTAGCTGTGATTAAACTGGCTTCACGGTCATTGTTGAGGATGGGGAAGAAGACACGTAGAGCGGGTTGGTAAGGATCTTCAAAACATTGCCATACACCGCTCATAATCTCGTATATGTCTTCATCTTTTGCGATTTCAATTTTGTGTGCCATTTTGTTCCTTTTTTTTTGGCAGAGAATTATTTTTCTTCGTTGGTTTTTCTGCGCGTGGCTCAATTGCTTTTGGATTTCGCGATCGGGGTGGACATGGATAGATATATGGAAGAAAATAATTGTTTGGGATGCAGAAGCTAGCAAAAAGCTAAACAGCCCGGGTTTTTATTTTAGTTCACTGATAAAACTGGCACTTTCCGAATAATATGATACCCCCTGAGTCGTACAATTGTAGAACGGCCTATCGGCTTTTGTCCCGTAGAACCATGCTATTTACGAAAGAGGTGTAGAAAATTGGGCCACTCGTAACCCCCGTCTCTTAAATTAATGCAGGTTGATATTTATGGAATATGGACAACAAAATTCAAAACTAGACATAGAGTAAAATTTGCACTATAAGCTACCTTGAGGGGCAGTCCACTTGAAGCTGCCAGTTCATATAGCTTTTGTTTGTAAAGGGAAGTCATGTACCAGAAATTTTCAGTAACAGATTAATCTGTACAGTGTCTAAAGGGGAATTTACTTATTTATCAGGCCAATATATCTGGCACTGCAGCATTCGGACAATTTCGAAATGGCTTGAAGACAATACTCCCTTTGATATCACGAAAGAAAGTATGATACTTCTGGAGACCAACGCACCGTTATTTCTTTGTATTCATTTCCTATTCTTCGCCAGAATCTCAGTGGCCCGAAATCTTACCTGATGGTTATTGGTTATTCCATTTCAAATAAAATATATGTTACCAGTCATATGTAGATAGATTCCCCTTTTAACCCGGGGACCAGGTCATTTAAACAACACTTGTGCCATACGTCGAGCTTTTGCGGCCTGAGCTCTTCAACAAACAATACCGACGAGACACGAGCCGGGCGATAGTTCATGGTTCCCGTTCCGAAGCTGGTGGTCTGAACGAGCATACTGACAAGAAGGTTAGTTTGCCATAAACACCTCCTAGGACCAAGAGTAGACCGGGGAGTTACATATGTACCCTTGGTTTCCTATGCTTTTCACCAACACGACCAAAAAAAAAGGCGAGCTACCCAAATCAAAATTGAAGAACTGTCAATCTTTTAGGACGAACAAAGCGACATCTGGAAGTGTAAATAATAGCGAGCGTCCATCTATACCTCTATAACATCAAGTAAATAACGAATGTCAACTAAGTAGTACTCATGTAATAATAGTAAAACCGTTTGAGCTTCATATCCATTATCCACGTAGTATTTGCTGTAGATATAATGATTACAAATCAACAGCTGTACGTGCTTACTATATTTCCTATTTCGGTGTTTGTTTTGGTTCTCCACCTGCTTACTGTATCCTTTGGTTGCTATGATGCTTAAGACATTGACACAAGAAGAAACGAGCCTGCTAGTGTTTCTTTCTTTTCTTTTTTTTTTATTACGAATTCAAAAACACAATAAAAAGAAATTCACTATGGAAATTAGCACGATGTCTCACCTCATCTACTACAACTATGAGGGACTTGGCAAGACCAACCAGCAAAAATACAAATATAGTCAAGCAGTCAGAGTGGGCGATCGTATTGAAATTTCTGGACAAGGTATTTTCTATTTTATTCTCACGGGACATGGTTGTTAATGGTGTGACAGGTGGTTGGGATCCACAAACAGGGATCCTTCAAGACGGATTTGAGGCACAAATTGACCAAGCATTCAAGAATGTCGATCTGGCTATTAGCACAGCTGGTGGTGCTGGATGGTCGCAGGTTTATCGGATGACATCTTACCATATCGAAGTCAATAGTGAAGTGATGCAGGCCATGGTCAGGAATTTCAAAAAATATTTCCCGCATCACGAACCTTTATGGACCTGCATTGTGAGTTGCTGGCTTAGCGAGGCCTGACATGACTGTGGAAATTGAGGCAGTAGCACATGTTCCCAATTAATTTTTCAGTAGCAATTCATGGTTTGATCGGTTAATATGGCCTTGTATTTGTTTGTACCTAAACAATGCGTCGTATATGATGCACATGCAGATGAACCACCAAATTCAAATATGCTTCTCATTCACCAACGTATACCGATATCTTGCTAGTCCCTTCTCCATATCCACAATAGCCTGGTTGGCTTCACTCATCGACCGTTCTTGGATCCAGGGCTGCACGTTTTTCTCAACTGCCAGCTGAAGCATCTCCTCAATCTGTGCAGGTGGTCCAATAAGACTACCTGTAAGAGACCGACCTTTCATAATAAGATCAAATGCAATGATATCCGGAAGTTTGTCCTCAGGAGCGCCGACTTGTACCAGGGTGCCGTTCGAGTCCAAGAGCCCTATGTAATCACGTAGTGGCATGTTCGGAGATGAAACAGTGGAGATGATTAAATCGAAGCTACCGGCGTGCTTCTGTGCCCAATTCTCTTCTTCTTCTGTGGCGATATAATCATCAGCCCCAAGCTTGAGGACATCCGCACGTTTGGATTCCTTTCTCGAAATTCCGACCACGCGGTGGGCTCCAAGGGCCTTCGCCCAAAGAATTCCAAAGTGGCCCAGACCGCCAACTCCGATAATTGCGACGCTCTTCCCAGAGCAGTTATTGTTTTTTAAAGGCGCATAGGTTGTTATACCGCCACACAGCATCGGTGCTGCGACAGAAGAGGAAAGCCCGTCTGGGATTCTGACTACAAAGGCACCTGGTGTCCTGTTGTAATCGGCATAACCACCGTAAGACTTGCCGCCATTGAGGAACACGCTATTGTAGGTGTCGCAACGACCTTTCTTGTTGCACAAGTTCTCTCGACCTAACGTGCAGTCCTTGCATTTGCCAGTCCGATTGCGACAGGAGTCTGATTGAGCACCAACACCAACTCGGTCTCCGACTTTGACATGCTTCACTTCAGAACCGACCCGGACAGCAGTTCCAACAATTTCGTGACCAACAACGCAGGGGTATTTGGTTTCCCCCTGTAAAATCTTTACGTTAGTTGAAACAAAAGTAAAGATAATGGATATCACGCACCCATCCACTCCGTAGAGTGTGAAGATCGGAACCGCAGATCCCGCAGTGGGTGACCTTGATATCAACGTCGGTCTCCTCCCAGGGCTTTGGTTCATAAGTCTGCCATTTCAGATTGCCAACAGAGTCTTTATCTAGACCCATCCAGCCTTGAAAGGCGTAATCGGTGCCGTTTACTTGTGCCATGGCTGTTTTTGCGGGAGATGTAGAATTTGTACCGTATGTTATGAGTTGATTAGTTGTTTCCTTGGGTTGAAATAGAGCAGCTATTTATACTTGAATCCACGTTTATAAATCAAAAATCAAATATCTTCCACTTGATTCTGCGTTTATGAGATCAGTGGATTAGTAACTTAAGACTTCAATTCTCTGGAAGGAAACTTGAATTTATGAACAATAAACATTAAATAAGCTGGGTTAGGTTTCTCTTTTTGAACTAGATTCCGCAGACTTATGCAAGTGGGTTACGGTGGATCCAGGTGCCATCTCACTTCAATCCATGGGACTGTGCCGGAGTTTGATTAAAACCGGTAAAGGAGGTCTTGCCGCTTGGGCGTGAAAATTTCTATTATTCTGAAGGACTCCGAGATACGACCTTTAGACATTATTGTTTTGGTTTTTTAAAAAAATTTTAGGTTCAATGTACTTCGACTATCCTTCGCCACACCAAAGGAGTATCTCCTCGCCGGCGCCTCCATGCATTAGTCGACTGTAGAATTTCCGAGCATCCTTTGAGGGACCATCCCCACTTTCTAATGAAAGACTCGCTCACTTCCCAGCTCTTCGGATCCCATGGTTGTCCCCAGACAAGCAAAGCTGTCCCGACACTTTTATTATCCCAGAAACCAGTCAAGTCATGGCATAATTGAGCGTCGTCAAACGAATCACCAGCCAAAATCAGATTATCGCGCATGCGCGGAAATGGGAAAAAATCTAGCCAAGGGTGATGTGGAACATTACGCTGAATGAATGTAGGACGTAGGCTGAGTGGAATGCCATCTTCCGTAAAGCCGGGCACCTGAAGGTTGAATATCGATATCGAATCGTCATCAACCATCCAGCTGGGTGTCATACCAATGGCGAAGATATTATCTCTGACTGCTTTTTGAACATTTAACCGGCTTAAACTGATTAAATGCTCTAGTTTTGGGGCGCCTTCCAAGTAACTCTTATAGGCTGCAGCTTCAATTCGGCGTCGTAGCATTTCAGAGTTTACCGGGGATGAAGTGCATTCGACAACTGCACCCTTAGCTTCATGCACATCCGACCCACTCTCTCCTAAGATCTGCGATGAATGATCTTGTGGTTTCGTTTGTTGGCCGGGCGCTTTGCGGCTTCGCGTGTTGTCCTTTCTCCTCAGGCCTATCAAACACGTCAACTAGCGTTCTTCATTTTCTTTTGTATTCATGTCCCATATGCGTAGAAGGTCTAGGTTCCCTTACGGTGTGCCCTCTGATTCAATCGATTCTGCAACTTCTTCCGTGCCTCTCGATCGGTTACCCCGGTCCAGTCGTCCTCGGGTAGGCGAATTCCGGCCTGCTGGCGCATCTGCGTCAGCGGTATGGCAAGCGTGCCAGGCGCGAGTAATAGAGTTGCGTTGTGATCAGCCATCGCCACGTTCAAGCCTGGTCTAGATTGGTGCACGGGATAGCCCCGAGACTGCTGGGGTCGTCACGTTGAAATATGTATGCGAGTGGCTGACAAAGTCTCGATAGCGCTAAATTAGACGTTGATTCTAGCAACTTTATCCGGCTCCTTGAGCGTGCTGATTAGCTGCAGCCACAGCGCTAATGCAAGTCGCTTATGCCTGCCAAGACCGAGAAGCGATCTTTAGATCTTAAGTCCGGTGTCGACCCAGCCCATTCTTGCGATTTTATTATTCATCCGGGCGAACAGTTGAACCGGTATCGCGGATAGCACTTGTTGAGTGAAGTTCAGTCGTTTAGCGAGTAAAGATAATAAAAAAAATCCTAACACCTACTTAGATCTTATTATAGACTTTATACATATTTTACTCAAGGCATATACTTATAGTACCGGTTTGTTTTATCGTCTCTTTCAATGTTCATAAGTAAGTTTAAAGTCCTGTAGCATTTTGATTCCTTCCGTAATCTTAATTTTAACATTGAACCCCCCTAATCTAGCCAAATCACGAAAGTGCTCCCTTACACATTGTGAGCACTGAAGATATATATTTCAAAATTTTGAGGCTATACATATTATCAGTTGAGAACCCGAGTAAGGTTAAATATTAATAAGTATTTTCCAGCTAACTCCCCAGGTGCCGTGAGCGGTAACCCACGGTGCCGGACCAGGCTCATTGTGTTTTGAATCTTTTGATGTGCTGGTCCTAGCCAGCCTGATCACAGCCTTGAGGGCGATCAATTGATGTGCCCGTAATCTCCGGTATGTGCGAGAAAAGTTTAAATTCGACTCGCCACAACTCGGATATCGACCTAATTATCACTTGCCGAGGATGTTTCCGTATGATGTCATTCCTACCCGTACCTCTCATCTGCGTGCACGTGATTTCGCATGCCCTCTTTTTCTGCTTTTATGCTCAGTGTGGAACATCAAGATGTATATATGTCGCCAGTGTGGGAGAGAAGTCACTCCTCTCCAAAAAGACAGGAAAGAAGGAAACAGAAGCAATGATTAGGTCATTTATAAAGCTAGATTATCAATTTGATAACATTATGAATTATTTCCCGACCTGAATTCAAATAAGCCATTATCATATGTTGTCACGGTTATCTAAAATTTCCATTGGATCCTAATCTGCAGTTGGCGATCGGTATCTCTATCCGAGGGAAATCCAACAGTCACGATATTGGAAGCATTTTTATGTCCTGGTGTGACCAGTCTTCCGTCAGTGTGAGCCGCAGCAGAGCAAGGATATTGGAATATGATCTTTAACTATAATAGCCTAAATTTTTCTCGGTCTAGCACTTCTAAACATAATTTTAGCTTGGGAAATTTAACTTTAGATAGACATGGCTGGTTTTGAAGGAGAAGCCGGCTACCTAGAACGAAGAAAAGTTCAAAACTGTGCCTCCCAGCGGAGATTTAATACGTCGGATTATACCTGCGAATTTTATGTGCCAGACTTAACATAGGGCAAAGAGATAAGAATAGGAAAATAAGAAACTACTTCTGACACCCCATGGAAAATGATTGGTGATAATTAAAACGAAAGAAAGAAAAGCTGAAAATCTTCATTACGTGACGTTCACTTGGGACATTGATGACTCACAGCACACTACATGCATTGATGCATTGATACAACATACGAATCATCAAGTTCGATTTATATCAATTGCGAAAAAAAAGTGTCTTCATAGACTACTCCAACATTAACTTTTAAATATTCCAAATTGGCGCCACCACGGTTTGCCAGTTCCAAAATATGTGCCTTAATATAGTGACAAAAAAGTTTAATTCAGTTCACCGTTCGACATAAAACGATGGAAGTACTTGTTTATATGACATGCCTGCATTAGGAAGTACAAGTCGAGGCCAGCATATAGCCCGGGGCAAACATGGGCATGGCATCCTCCCACAAACTGTTAGTCAGTGGGGTTTTATTGCTGCCATCAGCATCCATAACCATAACAATAGCATATGGCTGCATCGAGTCATCGTACAAACATGCTTCTTGTTGGAAACCAAACATGGCGGTACTGTAAAAGATACGACTGTCGTGAGTCCATACGGCGTGGGCATCGCTTGCTACAGAGTCAGTAAGCTGGGTAAGCCCTGTACCGTCTGGATTCATCGTGAAGATATCATAGTTATCGCCGATATTGGCAAAGTTAGTACGGCGTGTAAACAGGATCTTGCTCCCGTCAGGTGAAAAGGCTGGCATGTTGTCCCACTCAGTTGTAAGCTGTGTCATGTGAAGGCTGGCAACGTCGACGATAGCCAGGCCTGTAGTTCCAACAGTGGTGCCATTGTCACTGTTTCCAGGCCACGTGCGAAAGACGACCTTGGAGCCATCATGATTGAAAGATGGAAAGCCATAGTTACTGATGTTATTGCCAGCAAGAAGCGTCAGGTCTGACCCGTCGGCTCCGATGCTGTAAATGAAACCTGGGGAGCTCTGGCGACCTACAAAGTACGCACCAAAGCCGAACGTGATGTTTGTGTCATCGGGACCCCAGTTGGCCTGGTAGGCGCGCGCATTGTACCCAGACGCAATTGCGGGATTGATCATGTCCTTGGCCGGCTCGAACAGGGTGACCTGGTTAGTGCCGTTCATGGCTAGTCGCATCAGATTGTTTTTGGCAGCGCCTTCCATTTGCTGAGACATGGCCATCATAGGGCACCCAGATCGCGCCCCCATGGGGAACACATCAGTGAAGCGATAATCCCAGTCTTGGTCGAAGCTGTAAAGTTCCGAGTACTGCGTCTTGGAAGTCGACGTGCTGCCTCCAGAAGGACCTTGCTTCTCATATATGACGTACTTTCCGTCTGGTGACCACGCAGGCGAGCGTAGAGCAGGCGTCATGGTGTCCATCGGAATGGTTTGATACTGCGTGTAGTTTTTTCCCGATGTAGACACGTAGTAGATACCATTACTAGCCGACTCTTTCATGACGTAGCCAATGACCTGTGATACGAGTCGCGCGGTAAGTATAAAGTATACTATAGCTGTGGTAGTAAGCCTGAGAGTGGCTAAACGAGAACACTTACATCGTTAGTCACATATGACGGGCTGATCTTGGTTCCAGCTCCAGTGGCATGGACAACACGATCCGCGCCAGTGGTAAATTCGACCGACACAATACTTGTATTGAGATACCCGTTGTATAGCAACATAGGCTGCAGACGAGCATTGTATGTATCCTCCGTCTGAACTTCGTAGAAGACCAGACGCTTGCCATCAGGGGAGAATTTAGGCGAGCCCTGGGTATAGTTGGCCCGAGAGGAGACCATCCGAAAGTCAGTGCCATCAGAACGCGCGGCATAGATGGATAGTTCTTGTACGTGCTCCCAGCCAGCACCATCACTGTGGCCGCGCCATGGCGTGTTACGGTCCGATGTGAAGGCAATCCATTCTCCATCGGGGGACCACGTAGGCTTGAAGTATCCATTGGGTTGTGAAGGGCTAGCAGCACCGGCGATACTGTCGACCAGCGTGAAGTTCTTCAGACCCCCCGTCTCCAGGTTCATCAGCATAATTTGACTGGTCTGGTTGTATCTGCTGCTTGCGAACGCTAGCGTTTTGCCATCCGGGGATATGCTGCTAGAGTCGTCAACGCCCTCGGACGCCACGAGCAGCTCTGGCGATGTCGCTGCCGTGGTCGAGCCATTGATGGGCACACGGAAAATGTCTGACTGGCCATCGCCTCGTCTTTCCGACGTGAAAGTAACGAATTTTCCGTCCGACGACCAGCTCGCCCGGAAGTCAAAAACACTACCTGAACCAAGGAGCAATTTCTCGTTAGAGCCGTCCGCCTCGGCAATGTATAACTCAGAGTAGTTAGGACTAATGCGGTTGTGTAACAAAGTGCCCAAGGTGGCGTTCGCATTTGGCTTCCTCCCGGTATGCCCCTGCTGTGCCGAATGCGATACACGATGTGCTAAAACAGTGCTGGCCAACGAGAGCCATTCCAAAACTTGACAAGCTCGCATGTTGACTACGTGCTCACATACAAGAGAGAGGCAGGGTACAAAGAAGGGATATATAACCACCGACCAGCTGCACAGCAGTTAGGTATTTCGAAAAATCGGCAGAAGTTTTCGAAATTGTTCAATGTTCCTTATATATGCCTGTTGCTGGACACGATTAAGTACTAGTTAGTACGTAGAACCCACGCAAATACTACTGCCGGCATCCCTGATAAAACTAAATGGCGTTTTTGTCGGGCTGGTCCGCTCAAGCAGCTATAGGCTCCGTTTATAAATACCAGGGCCCCAGAGGTTATGCATCATCCAAATTCTATGCACGTAACTAATGTTTGTGGTGTAGGAGGTGTACTGTCTTGGCTTCGATGGGGCTCTCGCAAGCTCCTACCGTTTATGGCTAGTGGATTGCTGGGCCCCGTTTTTCCGCGTGCCCTAATAACCCTAAGTCTCTTAGAGTGTACAAAGGCCATGGCTAGCACATACTACTAAAGAGTTAATTCGTACGCGAATGCCATGCAGTATGAGCGTGTTGTCATCTCCAATGCCAAGGCGGAAAAAGATATTATTACGAATCTGTCCTGCTAATTGAAGAGTGCCATATATCAGCTGTGCCACCTCCTGTTTCAAGATTGATTTTGTCAAAGTTTGACTTTTGTTTTTTGCCTGTCCACGTCGGCCACTTGCTTATTCGAACAAGATATTGACTCTACGGGATATCATGTTCTTCACTGCTACCGTCCGCACCGCCCTGGTGGGGTCCATGCTGGCATCAGTGGCAGCAGCCACGGCCGCATGTGACCCGGCATCGCTCAACACGACAAGCTTCAACTATGTCAACGACATTGAGAACCAAACTGTTCATGATATTGCTGTAAAATTTAACCGCGGTGTCTGTGACATTGGCCGTGCGAACCTAAGTAAGTTTTCCTGCACTGATAATGCCCCTGGCCAAGCAACTGACCATATTGGTATACAGTGGTTGACGTGTCTGTGGTGCCTAATGTTGGCCAGACCATCATCATCCCCGGCGAGGTCTGCGATCCAGACTGGCATACATGCGTCATTAGCGGACCAGGCAGCATGGACTGTCTAGTCGGAGGACCGAGGCTATACTACACCTTGAACGGTGACACCTTGTGGAAGATTGCCGGACGTTTGAATATGACCCTCGATGCAGTTCAATGTGGCGGCGATGGTTGCAATACTAACGTCACCTGTACTGATGGCATTTGTCCCGGCGGCGGCGGCAGTCAATACAGCGCCAACGAGACTATTCCTGCCGGCCGGTTCATCAAGATCCCCATGTGTTACCCCAGTATCTGTGATATCGAGCCGTATTCTTTCAGTGCAGGAGTATACAAGGACCTTGCTGACAAGTACGGATCGACTGTTGGACAAATCCAAATGTTGAGCCCGACATACAACTACAGTTTTATCGCCAATGAAGGTGGTACAGCTCCACCGATCGGCCTCGCAAAGAACTGCCGTTTGCTGTCATCCAACTACACAGTTTTGGATTAATCAAGTGGCAAAATTATCAGTTGATATTCTATAACCCGTTAAGAGTAATACAAAATCAATTGATATTGACTGGCCGAAGGGTCAACGAGAGGGCATTCATGTATCTATATTGCTTAAAGTCAATTAAGTACATGTATATCTTCCCCTAAATCCTATCAATTGACTTATGGTACCATTAAATTATGAAGAAAATGCTTAATTGCTGATACTAGTGGATAACATTGCTACAATCAATGGAAAGGGCTGATAAATTAGAAGTATAGGAGGTAATTTTCCGGCCCAAATTTTGTGTCCTGGAACAACCTTCTTACTGTTCAACAACCACCTATAAATGGTGCCGTATTGTCTTGTGAGGGATCTTCAAAAAGGACCCACTCAACGCAAAAACGCCTGAATTCGAGCAACATGATCACGGTATGTCAGCTATTCAAGTTTAAGATACGCTAGTGAATAGCAGAATTATCGTGGTTCCTACTATCTCTTAAAATTGAAGGTTCCTCACTCTGCATTACTAGCAGCTCGAAAATTCCTTTGTGTGTGATGGTAAGGCAGACTCTTGAACTCCCACAAAAATCTCCAGATGTCCGTCTGAGGCATTATAATTAGCCTCGACTTGGTAAAAATGCAACGGCACCAGGCATTCCAAGTAGACGAGGAAACCGTGAATATATGTGTTTAATCAACGGTAAGCGCAGCCGATCAATTCCAGGTTATAACGATTCTGCTAATAGCGTAAAATTCTTATTGGAAACTGCGTTTGCTGCTTTCGGCTAATTATCAGCCCGGGGCCGTTGAATGATTCTGTTCTCGAAAAGTAACACTTGCTGACCAGAAAAGGGAAGAATCAGGAAAAGTGTGTTGGTACACAGAGAGTAACACTGAAGAAGACAGGCCGTGCCACAGCCAATTGATAAGAATTCGTCAGCCCTGTTGGATATTTTTAAGCTCGTTTACTAGCGCATTAAACCCCACTTTTTCATCGCTACTTCAGCCCAGTCGAAATATTGCCTATGTAGGTTTATTGCATGATCCAGGATGAGATTCTTAGTGTGACCGATCTGAAAATTAAGCCTCCGGTGCTCTACTTTCTTGGTGGGGAGAAATCGGATACGGTACCCTGAATCTGGGGTCTGAGCCACGTTGTGGATTGTAAATCCTAGTAAAGCCGGAAACAAGACGCACGTCAAGTGGGTTTTCTGTGTTGTTGGAGTAAGCATAATTTTTATGAAGCTTCAAGGTTACATCATTATATGTGTTGGGGTTCTGAATATTGTCAACCTATCCTATGCTACCCTGCTGGTAGTAAATCCCTCCATACTGGCTGGTACGGCGAGAACCCTGAAGGAAGAAGCATACAGATGTGGGCAAATATCTATAATGTCTGTGTTCTATTGACTGCCATCGATGATTCTCGCCAATAGCTATAGATTATGTACAAATGAAGTGTTTGGTGAAACGGCTGTCTTGAAAAAAAAAGTAGATGAACTCTTAGGAACGCGATTGAAAGGATAAATAATCTGGGTATATAGTCGGCATAAATCATGACTTCATGGGCATGCATGCACGTATTGGCCCTCAGCGGCTGCTATAGATGCCAATTGAAAGATTTCTTTCTGACGTGGATGGGACGGTTGGTTGCGGAATATCTCATCTCATGGGATCAATGTTGCTGCCACGAAGGCGCAAGCCACCCGTTTTTGCCCTAGCACGTGGTATAAAAAATAAGCATTCGGTCACCGTGGCGACGCAGTAAGTTGAGGCTTCAGAGCTGTATAATGTCACGTATTTCCTTTACAATGACAACGGATCGAGGCAGTGTAAACGGAAAGCCCAAAGTAGCCAGATGCCTGTAGGACTTTTCGCGATACCGGCACACCATCCTCTCTACCTAAATCTGGGTGTGCAGCATATGGCAAGGTAGCATGATGTATGCTGGACTCGCGAGGCCAACGGCCTCTGGAATACTCAACTTCAACGAGCCCTCGAACGCGAGAGAAGTTGACTTGGGTAAGTCGAATGCGACTCGATGGAGAAACGGTGGGGACAGAAGAGACGGGATCAAGCTGACCTTCCTCGTATATGACCAATCGTGCAAGCGAATAAGCCATACAACTTGACCAAGCTCGTTCAATTCGTAAAGATCTGTGGATATAGCGTAGCGCCTCTCTTCGTATATCAGTGGCCCTGCATCGCGTGGCCACAAAGAAAAGGGGCGGGAGTATTCCAAGTGTGAGGTCCCACATATCTCTCCCATGAGTTTCATTGTGTTCCAAATTGTCCTTGCAGACAGATAAGATAAATTGAAAATCAGCTAAACAGTCATCAAACGAGAGCTCATCGTGATTTGACAAAAAGTGTGTCACCATCAATGTGGCTACACGGTGATGTGCAAGGAGCAGTTTGTAGGTAGTGTAGGACTTGAATTCAGGATGAGACGTATTCTCTCTCAATGTACCAAGGGTGTCTTCCAAAACGCGCAAGTAACTTGAGAGACTATCAAGGGTTCGATGTGCAAGTGTCGAGGCACATTGGGAGGGACTAACGAATAGAGTGACGGCAGAGTTTAAAATGTTGTTCATAACCCCATGTGCGTGGCTTATTGTCGAAAATGAAGAGGGCACTTTTAATACATCAACGTCGAACAGCTCTTCAATATCGCTATCGCCGCGCATTGTGATTGGCCGTACAAAACTATCGGAAAAAGTGCCGCAGTCCATAAGAAGGCGCGAGAAGATAGGCACAAAGAGCTCGTCAATCACTGGCTCTCGAGGAATCTGGCCATTGGCCACGGCATTCTGATACCGTAGAATGAGACTGCGTGCGGCCAGAGTGTGCACTTCAGCTACCCCAGAGCCCTCCAAGTAAATCGTCAATGCCACAAATAGGAGGCAGCAGCAGAGCCTGGCGACTAGAGACATGTCATTATTTCCAGACAAAAAGGCCCGAATAGACTGGTTGAAGTGGCTCAAAGCGGTGGTATATGGATTCGTGTGTGAAAGCTGTACCGCGTTTTGGAGCTCAGGCAACCGGCCGGATTCCTGAAACATTCCAAGGCCAATCATACTGTGCCGTATCGCTGGATGAACCTGGCTCAGTTGAGGGGCGATCACCGTCCAGAATTGAGTGGCAACAGGCTGGAACCGAGTCAGCTCTTTCGCGCCGAACGTGACAAAAGAATTGAAGCATCGTTTCTCGATATCGTGGGTAAAACAAGATGTGTCATCTATGCCAAACAAGCGAATCTGAGGAGGAGCATAACCCGGGCACTGGAACCCGGCCCTCACGCATCTGTCTCATCCTGGTTAGTAGGAACTAGGAAGCAGACTACCTAGGTACCACTGAAGGGCACAGGGCCAGCCAGCTCGCTGGGGGTCGCACCGAAAACACGCGGGTTTAGCCTCGTCACACTTAACTCGGCGAAGCCTAGCGAAGCATGCATGCGTGAGCAGGCAACTAAGAAAGGGAAACTGCTATGGAGGCGACTAACTTGCATCGATTGCAACCGCTGCGGACTTTGTGGTGGAAACGCTTTCCGGGACCGGTGGCTGATAGGGCATCCTGGCTCGCCGCCATGCCTAATGCGCCTAGGGACGGGGAAGCACAGCGACGAGGCAGCACTAAATACGTAGCAGCAATGTTGTCCTCAGCTCTGTAGGAGAGAGAAGACCCAACAGGGTCAACGAGCTGATGCAGCAGCGCGCAGCCGCCAATGGCAGCTGCCGCTAGCGCCGGGCGGTGAGTGGGCACCAAGACTTGCGCGGGGACAGCTCGTTTACTAGCGCGCTGCTTAGCCCCTGGGAGCTTAACCTGCGATCAAGCTCGTGGCGCTCTGGCCGATCTGCGTCCAGAGTCTAATGATGAACATGGATTGTCCGTGTTGCTTGTGGATGGGGTCGTCTTGCCAGAAGCTTATATCAATGCCCCCGGCTGTCGGCAGGATGTCTTGTTTTCCTGCATCATGTCCCAATGGGAAAGGCGCAACGGCTCCTAGAAACAGGAGCAATGGCTGGGAAAACGAGATCACGATCAGGTAAGCTGCGATGCTGTTCTGCAGTGGAAAAATAAGGCTCATGACCTCACCTATTGTTCTGTTTTGGCCCTGTACTCTTTCTGTAGCTGTGCTTTCCTTCCAAGGCTAACCGATTTCCTGCGTAGGTTGCGCCCTTCGCCGGGCTCGCAAGATCAAGTGCGATGAGCGCCAGCCAAAGTGTCTGAACTGCGAACACCTTAAGGTTGACTGCCCCGGGCCTGGGCCTGGATCAAAATTTCGGCGGCAGCTGGGTGTCAGAGTCATTCCAGGAGGCCACGATGAGCAGCTTACCCAGGCCGGTACGCAAAGACAGCGCATATTTCGGTCTTGTGCTGAATGTCGATCTGCCAAAGAAAAGTGTTCGGGTACTAGATCAGCATGTACCCGGTGTCTAATGAAAGGAATTTATTGCATCTATGACTCAAACAGCCCTTCTAGAAGCAAATGCCCAACCGAGCAGCAACCAAAAGAAAAACCTCCTTTTCACACATCAAGCTCATTTTCTTCAATTGAATTAAAGCTTGAGTCTATGACCGAGTCTAGCGCATCCTTATCCGCAACCAAATTCAGTGAATTTCAAGTTGACGATACTTTGTTATGGTACGATGGCGGAAGATATGAATCATAACCAAACCAAACATACAGCTAACAAACCGATAGGCTCAACGCAGAAGACTTACCGTGCCGACAAAACGTTCTGCACCTAGTAGAAGAGTACTTTGACAATACCCATCAATTACGATGCCATGGCTTCATTCACAAACCCTCATTCATCCGATCATTGGAAGATGACTTCAATGGAAGTCGCAAGTCTGACTGTCTGCTGCATATAGTGTGCGCTTTGGGCGCTAGGTAAATATCATCACCAATATTTGGCTAATGACTTTTCTCACTGTCATCAGGTTTTGGGCACTTGGCTATTCTCAACAGGTCCAGAAACTCCCTTCCGAGTTCGTCTTAAACGCTGGAAAAGAGTGGGCTAAAAAGGCTAAGGCTCTCGTTTTTTCTGACCTAGGCGAATTTTCATTCAGGAAATTGATGGTATGCGCATCAAATCCACCTGACATTCAGCTCTTCTAGCAAAATCTGATGCTTTCACAATAGGCCTTACTCCTCGTATATGATTGGGATGTGCGTACGGGAGATTTTACTAGTGCATTCATGCTTAGCGGAATTGCCTCCAAAATGTCCCAGGTGCTTGAGACAGTTTTGGACACGAGAACGTCATCTTATACCGGAGATATCTTTTCAACATGTCAGTTTTCAGAACAAGCAATATGCCATTTAATGTGGAGTTGCTACGGGATGGATACCTGGGCAGGGAGCAGGCCCGCTGCTAGATGATACAAGCGGTAAGATCAACCTTCCTTTCTTCTCTGGGAGCTTCCTCTTGGAGAATCCGTATCGTGACACAGCCAAAGAGACACAGCCAGCCTGTGACGATCCCTCGACGCATCCCATACCTTCGAGCTCACTGGGAGCTATTGGAATTTATGTGGTGCGATTTATTGCTATCCGAAAAATGGCTCTCAGGTACGGCAAACTCTACATTATAAAGATGACATTTGGGAGTTTAGGATTTGAGCTAATATGTTGCAATCGTTTGACAGATTTGTGAATGATCATACTTGTCATTCTCCTATTCTTTTGCAAGACAGAATTAAGAAACTGTCGGCATATTTCCACGAATGGCTGTCAAGTCTACCTGCAAGTCTTAAATGGAACCCAGAAAATATTGATACTTGGAGGAACGAATCACGGCTGAGCGCGCTAGTGGTAATGTGGTGCATATACTCTCGAAGTTTGTGCGATCTTTACAGCGTTGGGATACCAAGTTCGTCATCATCCCAAGATTGGAGTGATTCCTCACCGGAATTACGTGACATTTCCAAGGACTGCTTCCAGTCTTCTTATTACCACGCTCAACAAATAGCCATGATAATCAGTAGTGTTTTACGATATGGAACTGAGGCACTGACAGACGCATGGATGTGGTCTCATGCCTATGATAGCTCAAAGCTTATGCTCTTTTATTTGACCAAAGGTAATGACCCAAACACACCAGTTGGCCAGCAAGAACTGGCTACTGCTATGCCACTGTTACAAGGGAACCTGGAGGCTCTTAGGATTATGATACCGATGTTTTCGTGTGCTCAAAAATGCGTATGTTTTCCAAGTTTCTGCATTCTTACCCTGCCGTTTTCTTCGTTACTGATTAGCCCTATGAAGTATGATTCCCTAGCATCAGCACTGCAAAAATTCGGAATACGTTCTACAGAATCTGGCTCCGGCAGCTCAATTGACGAGACAATTTCTATATTTGATGGTGTAATAAAGTAAGTTAATAGAAGCGTCTATAATTTTGATCTGGAATGGCCTGCTGACATCTCTATCCTACAAGGTTCTCACCCAACTACTCGCCTGTTACTCAAGCTTCCGTGATGAGGCACCAGTGGACCAAAGACTGTATGGACTTTGAAGAGCTAGAGGACTTAATAGTTTCAGAGTCGAAGAGATTGGATACGCCGTTCACTCATCAGGGCTTTAAGACACACAAGAGCGGCATAAATTTACAATCAGAAAATAAGCCCGGGACTAATCCTTCACTGACATATATACAAACATCACTGAATATTGAAACATCTGTTTCTCAGCTTTATGGGTCTATGCTTGTTGACAGTTTGCCGCAATCCACTTTTTTCAACCCGTTCGATACGCTGCAAACCGAAGAATTTGAACGGGAGGCATTCGCAGATGATTTTGTGCCATGGAACACAGATTCGTCAAGCGATGTTTAGTTTAGCGTCGGCGCAATGCCTTTGCCATTTATGTGCACTAGTCATTGAAAGCTTCTGCAATTTGGATATTTGTATTCAATTTTGACAACGCTTTGATAGCGATTGACTATGCGTTATTTGAGACTTGTTTTTATTGGAACTTTCTTGAATTCTTGCATACAGTAGTCGTAACGACATTAAGATGCCTTGGAGAATACCATTCATTGGCATAGCCAGGTATTCTTTCTTTAGACATGCGAAGAATTGATGGGGTATTCGCTTAGGTGAAAAATCTTTGGCCCTCGCCCTCGCCGTCTGCAGAACAAACCAACGATAGCTTTGGCGGATCGTCTATGACGCGTTTCACATGAGCAACGAAGCATTTTCCTATTGCACCTGCCAACCGCATCGAGCCAAGCCATGGGTCCTTTGAAAAATGAAAATCATCCGTTCGGCGTCATTCGTCTCTAGTCGCGGGATCTTGTGATAGTTTGCATTAGCCGGCTGACCCTGAGCGAAGCATTGGCTGGAGGAAAGTTGACGGGTCAAAATCCAACCACATTCAGACCCAGTAGAATTGCTGATCTTAATGCGCAGTTTGAACGTGTTTAAGCGAGTTGTTTTGGTTGGCCCGCCAATTCGAGGTCTTGGTGGTATGAGTACTGTAATTATAGTAGCTCTTCGCTTCCCACCCCAGCGTATATGAGATAAAATAACAATTGCAATAATCAATATCTAATTTACAGTGTTTATTAGTGCCTATTTTTCTATTGTAGCTAGGTGACTCAATATGGCTGCTACTATTGGACCCCATCCTTCACGGAAACAATTTGTTCTGTGTTTTGATGGCACAGGAAACAAATTTGCAGGGGATGGATCGGACACTAATGTTCTCAAGATCTATCGAGTGAGTCCCAGTGCTTTCAGTTCTTGAGGAGAAGGGCATATAAAATTCACTAAAGATCCAATTCATAGATGCTCGACCGAACCAAAAGTAACCAATTCCACTACTACCAACCCGGAATTGGAACCTATGTGTCGTCGAATTCGCTGTCTACCACAGGCAGAATCCAACGTGTTCGCTCTGCCTATCTCAAAATGAAAGATGCTGCCATAGGCTCATCCTTTGACGAACATGTACTCGGAGGATACAAATTTCTCATGCGTTATTACACCCCGGGGGACGACATATACATGTTTGGATTCAGCCGAGGATCCTATACTGCCCGCTTTCTCGCGGAAATGCTTGATTATATCGGTCTTCTTGAGGCTGGGAACGAGGAACTGATTCGCTTCGCTTGGAAAACGTTTGCCAAGTGGCAGCAGCGCAATGGAGACACCCAAGAGGAACAAAAAGAGCGTAGAAGGCTGTTTGAATATATGCTAGCTTTCCGCGAAACGTTTAGTCGGCCGATTAAACACATCCGGTTCATGGGTCTGTTTGATACTGTGAACAGTGTACCTGCTTTTGAGAATCCATGGATGCGGAGGAGCAAATTTCCGTATACGGCTCGAAGTTCAGCGCATATTATTCGCCACGCTGTCTCGATCGACGAGCGCAGAGCAAAGTTTCGACAAGATCTGATTTCCGGAATGACTCCATGGAACCCAATGTTTCCTCATAATCACCACCACCACTGGCATCCGCACTTACATCATGAAGAATATCGTGATGAGGCTCCCAACATTGTAGTGAGCGATGCTGGGTGCGAGGATCAGAACTTAAATACAGCTGCCCCGGAGCAGGAGCAGCGGGTATATCGTCCACCCCATGTACAAGACAACATGCCGCGCAGATACCGCGCACCAGATAGGCAGGGCATTGAGTTGGCGCTAACGGTTCCTGGTCAATCGAGTTCGGATACCACCTCAGTAAGAAGTGACCAATCTGGGCTTTCACTCCAAGCTCGCCGACTTCTTGTTTCTGATGGAACCGCGGGTGCACAAGATATCAAAGAAATTTGGTTTGCAGGACAGCATGGAGATGATGGTGGCGGCTGGAAACTTGATCCGAAGGATGCCTGGCCATTAAGCCATATTCCTCTCGTTTGGATGGTTACAGAAGCCAGAATTGCGGGCCTTCACTTTGATACATTGAAGCTCAAACAGTTTAAATGCGATTCTGATTCAGAAGACACGTTTGCTGAGAACGGGGATAAAACATTCTCAGATAAGGAAACCACCGACGATCAAAATCTCGACGCTGTTTGTCCAGAAACTTCCTTCCATTGTGCTCTCGAGCATGCTAAAGAGAAAGGTATAGTGCATGACTGTCTCAGATTTGGCGGTGGTTTGCCGTCCTTTTCAACCATGTCATGGTGGATTATGGAGTATCTTCCCTTTCGCAGAATGGATTTACAACCAGACGGATCTTGGAAGCCAATTAACTGGCCTCTCCCGTACGGAGAGGTTCGAGATATCCCCGATCATGCAGAAATCCATACGTCAGTAGTTCATCGAATGATGGTAGACCCGAGTTATCGTCCGGGAAATCTGATCATCGGTGGGGGTGGACGAGGAGTGAAAAAGGCTCCCGAAAAATATGGTATTGGCGAATGGACTGTCTCGAGTAATGCGGGCGATCCTGTCAGGGAAACTTATACACGAAAAAAAGAGTCTCAGGGACATGAGAATTAGCAAACTGTGTTCAATTTTTGGATATTATTTTGATTGCAAGCAACATGATGTTTTCATTTTGATATAAATTAAAACTTTTTTTGGATACGGAATTTTGAAAATATAAAGTAGCATTTTTTATTATCAATTGATCTATCTTGTAGTGAGATCTTTCTGTCACTGGGTTAGTTTTCAGATGGAATTCGCGGGCAAGGCTCAATGGTCGTATTGTTACAGTATGCTAACCTGCCAGTTTCTGTGTTGGTTATCTCTCTTAAGTGACTGTCATTGTGACCTGGTAAAACCCATTCATTTCTCTTGTGATAGGGGCACTCCGCTTCTACATATGTGAGAGTCATGTTTTGAGACGTGAAGTTGCACTATATAATAAATTATGGCTGTTACAATAAAATAACTTCAAAGACAGGATAAAGATCAAACTTCCTTTTACTAAACTTACGCAGCAACCTATAAGCTAGGTCATTGTTCAAGTCTCAGCTTTTTTGAATTTGTGGGGCGTCACATGACAGCTAATAACGACATTCTGTTTGAGGCAATATTTCTCTACGGGTCAGATGAATAAAAATAACAGCAAAGGGGGGTATCAAACGCTCGCTTTCATTGGTGAACTATCTCAGTTATTTCACATAGGGCACATTTTGGCAACGGGCATAGAGCCAATTAAAACAAGTCCTGGTGTGAGCGCTTATGCAAGTACCCAAATAGAATTGTGACCAACAGTCACTACGTACTTTTAGCCCTATTGTGGAACGTAGTGTAGTGAGTATTAGTACGAGTTAACTTTCTCAAAAAATTTTTTAAAATTAAAGTAAAATATACTGGTAGCTCAGTTCCTCGAATTTCCTTTTCTAGAAGAAACCCCCCTTACATATAAGTTACCAATAATATTATTATAATCTGGCCTTGCTGAGTCTCCTTTAATCTGGTCAAATCAGCTTTTTAGATCACACTACCCCTCCCCCAATGACCAACAGGCACTAATTCTACACTACGTTCTGTGCCTCCTAGCGTTCATGCGCCATAAAGGCGGGGCGAAGCACCACCTGCCCTTGTACACTAATTTTTAATTTTCCGACCTCTGTTCCTGTATACTAGTATAGGTGAAGAAATGTCCGAAGATAATTTAGGGTATTTAGTGTCCTTATTTATGAGATACATTTTGAAGACCTCGATAAAAAAAAAGCATGAAAGTTAGGACTGTTCCCTATACAGCAAGCAATTGAAATACAACCGACTCAGAATGTGGGGTTTTCCATACTTATCAGGCTGTATTATTTGATCTCCGCAGGTGGGATGGGTCATGCCCAGTGATTGACCAGGAATGTATAACTGCCAGGCGCCGTGGGCTTACATACATACAACTATGTACCAGCCGGCGCTTATATGCATCACCATGCGCAACGCTACGGTGGACCCATTAGTTCAGCTGTGACAGCAAGAATCCTTGGATAAACACTGTTAATATGCATTCATAGCATGTAGACATTCAACAGTGCCGCTCATATGCTCTTCCTCTATATTCTCAGCAATGTATTTTACCAGAGCCTCGAAGTTGGTTTGTAAAGTAGAAATTCACCGTACACGCAATACACCCTTTTGTCCCCAGTAAGTGTCTCGAAATTTACTTCCATTCATGGTGTCAAATTTCTCTTCAAAGTTCTGTTGAACCCATTCACAGAAGATCTCGTCGGCCTCGTTGTTTGTGTGGCTTGACCCGCTAAGAACTCACCTGGCTTCTTTACTTAAAAGATTACTCAACATCCGCTCCGAGGCTTTAAAAAGCGATTTTAAGCATCTAAATAGGCTTTTCTTGCCTATTCGATGCACCACATGTGCAAGTGATTGTGAGCTACGCCCTTCACATGGCCCGCTGTCTGCGCTGCCGGTTGTTTTCCCTCTTCCAGTAACAAAGCGTGTGCCTCGCTGCACAGCATCAGCCTCATCACCAAAAATTTGCCGGGTTATTCACCCCCCGGCGTCAAATGAAATTTTTTTCTTCTTATATTTCACCATAAAGATATTTGCAGCCTCCGCCTAATCTGCACCGTTCTTCGACTTTTCTTTCCCTGTCTTCCTCCACTACACTCACACGCTGGTGAGTAATTCCTTGATTGCTACCTTTCCCTTGAATTTCACGATGAGCTTACTATTTGCATAGGTTATTGTTCTTGCTTCACTGATAACATTCGAATCTGTTTCAACATGCCCGAACTCACCAGTCAAATCTCAGGCGTCGAATGGGAGGCTGCCGGCCCTCAAACCCCAGCACAACGATTTTTCAAGGCGTATGTCGACACCGTGGATTCTGGCGGGTTCAATCATGGCTCTGGCCAGCGGTTTTATGCCAAAGACGCGACATTTCACAACCAGAACGGTGTTCATTATGTCGGAGGCGACGAGATGTGGGCGTGGATGAAGCAACTCTTCAACCAGTTTGAGCGTCTGAAGCACGACTATCTCAGGCTCTGGGAAATTCGCGGTGACGATGGAACATGCCAGATTTACTCGCAGAATGTGAGGAATATCTGGTTGTCGGGTAACACCACTGATAAGCCGTCAGTCAGCGTTCCCATGAGCTTTGTCTGTCGCATCGGTCCTGCAGATGTTCCAGACACTGTTGAAGCACTGCAATTCAAAGAGGTTTGGCTTTACTGGGATACAAAGATGCTTGAGCCTTATTTGCAGCGGGACGCCGTCGTGTTTCTGAAGGAGAAGGCTAGGCTATAGATGAATGCTTTTGGTCGTCGGGTTTACATGAACAGGAAGTACCTGGGGCACGACAAATTTGGTTCTACTGCGGATAGTTTTGGTCTAGGTCGACAGTGACCGCGGTAATTTAATATTCATTCAATTTCTAATCCCCAGAACTTCTTGTCAACGGGTACATCTAGTGCCAGGTCCCGCTAATAGCTATTCACCAGTCCTCGGGAAACAGCTCGGTGAATTTGAATAAACAGTCTTATCCACCCTCTGCATGACATAAAGTGTTCTACTGGATTAAATATGGCCTGGAGGTAACTTTCTGAATGGAATAAGTGGGGACCTGGCAGCATCCGTGAACTTACAAGAGTTGCTTAAAAGACAATGTGGATTGTCTTTGAGGAGCTTAATCTCTACCCATGGGCGGCTATACATACCTAAATTGGGTGGTCCATGCTAGAATATCAGTAGAATAAAAGAGTATTAATATGTGATAAGTACGTAAACCTTAACCAATGCTTACGTCCTTAATTAGATGCTGGTACTCAATTTAATCTAGGAATATCTCGGATCCTTGCCTCGCTGGCACCAGGAAACCATGAATTGGTGAAATTGATCGTCTAACCCAGACGATTAACTCGGCTATTTGCTTTCGCTTCTAATTAGATTGGGTGGAGGAGCCGAGTTTCAAAATCATTAGGTTGCATTGGCGATAGGAGATCCGAGATCCCCATTGGCTCCAGTCCTCTGCGAAGTTCGAACTAATTTGTTACCTTGATTTCCCATTTTCTCGTTCTTGCTCAAGATTGAAGACATTCGTATAATTCTTACGGCGAATACGTACTTAAAAGGTGAGAAACGGGGCTGGCAGTCACAGCCTCACAGGGCAGTAACCCGCCTGAAAGTGACTAAAGCAGCTTAGGGCTTACGCGGGTCTGAAAATCTGGGGGCCAGCGATATACGTCGCAGTGAACTAAACATTGAATGCTAATAATATGGGGTACTTCCAGAGTACTTGTAACTCCGTGAACGTTAGCACCTTTCCGAAATGCTCGATAGTTTCGTCTACTCCGTATTCACCCGCGATAATGACCGCCGAGAACGTGATCACTATGGATCTCTCGGTCCTCGGAAATAGATCTCTGATCAAGATGACAGGATCTCACCAAATCCTTCATTGAGTTTAAGCGTCCACCCTAGGAACATATTTCATTGCCAGGTACTACTGCTTTTCAAAGCTTTTCGAATCCCCTAGGCAAGCAACGCCGTACGCCTAACCTATGGGGCCTGTTAGGTTTTAACCTTTATTCGCCGATAGTTTGTCATCAACCGCCAAAACTTAGGATCTAGGCGAGAATGCCGCGAATGAGGTTACATTCAAAAGTACCATTTCCTAAACAAGAAGCCTAAACAGCTTGAGAGCGTAGCCTTCTACCTCATTCGGCGTCCGCAAGGCTCCAGATTTTTAAATGCTTTTTTGGCTTGCCCTCCCATTCACTCTAATCTTCTCAGGCCCCAGTGATTGGTCTCTAAAGTGAATAACGAGGGGTTACAACACGTTAATTAAGCTTGGCCTAACAACATTTATAAATGTAAGGTCTTCCCCCGAACTTTGAGTCGTGTTTTAGGACAGCCACTCCCGCCAACGTTCCAACCCAGCCCAAGTCTGTCGATCCTGATTCTTGGAAAATTAATAGAAAATGGTGTTCTCTATCAAGAGCTTTACTCCTCTGCTTCTCGCAGGCGCCGCTGTGGCCAACCCGGTGGCCAAGCCCGCCGCCTCCAGACTTCGTCGCCATCCTAGCCCGGCCTCGTTCACCAACAACACCGGATCTGATACCACAGCCGAGACTATCGGCACTTATACTTTCTCTACCTGGTCCGGGGCCTTTTTGGATACAACTGATGTCACCAGCGTTACCGGAACCTTCACAGTGCCCACCCCATCCCTTCCCGATGGCGGCGACTCTTCCACCGCCTACTGTGGGTGTGCTTGGGTTGGAATCGATGGTGTGACAAACTTCTGTTCTGGTGGCTTGATGCAAGCTGGCGTCAACTGGTGCATTGAAAATGGCACCCCAAGTTACTCCGCTTGGTACGAGTGGTGGCCTGCTGAGGCTCAACAGACCTACGACGACATTTCTGTCACTGCCGGTGACCAGATCACCGTTACCATTGACGCCACTAGCACCACTGGGGGTACCGCAACCCTCGAGAACTTGAGCAACGGCCAGAGCTCCACCTTCACCTGGACTGGAGAGTCTCCAGCGCTTTGCGAGGTCACCGCCGAGTGGATTGTTGAGGACTTCACCGTTGGCGATTCGCCTGTCCCCTTTGCAAACTACGGCTCTGTCACTTTCACTGGCAATAGTGCTACTGTTGGTGGATCTACTGTTGATCTTACAAACGCCTACCTTGCCAACATGGTTCCGTCCGGCAGCTCCAGCGTTGTCAGCAGTGCCAGCGTCAACGGTGACGATATTACTTGCACTTACCAATAGAACGTTTGTATTTTAGGTCGGCAACCATTATCATATCAGTTTGCTGGTCAAATCTTGGTGTCTAAGTTACCTACCTTTGACCTATCGATGAGTCGAGATTTATGATTCTATGTGATTATTCCCTACATATGTACTAAACTGTAATTGTGATGTATAGATGTAACAAGTTCATTCTTATGTGGCTTCGTAAATATGTTGTGAATTCCTCAACGGTAGCCCGACTTGTACCAAATGCAATTCCTGTTGTCCTGTAGTAAAGTCTTGGAACGACCGTTTATTTATATAATAATTCGACAGCCGGGAATAACCAATGGATAGTATTTTAGCTTCACATGCTAAGCGGGACAATTTCAGATGACATCCACCCATTATGCTCATTCAATTGTTAACCTCCGAGTGCTCAACATGTGCCGAATTCACCGTTTTCGCTCTATCCGGAACCACTCTTTCGTTATTTTCCGCCCCATGACCTAGTTTGTTCTCTGCCAGCATATTTTCTCCCTGAGTTTTGTGGTTCATACCCCCAAACAATACATCCATTTCTTCGAGAGGGACGTTTTTGGTCTCGGGAATGAAGAAAAAAACGAAAGTTGCAAGAACAAAATTAATCCCAGCGAAGAAATAGAAGGCATAAAATCCTTTGTGGGACAAAAAGATCGGAAAAAATTGTTGGAAAATGGTATTCGCGACATTTTGTGTCTGTGATGCCATTCCTACGGCTTGGGCTCGAACGTTCATGGAGAATACTTCGGATGTCCAGATCCAGACCGTTGCGCCCCAGGAAGGTTTGTCTGTATCGAAGGTCAGTTATATGCTATAGATTTACAAACAAGCAGGAGCCCCTCGACGAAAGGAAAGGAGAGTGAAACTTACAGAACAAGATGAATAAGAAAAGTAAGAAGACCAGCGCGATACCGACGGATTGACTTTTTGCTCCGTTGTCCAAATTCGGCGTCTCAGTTTCGACCGCTGCGACTATAATCATACATACACCCATTCCAATACCGCCTACGATCAGTAGGACCTTGCGGCCGAACCGATCCACAATCCAGATTGCGTTCAAAGTAAATAGAATACCGAAAGTAGCATTTAATGCGTTGATCAGGGCAATCTGGCTTGAAGAGGTAAAGACCTTTTGGTAGATAATGGTTGAATAAGAGTTTAACGAACCCTGGCCAGTCAATTGTTGTCCAGCATTGATCACAAGCGCGAGTAAAAGTCGATAGCGAATGGAACGATCCTTCCATAGGGCGCTGTAGTTGCTGGAAATGGCCTCTTTCTCGTACTCTAATGCTCCCCGGATTTGAATCAACTCCTCTTCAACTTCCTCTTCACTTTCTCGGACGCGTCGTAGTGCCATTCGGGCCTTTTCGACGTTGTTCTGTCTTTGTATATACCAACGTGGTGTTCCGGGAATAGTTGGCAACAATATGAGGATGATGACTGGGACCAGGAGCTGGAATGTGACAACCATCTTCCAATCCCACTCACCAAGGTGGGCAGTATGTTTTGTACATCCAAAGTTAACCCAGAAGCAAATGAACGACCCTACAGAATAGAATGTCTGCCATAATGTCATGATTTTGCCTCGAATTTCAGGAGGTGATAGTTCGCCGATGTAAATTGGACCCGAAGCTATATCCATTTTCAGTGTACTGCATTCACTTCGTATTGGTTGAGTCCGGGAGGAAGTACTTACTCAACGCAATTCCCTGTCCGATACCTATAATGCATCTTCCAGCTAAGAAGCATCCGATATTATGATGTGGGGCAAAGGTCTGCATAAACGTAGCAATGATCACAAGAACACATCCCAAGGCCATGCCCATTTTTCGTCCAAAATAATCAGCAACAGGCCCTCCGAAGAAGAAGCCACCCACGATAGCGCCGACTGTATAAGCGGTGTTTACCGAACCAATAACATTGGAACTGGGGTGGTTGAACCATGCTTTCCAGTTGGAAGAGCCTTGCACTGAGTTGAATACAGAGGCATCGTACCCGTATAACACCATGCATGCTGCCGCGACAGTTGATATGTACCTATAGAAATTAGACAATGAGCTTTTGTTACCTGATTTTATTGTAGTGCGGTGAATGATTGGCATTTCGTACCAGTTATACACTCGCTTCGAGTGAAAGAAATTGGTGGCCATGTTTTCTCTAGTTTCCAGTTTGCTGAAGGAAACCGAGATATCTTCAGCTCTATTCCTAGTTGTTTCAATAACTACCTTCACCACGAGCGGTTGACTCGACTGGCAGAGAGGGATGTATCTCATAATCAAATATGAACAAAAGTATGGGGTATTTATTAACCCAGACAACGCGGAATGTTTGAGCACTATACTCGAACTGTACTTAGAGCCAGGGTCGAATATTTCCACGAATGAGCGGTACCCCGGCCAGCCAATTCATTTCTCCGCAAACCCCAGCCTTGAACGTTGTGGAGAAGATCGCTAGAAGGGTAACGCATAGAAATAAAATTTTAGCGCACGGTCTTTTGCCTAAAAGGCTATTTTAGCCGGTCGTTCGCGAGAGCTAATGACTCGTGTATGCTAGTAACCTTCATGGTGAAATGTAAGAATGCTGTAAGTTACTGGCACTCATGGAAATATTTCCTTACACTTTGGTAGTACCTTTGTCAATGGATATCTATTCGATATAAGCTATATGAAAATCATTATTAAATCTAGTGACTAGTGATGTTGACATAATGAAAATCTGCTGTGGTGTAGCACGGATGGTGCTCTCCGAATGCATACAAGCCTAACATGACACCAGTAAACTGAGCTCCAATCGGCGGTGATCGAGTCATCACATCATTAGCAACCCTTCCCATCCATGTAATCTTTTCAGACTGGTAGTCTTGATGATCGCTGTTTGCCTTGGTCTCTCTAAAGCCAAATTGATATTCATCTCCGCAAACAACACGCAAAATGACATCGGACGCCAAGCTCTCTAATTTCCGCTCAATTATTTCAGAGCCACTCCCATCTGGTGGAGAGAAACGTATTATTCTTTGAGGTGATCCAGTAGCGGAGTTCTTGAGACGAATACCGACGGAACTATATGTGAAGTAATCCATCCACACAACAGTCCCGGCTTCTGTACTCTCGGATTCTGGGAAAAATGATAAACGCGTCTCCCATATACAGAAACGCTCGATCTGTTTTCGCAGAAAAAGTGTTGGACAAGAGGGATCACGAAGTGTGTATGGTCCACCAAATAGTCGAAGATAGCCTGGTCGGTCTGTCAAGGAGAAGTCTTGTTTCCGTGGTGTGTCTGGATGCGGAGGTCAATTTAAGCGTGCATTCATAATTTTTTTAGGAAGTGACAACGTGTGGCCTTACTTTTTCGATACCATCCCAACTGTAGATTCGGCTTCGAAAAGCCTTCCGTCCAAATTACTGAAGTCTTCTCGTGAGGCTGTGTCTGCGAGCTGGATTGGAGCGTGATTTTCTGACCGTTGTGGAACACAGGCCAGTCATCCACCCAGTCTACCGATACCAAAAACGTTTCGCGGCCTTTTAAATACCATCAGGGTGAAGATTTTTAAATGAGTATGACCGAAATGCGTGCTCTTACCAAATACCGATGACTGCCATGTACCATTAGTCCCTTCCACAGGGCGCACTCCCAACAAAACCGCCCACCAATTTCCATCCATATCCTCGACTAAGTCCGCGTGACCAACATTCTGCACTTCGTCATTTTCTCCGTTGTGGCAGAGCGGATTATTCGGGCCAGTAATCCAGGGCCCAAAAGGGCCCTCTTCACTTCGACACACCCACTCACTATGACCACTTTCTGTTCCGCCCTCTGCTGTAAAGAGATAGTAGTACTTCCCTCGTTTGATTAAATGGGATCCCTCGCATACGCCGGAAGATGATTCTCGAATGAGTTGTGGCCCTGATGTTGTTGAGGCACCAGTGTCGAGATCAACAGTGCACATATGAATGGCAAAGTCTTTCAGTCGGACACCTGGCGTTCGGTGTTGTTTTCGACGTGTTTGTGACAGGTATACGGTTCCATCGTCATCCCAAAATAGCTGTAATTACATATGTGATTAGAACTGTATTATGTCCAGTTTTTGTGTTTTCCCACGAAAAAAACAATTAATGGGTCCTCCTACATCTTGATCAAACCCGACTTGGTCAAAATACACGGGATCAGACCACGATGTGGAATCCCAAATATTACTGGTCTTCACATAAAAGCCCAGTGGCCAGACTCGGTCATCTTCCTGTGGACGGTAATGCTCAAAACTGGCAGTAACAACATAAAAAAAACCATCATGGAAACGGAGAGTCGCAGCCCAAACGCCACCACCAGGCTCTGGGGTATGAATTTGTAGCTGACTTGTTCGGGTGATCGCGTGGCCAATTAGCTTCCAACTAACAAGGTCTGTGCTGTGGTATATGGGCACTCCTGGGAAATATTCGAAGCTTGAGGTGACTAGGAAAAAGTCACGGTTGACGCGAATGATGGACGGATCGGGATTGAATCCGGAGATGATAGGGTTCGTATAGACTCTCGCCAGATGACGAGGACTCATTTTGGACAACGGTGTAGGTTTACATACGTATGGATGATCCTTCTTTTTTTTTGTAGTATTATCGAGGATCCCATTTAATATACGCGTGTGGCGTGACTGTGACGGCTTGGGTTGATTGGTGGATAAATACTAACCCTGGCCTGCGTTTATTCCCCGCATTCAAACTATCTGGCAGGGTCTTATTCTCCGAGAACGAGATTAATGAACGTTATTTCTGGCAAAAGCCTGGAATGAATTATAGAAATACAGTAACCATACTATGGGCGAGAACCGGTTATAATATTGCCGCGATCAAGCACAAAATACCCATGAAGGAGGAAAATACTAGTAATTCAGCGGCGCCACACCGGTTCCTCGAGGTTGTTTCTACTAGGATCGTATTGTCACAACCTATTGGAATTTTTTGAGGCTTTTCATCGATGATGGTTCATAATAGCAGCAGTTATTTGATGCATCCTGATGTTCAGAGCTGGTGTCGTGAGTATCTTGGTGGTAACGAAATGAATGAGCTTAGAGCTATCGCTTGAGTTCAATAGGCGGCACTGTTCGAGACCCATCTATGAGGCAGGTTTGGGATCTTCAGCGGCGATTTTGCCACGCACGAATGAAGTCTATTGATCCTTTGCCACGTGGATGGTGTCTACCACAAGCTCTCCCAGCATTATTAGCAGTCCACGATCCAAGGGCCTTTTCAGATATCGAGGGAAATTGAAGAATGTCGAGACAATATGTCAACCGGTTGGGCCTTACGGGGGTCGTATGCCGTGATGACCCATCGACAGCAAGCGTATGAAACAGCCTTTGGAACGCCTACATGGATCTAAGCAATATGAACATGGTGTTAGGTGGAAGGAATAGTCACCAGCTCCACCGGCATCGTCTTCATTGTTGGTAACCCTATCGTTACTAGGACCTACTTACCTGTACTCTCGAAGAAGAGGCCTGTAAGGCTGTCAAAATGACTAGAAAAATATATGTTAGCAATATCGAAGATGAAACCGGCAGGTAATTGCTTTGAGCTACCAATAAGATTGCAATAGCTTCTATGTCTTCGGTTTTCCACACCTTTTGCAGCCCTTATACTTTCATTTAGTACATATTACTGTGTATTGAAGTACTAGATGGGGCTCCATGGATCCCGTCCTGGAGATCATCTTGGCTGCTTGTATTGCCATTGTCGAACTACATATGTACAGAAAATGCGTCTGCATGGGAACTATCAATTCCCTACACATTCTATGTCGCGATTTCGTCTAGTCCCTGCATTTTACGACGATATGGTACAATATAAATGTATGGCGCCCGAGTCTGCATTTAAATGTTGGCATTCGTAGGGTTGGAGCTACAGAGCATATTGTATATACAGGGTAAATGGATTTTTAATAGGAAGGGAAGTTTAATCGTCAATTTTAATTACTACGTACTTATTTCGTTACTCACAATGTCTAATCTAAGTTAACAAAGGTCCAAGTACTGCTAATACACAGTAGAGTCATATCCGAACCTGAACACGCTTATATCTTCCCGGCCTGCTTATTACCCTTCGTGGCCCTAAAATGCTCAAGACACATGTATAGAGCTACTATTGCAGCAAATGCAGACGCAGCGGTACCCAAATACTGTGAATAGTTAGTATCTCAAGACTCCGTTCTGCAAGGGGAAATCATATACTCACAAAGGTGTTGACAACAGCTTCATTATAAGCCAATACCACTCCCGGTAATTGGTCAGCACTAACAACAGATCTTACCCCCGTCGCGCCCGCGTCAAAAATCAAGGTGGAATTGACGCCCGGAGCATACTCAGGGAGTGCCGACCGCAGGGAACTGCTGAGATCTGTTTCTGCAAGTGCTAGGAATAACCCTCCTCCGAAAAATTGTCCGAAAAGAACCATTGCGACACCGATTGGGATCTTTGTTGGCTCAAGGCCTTGCTGCACCGCGAGGATAGGTTGCTGTTGGGTAATACCGCGACCGACGCCAGACAGGACCTGGTAGCCAGCCCAAACTCCTGTCGAAGAGAACGGGGTAAAGAGGGTCATCAGGCCTGAACCAACAGCTCCGATTGTGTTTCCGACTAAAGCCAATATAGAGCTATTCACTCCCTTGGCTAAGACAAAGCATGCGTATTAGCAAAAGCTTATTATTTAAACGGGACAGGTAAGGTCTCGAAGCTGTCAGGCTTAACATTTAACACTTACCAACAAATCCGGTGAGCATCGTCGCTGTTACAAGCGGTGCGGCAGTGGGCATGAAGTACGCGCCGCTCACGATTGGAGTCACGCCCTTGACTGTTTGGAACCAGACAGGCAAGTAGTACGAAAATATCCAGAGGGAGGCGAATTGCGACATGTTGATAAGGCATGAGGAGTAAACTACCTGTTGGCGCATAATAGATGGCGGTATCATTGCCGAATCCCCGCGTCGTGCTTCCCACACGCAAAAGACAACCAGGAGGGCTGCGAAGCCAACGAAAAGGCCAATTATAGTGGATGAACCCCAGGCGTATGTTGTGCCACCCCACTGGAGGGCCAACAAAAGCATAATGCAGGTTGGCGCAAACAGGCATAATCCTACAGGATCAAGCCGGTTAATGGCTTCGGACAGGGTAGCAGCTGTCTTGGATTTGTCCCTCATGTCTGGAACGCGAACGAGAGCAATCGCCCCTAACGTAACTCCACCGGCTGGGAGATTGATATAGAAGCCTTTATTGTAGTTTAGTAGTGATTCTCAATAGTATTTCGGTTGGACATACACCATCTCCAAGAAACTTTCTCTGTGAACGCTCCTCCGATTATGGGACCAAGCACCATTCCCAGTAGAGAAAACGCGTATACCAGAGAAACGAGCTCTGTTCGTATTGTAATAAGTTAGTCGACTATCCACACCTTAAATCGTTCATCTGCAGAGGTTTCTTACTCGGACGTTGCTCTTTCGTGGAGGAGGCAGCGACGATCGCCAAACCCCCGTTGAAGAGGCCAGCACCACCGATTCCACCGATTGCTCGACCAATGATAAATGCAGTTGACGTCGGTGCGACTGCACAGATCAGTGAGCCGACCTCAAAAACAACAACAAATATGAAGAAGACGGTCTAACAGTACGGGTGAGCTGAATTCTATTTCGCGCAATGACTTTCGGATTAGGTTACCTTGGAATAGTAGAATGAGTAAATCTTGCCCATGAGGGGTGCACAAGAACACCTGGCGAGCACTTGTTAGCTTGCCAAAATCCATATATAATGTGATGTTTGAATATCGGTACTTACAAGGTGATTAGGTATGCGCTTCCGTACCAGCCAATATCCTTGATGGTGTGGAAATGGGTGGTGATGGCGGGAATGGCCTTTTCGCGCAAGTTAGTCGCGTGAATAATATTGAAACTCGAATCTTTGGCGTCAGCCAATCAGTACAGTAGCAACTCACAGTCGTAATAATCGTAACGTCCAGACTATAGAGGAATCCGGCTAGCGAAACTGCAGCGACGATTGTATACAGCTGGATCGCAGGCATTGTTTGCGGGGTATTCGCAACAACTGTCGTAGCAGCACTCTTCTCAACATCTTCGTTGCCGCCTACTGACTCTTCGATCCGTTTGGGCTCATTGCTCGGAGAGCCTTCGAAATCAGACGAGCTGGAATCCGGCATTTTAGCGCTGTGTAGGAGAATCTGGGTGTTTCACTACGTGTAGCAGTCAATGTGTAGACTACTACGCGTGAATGTGTGAACAATAGTTGCTAAAGAAAATACGAGGCATCCTTCATATGTAGTTACTTATAACTGGCGCAATGATGCTTCCGTCGGAGTCGGAGTCGTATGTCTCCGACGGAGATATGACTGTAACAAAGGGGAAGATTACTAGATGTGTGTCATCCTCGATAACATGTATTTGTTTATTACTATCTAGGACCCACTCGTCGGAGTCGGAGTACTTTGTCTCCGACAGTTTACCAACATTGTACACCCAGGTGTCAAACAGCGCACTCCATGGGGGCCGGAAAACAAGGTGTCTTTAATGTTCGTATCACGAAACCCTCAAATGGCATGGTGTAACAGTAAAAGCTGGGATTAAAGAACCCCCTATTAAGGAATCCCTTGCCTTAAGGAACCGAAAACTAGATCAAAATCAAACCCCTTATATAAAACTCCTTCTCATCTTATTCCTTGCTATACAACATCCGTTAAAACAAGAGGACTGTGTCAGAGAAAATTACGCAAGGCCCACTATACATGAGAATTATAAGTGTCTAGAAATACATGTTATATTTTATTAGACTACTATATAAACTAGAGTAAGGATCGGGGAGCCCTGCACAATTGATTCCTTAATTCCAGGCCATACTGGTATGATGCAGTTATAAGAGGGTCTAATTGCATGACGCTGGGTCATCTTGCATGGTTTGCCAAAATCTATCGTCCAATAAACCAAAATGATCGAGACGAAAATCATGAAATGATGTCGCCCACAACCCATTCGATGGCTGTGTGGTGGAAAGAGAGACAGATGAGACATTCTCATTTGACAACAGGTCATCAAATCGAGTCCTCACTTGGCTGAACCTCCGACTAGTCTGCAGCCAGGGCTTGTTGTTCTCCACCAAATCGTACCGTGAGCTATGCTCTTCCGTTCTTGTAACTAAACTATCTAACAGAGTAGACAAGTCCACTGATGGTTGAGCATAATTCACATCCCAGTCGTCGGCCTTGAATAATACCAACTTCGATAATGTTGCCAGTACGAGATAGAGTTGCTGTAACGATATTGCGGAAAAGCTGATGTGAGGTTGTAAATTTAGTGACAAATAGATATTCACAAGTGCGCGAGTCGCTGTTAGACACATCCATAACGCATCCGCTCTATTGAGGGACAATCCCTGAGCTGGAGCTGTAGGTGACATGAAGAAGCACAATTCGGAAACAAGTATCTCAACCGCATGATAATGCATAAGCATCATCGCTACGAGAAATTCCTAGTCAGTATTCATTGCATTGTAAATATCACGGACGTAACTCTTACAATCTTGTTGAAGTCTGTCAGGTAGCGTGACTTTGAACTTCTCCAAGTCGGACACCAGTAATTTTAAGTGTACGCCAATGGAACCATTTGGAACGGATGCGTTCGATGATGGGAATTCGCGGATGATGATATGTTTGGCATTCTCTGCAATTCGTTGTAAATCTATTAGATGAACTAGTCGTATATCATTCTCGTATTCGGGAGCTTTCAATATTTCCTCGTAGCATTGCTGGATATTGGTAGTCCAGTGTAGTGGGTTCAAACCACGGAATTTAGAAGATACCTAACAATAAGTGAGCCCAAGAATGACCATTGACAGGAATTAGAACCACTTACACATGAGAAGAGATAGAAGCAGCCGAGGACAGCTCTTCTTTCTTCCCTTGATGGCTCTGAACTCCGAGCCCAATTTGGGTTACAAGTGACGGTAATTTTCATCTCGCCAACAAATTTCTCATGGCTTTGACTGCTCTTGAATGGGATGTACAAGTTCAAATCAATAAGCAGAGAGAATACGAGCCCAAGTAGGGTGTTTGTCTGCGAATTGGCATGAAACAGGCTGTTGTACCAGGTGATATAGACCAGGAGCCCTTGAAGGAGGTCCAGGCTTTTCTCGCCAAGTACGATAAGATGCTCCATCATGTACTTAACAATGTCTTGGCCCATCTGTAATTGATGTACAGAGTCATGATACGAGGCCACTGTCATAATTGCGCGATAAAGAAAGGGGTGTTCTCTTGAGAGGGCCAGAGCCGACATCTGCACGGGAACTGATATAAACGGCACCTGACCAGCCATATCCCGACGGAAGATTTCCAGCAAATCGTCGGGGCTTTTGTTAGCTATGCCCTCCGGTGGCACAAACAATGTCGGTTCAAGCTCATATTGTTGTGTAGGTGGCAACCCTTGCGGAATAGCTTGTCCCGGGTTGATCGGAGCGCTCATGCAAACTGACGCGCTGGAGGCTGGTCCAGTTGACTCAGGTGTAATAGCATTTAACGGCCCGTTATCCAGAGGTTGCTGAGAAGCACCAAGAAGTGAGACTAGACTGTTGACTTTCTGCTCCAGCTGTGCAATTTGCCTTGCTTGGTCATTTCGCCTACATCTTGCGTGTCAATAGCTGCGCAGAGAGGCAGGCGATGCGAGAAAAGTGAGGTTTACCTTGACTTGGGAGGCTTTGGTGGTCGTGGTGTGCTGCGATCCTGCATTACGCAGTGCTTATCGAGGCGTTTACACCTATACGAGCTTTTAGCGTTGACGCTTTGGCGTCGGAGATTGGCCGGACTCGTACCTCTCACAACGTCCGTCTGTTTGACCATAGCATTTAGTCTTTGCCTTAACACAGTTCTGGCAAGCATGTGCTCGGGGATTGACATAGTCGGCCATATTGGCACATGGAAGCATAAGCAGGTCCCAAATCTAGGAAAGGTGGCGCCCGGCCGCTACGGGCGGACATGCCAGGGTATAAAAGGTCCGACGGACTCAAAGGGCACTCCGTCTCCGTCGGAGGGCGCTAGTTACTGATATGGCTAGAGTGGATGGTGTGGAGCAACTATATTCCACTTAGTATGGGGTCCACTAAGTGGGCCGCCTCGTTAGGTGGGGGGGTGGGGTCCCGTTGTCTTCTATGAGTAATACAGTAACAGTACATACTAAGTATCTACTCAGCAGCATAAAAAGAAACTAGCAATAATATAATAAACCCTTGCTACTCTGTACTAAGTACCTACTAAGGCGGACCCTTGTTAGTGGGGAAAATCCCAACAATATGCACTGTTAGCCAACGCCCCCAAAGAACACGCATGGAAGGATTTCCGCATCCGGCTGAGAAGAGTAATGGAATTTGTCCGGCAGAATTATAGGCGCTATACCTAATTGGGATTTAACCCTACTTTGCTCTCATTTTCGCTTTACGGCGACAATGCGATATTAACTGACCCTAATAGTGTCTCTTATGTAGGGAATATTACTAAGAAAATTTGTATTCCAAGGGTCACCCTTTTTGGGCAAGTGGTAAGATGTCTGAGAATGGCATGTACCATCACGTGACGTGGCATATGGCAAAGGCAAGAGACGCCAGATCAATGTACGCAGCACACAGTACATCTGTTAGTATTGACTCTATAGTGGCATAATAACTTGTTAAAACCTCCAATATCGTTGTAAAATACCATGTACTGATAACACAATTACTTTGTGCACTCTTCGCTTCAGTTTTTCTGTGTCTACATTTTCAAAACAAACCCAAATTAAATATATATAGAGCATCAATTCCTTCATTATGAATATTTGAAGTTACTATCAATGGATGGATATCTGTACCATTTGGCCCCTTTACATACATATGTAACTCCTGTGGGTATAGTGTACTGTAGATCAACAAACTGTGAGACCTATCACATTTGAACACTGTTTGTAATGCTTGGTAAATAGCTTCTTTACCCAGTAGCGCAGTACTCGCACCTGTGCAGTACATGTGATCACATCCAAAGTTCGATCTAATGTCGAACTGCAACATTTTAATATTAATTGATCCGTCGGGTATGTTGAAGTATTCGAAAGTTTGACTTTATCTCAATGTAATGCGTACATATGCAAGTAGAACGTCTAGAACTTCTTTAACCTTTGTTTTCGGTGGACTGGTACATTACATATGTAATCTCACTGTCGATGGCTTCATTCATAGGGTCCTGTATTAACTCCTAAGGGGATCAATTTTCAAAGAGCGAGTTATACGATATGGTCAAGCAATAAGCTTCATTTCTCGTTTTAAAAAAAGTAACTCCAACTAATAATCGATACACCCATTTCCGTTATCATTTTCACAAGCCCTAATATGCTACCATATCTAAATATACTCTAAGCCTGAGAATTGCTTAAACATCAGATCAATTATCAACTTGCTATCTTCCATCTAAACTCCACTAATCTAGCTACTCACGCCACCTTCCCACCTAGCATTTGGATCCAGTAGTGTCTGCATCTCGTGTAGAACCTCGTACGGCGGGGCGTCCTTCGCCACAAACATATTATTTTTTAGCAATGCCTCATGGAATGCCACCGTCGCTACTGCCCGCCTCTTCTTCAACCTCTTCGCGTAGTCGTCAAACACTTCCTTCTGAATCGTCGCAAACAAATATTTTGGGTGCACACCAATCACCTGGGCACCCTTCTGGCCAAAGCCAAACGAGGTCAAAGAGAATGCCTTGATACCAGCTGTTTGAATATTGTGGTTCAGAAACGTGATATAATCGTACTTTTCGAACTCGGGGTCTAAATTATCCAGATTTCGGTTGCCTGGGACGAGCCCGGTGCTCATCATCTGCAGGCAACCATTGAGCATCCAGGAACTCGCAGGACCCTTCGGGTGCCCGGTGACGCTCTTTTGGAACACGCCGAGGGTGCGATTCCCTTTAGTACGCCCAAGATGAGAAAGCTGACTTTGGATGATAGTGCATTCGTTCTTTTCGTTCATGACAGTTGAGGTTCCGTGGAAAGAAGCTACAGTCAGATCGTCAACACTGAGACCCCAGGTTGCCAACGCTCCTGTGATGGGCGAGATCTCTGGGTGATTACGCCAAAAGTGGTTCCCAAAGGAGCCAAGCATCTCCTGTTCTTGCATCTGAAATTTGAGATCAATTTGATTGGCCATATAAGTTCGATATTCAGATGCATTGAAGTGAGCATCTCTGGCCGTAAGATGCAAAATCGTGTTCTCAAGGTCAGTGAGCTCCAGTTCTTTGAAATTGGTGATTTGCTGTCGTCTTATGTCCATTTGTTTTCGACGATATTCGATATCAAGAAGTGGCGATGGGAACGAAGCTGGTGATTCCCTTGCATTTGCTAGCACTCCTTTTCCCGGAGCGGGAACAGAGCGGCCAACTTTGTCGCTGGAGATCCCCGTGAAAGCAATGATGCCATAAATTGGCAGTCCCATCTCAATTGCAAGCTTTGCAGTGCAAGCCACATGGAGCCCTGCGCCATGGGATTCCATGAACCCCTTTCTCGAAGAGGCTGCAGGCCGTGACATCTCCTTTGGATCCCGGCCTGCCTCACGCTCCAGTTCGGCATTGCTGGTAGCCTTCATGTTCGCAAACTCCAAAGACGTGTATTCTGAGAACTCGTCAACGCTACCCACAAAACACATTTTTGCCTTGCCTTGAAGAATGAGATCATAGGCTGTGTCAAGTGATTCGATAGAAGTTGCGCAGGCTCCAACGGACGTCTTGTTTGGTCCACTTGATGAGAGCAACAACATGTTGACCCAAGCTCCAACTGTATTTAAAAATGTCTCTTGCAGAATATCATTTTGCACAGGCTTGTCTTGCAACCGATCTCGGTACATTTTTTCTGCGGAGAATGTTCCACCCAAGCCACTCCCAAAGCAATTTCCAAGCTCCGAGATATGGATGTACTTGTAGATTTCATAAGGGTCCGTGATTCCCGCTGAAAGGAGGCCTTCGACAGTTGTTACAAGTGTATACAAGGTGACCGGGTCGACCTGGTGGATGATATCGTCCGAAATGCCATACGTCCGCGGATTCCATCCCGTAGGAATCTGTGCTGCAACATTATTTCCGAACTTCACGGCTTTGGGAACATGTATAACCGCCCCCTTTTTCATGACCACATTGTAAGAGTCAGACTCCAGGCTTGGAAATATTTCCACCTTGTCTCCGTGTTCTCTCTTGAAGCTCACAGCGGCGTCCTTGGACGTTTCGAATGGTGCAAGGTCCTCTTGTACGACAATTTCTTGGGTTATTTGCTTCTTGTCGGGATCGTACTTGTCGAAAAGAGTTGGCTCAATCAGCCGAATACCTGAATGTTCACGAATATATGCCTCGTAACGGGTTTTCACGTCATGTTCCTCAATTGGCTCTCCTGATTTGACATCGATCCATCCAGCCGGCTTATTCCCTGAGGCCTTGGAAAATTTGATAAGTCCCATAATCCAAGCCATTTCGGTGCATCCTTCGAGCGAGAATTCGTTATACGCTTCCATTTCCCAGCGAGTGCGAGAATTTCCGCAAGGCCCAAGCTCTGAAAAACCTACTATTACAACAGTCTGGTCAAGTGAGACCATGGAATCCAGTTTCGAGCGGAGTGGCTGAATCTCTGTTTCGTAGTTTGGCAAGGCCGGAAACCCGAGCTCGATTTTCGCACGTATTTTCATCGCATCATGTTTTTTCTCGATTGGCTCTATCACTTTCAGATCCGATCCGTTGTCAAGCGCTAATTCCGCGGCAACAGCTCTACGGATATCGCTCAGGCTTTTGATATTATCCTGGATCACATTCAACTTGTCGGGGAAATCTGGTACAGTATCAAGGCCGCCGCTGAAATCGGCGTACAGCGGTTCTTCCTGGCAAAACTCGACCAAAGGTCGACTCAACAAGGCGAGAATTATGAGAGCCATTTCTTCTCGGGAAAATGTTCTCACGCCAAGTTTTTCAACATCCTCAGCCACTATATCGTTCTGATGCATCAGACCAGTGCCACGAGTCCAACCTATCGAAGTACCACAGACGGAGATAAAATCGCTCCAATTTTCAGAACGCCATTTTGCAAACAGACTTTCGAGTGCCATTTTTGACTCAGCATATAGTCCATCACCCCCAAAGACACCGTGGTTGGGCGACAGGGGAAGTATTGCATGAGTGGGCCTTGTTCGGTAGCCTGCAGCCTCCTTATGTCTCTTAATAGCTCCGAGAAGTCGTATAACATTTGTCAGCATGATGCGCTGTGCTATCTCGCTCTTGGAGTCAATGCTGTCTATTTCTCGCCCTGTAACGGAAATTGCGGCGAATGGAATGACAATATCAAGATCCCACCCAAGGCCTTGTTGTTTGTTGTAAATATAATCAACCAGAGCCTCGATATCCTGCTGGCTACCTTGGTTAAATGGAACCAGAACAAGTTTGGAGCCTTTAGAGCCGTGGACCTGGTAGATCTTCTGGTACTTGAGAGCTGCTTCGGATGAAAAGCTATTTGTCGTAACCATGACTTGTGCGCCACCGGCGAGAAGGCCTTTCAGTAGCTCTGCACCAATGGAGTTCGTTCCAGCCCCAGTTAGAAGAACCGTTTTGTTGGAGAATGAGAGACCTGTGCTTGAGATTTGATCGATAGCCTTGTTGTACAGTATGGTCATTGTGGAACTGAATTTCCATTCTTTGGCATCCAAACGTTTTATATGTGGAAGCCGGAGAGTTAGTTCACCAAGATCGTTTTTTGATTTATCTTCACACCTTGGATGCTCAGAGTATGTAATATTGCCCATGTCGTCGATATGTGTTCGAGGGCCAAGGAAAGTTGTGGTGCTTCTAAAAACTGGAATAGATGCAAGTGACTGTGCAACACTATTGAGAAGCAGCTTGTAAAAGTCCTTTTGTTTTTCATCGTCACATTGCGTCAACATGTATTTGATTGACTCCACTAGCCGTGCGCTGGACTTGTTGGCCAACCGGTAAGCAATATTATCAATCATTTCATTGTCGACTTTCACTGTTCCTCGGACTATACCGTAGAAAGTCGCCGTGAGATCTTGTAATGCCCAAGTCCAGTAAGAGGAGTACTCTCTAAGCTTCTTTGGGTCAAAGACAGGAGTGATACCATTGGCATACGCCTCACCGTGCTCAGCTACCCACAGATCTAACTGCTTCTGAAGACCCAACATAGCGCTTTCCGTGTGCTCTCCGGACTTGACGTCGGCGTTGAGATCAATATTGAGGAATTGAGCGTAAGCCTTTAGCTTCTGTTGTGCCAGATGCTCTTGTCTCCGAACAACGTTATTCAAGGCTTCCGGATTCACCTGGACAGCGGATTGCTGCTCCTGTGAAGCCTCTTCCAATGCCAACCCGGCAGCTTTGGCATAGTCTTTGACCAAGACATCCAGATAAGAATGAACTTCCTTTACATCCTGAAGCCGGCTTTTAGGAGGCGAGGAAATCGTAGATAGGAGCACAGCATCTTGGCGGCCAACTTGGAAGCCCCAACGATCTTCAAGATACGTCCTAAGCCTTGCCATACTTACATCTCCCGGCATTGATGTACTAATAACGCGTTGTACCAGGCTATTCGTCTGCTTGCCTAGCCGTCTTTGAGCATTTGTGGCGGAAAGAGTTGCCCCCAGGTCCGTCAAACTGAGTTCCTCGGATCTCTCAGGTAGGTTACCGAATTCACTGAGAAGGTCTCCGACAATCTCGTTCTCTAAAGTTGAGCGACCTACACATTTAAAATTTTCAAATTAGTTTTTTTTTTTTTTTAGCGATAATGCATTTCATGGGTCTCATACCACCGACGAGAGCTTTTATATTACTGCCAAGGGAAATATCTCCAATAGACTTTTTCAACTTTTGAGCAATAACAGTAAGAACTATGTCTTCTGCTTTCACTGGAACATCCTCAGTTATTGAAATAGATTTGAAACCGGCTCCGCTCTGTTCGGGTGACGAAGTGGATGACTTAGGTGATATTGTAGCAGGCTCGGTCAACGGCGCTTGAGCTTTGGGTGTTGTGTCGGCTTTAGGAGGTTCTTGTTTCGGTATCTCTTCAGACTCTACAGCCGTATAGTAGATGTCACTTTCACTTGTTTTGAGGTTCAGAAGCTGCCTTTGGATTGACAGGGCTGTGTCATGGTCTCGGTATTTCGTTTGAATGGTTTGTTTAGCCAAACCAGTGAGAGTATTTGATGGCCCAATCTCGACGAGTCGCTCAATCTTCTCTTCCCCCAAAAGAGAATCTTGTGTATCAATCCTTTACCATCCATCTGTCAGCATATTGACTCTAGGCATTCAAAGTAAATGTCTGAAATCAACGTGTTTGACCACGTGACATGAGTGAATCTTTTTGGACGTGGTGGGAAAAATGGGAGGCTCACCATTGTACAGGATATGCGAACTGGTGACTGTGAGGAATGAATAACGATTAGCTATTGCTTTTGTATGCTTTCGAGTTGAGATCGCCGAGCCCAGCGAGTAAAACTGCCTGCCAAACGGGGATCCTTAGATGAAGGCAGAACACTTACGCTAAGAGCTCCAATACCAATGTGTAAGTACGAGATCTCTCATCCTCTGTGACTACCGTCATCTTGAGAGCGAGAATATGTCTTGAGACGAAGGCCGCGGTGCCGTTGCTCTCAACTATTGGTCCGAAGGAAGGTGGGCGTATCATGTATCGACTGGAAAGGCAGTTTGGAAAATGGAGTTGTGCTCGGGTATAAAGTATCTCAGGTAATGGTTCTCAAAAACAAATAGTAAATGTATACTATGTTGTTATTCCTTACAGGGTGTCAGCAAACAGGCTTTGGGGAGCGACGACAAGAAATCATCAGATAAGCGTTGGTTTATTACGAGATTCCTCAGCACACAATACTACCCAAATTATAGACTTCCAGATAACTTTTAGGAATTCTACAGCTGAAACAACACATTCGTGATTGTGGGCTAAGCTTACGGCACGGTTAATTTGGCGTGCTTCCAGAATATTTTAGGGTTCTTCGCCGCGGGTCAGCGCACGTTTGTTTACAGTCAGCTGCAACCCGCCCCCTACTAATGCTATGTATTGGTATCCTCTTATACTAATCAGGCAGTATTAATGAAACAACGCTAATACCACAGCATGGTGCATGTGTGTGTTACATACACTATTTAATTCAATTAATCCGGTATTTAGTGAGCATAGTGAATGATAATGTATGACTTTACTAACACTAAAGTGATAGCGTAGTAAGCGAAATTACATACATGTAATGGCGAACATGAGTATCGACATGTTTCTGGCCTGGACCCTATGTAAGCTTAGTAGGACCCTGCGCAACAACCAGTGTTTGCTGCACACTACCACATGTATTGTAAGCACTACACAGGCAATCTAGAGGAGATAGATAAGGGCTATCTGGGTTGGGTTCTGTAGTTGTACAGCATCAAAAACCACGTGGTATCCTTCAAAAACGTGGAAATAGAACTCATTCACTCGATCACTTAGTATCATCCCCTGCCTATGTATCGCAAGTCATACTATACACACCTTACTCCGTCCATGCCCTCGTTGTCTCAAGGTCTTGTTTGACAAGATTCACATCATGGCCACTCTGTCGGCAGGCATCAACCGCAGGCACAAGCAAATGATGATGCACCGCCAGACATCATCTCCAACCTCGGAAACTCTAGCGACTCTCGGATCCAGCTATGAAATTCTCACACCACCCTCAGATCTCTCTCTCGCAAATTCGCCCCCAGACTCTTCGCCCCCAGAATCGACCCACGGTGACGAAGAGAACCACATTCCTGCTTTGGTCCTCCCACTAGAGGACTCTAGTATAATCCCTGCAGATCTCTATAATTTAGCATCTGTGATGAGGGATCGATTTTTCCAACATATCGGCAACCCGACGGCTGCTGGTGATGAACCGTTTTCCCAGGAGTCCCTGCTAGAGCTTATCACAGACTTTCTAGACTTCAAAGCAAAGCTTCTACCTACTTGGCCAGGCGCCGATAGATCATCCAGGCAGAGGCTTCTTAGGGCTCTCCTCGACCATCTCGAGAGAGATGTTCTTACAGATGACATTCACACCATGGCGGTGAGATCATCGGAAAACCCCGAGAGACCTGCTAAAATCATTCGATCGTACTACTCGGCGTGCCATGCATCCTGTCGCCCCATATCTCAGTGCCGGTCTGCGCTGCTGGAGTCCGTTTTGCGTCGTGACTCCAAGTTGTATGCCGTTCTTGGTGGTCAAGGAATAACTACTGGCTACCTGGAAGAGCTACGCGAAATTCATACCGTTTATCACGGCTACTTGGTAGACTTTATCGAGACAATGGGGGATTTTTTGAAGTCCCTTGCATCTCAACCAGATATGAGTCAATATTACCCACACGGTCTGGATATCAAAAAATGGTTACAACACCCTGAAACAACACCAGATTCTAGCTACCTTGCTGCTTCCCGAGTCAGCTTCCCTATAATTGGAATCCTCCAACTCGCGCACTATATGGTTAGCCTGAAGGTCTTGGGTCAAAGTCCCTCAAGTTTCCTTCCGAGTCTTAGCGGCATAGCCGGCCACTCTCAGGGGTTGGTAATCGCTACAGTGATCGCTAGTGCTGTGTCTTGGCCATCCTTCAGCGACTTGAGTCGCACTGCTGTCGAGATACTGTTTTCGATTGGTGTTGTCAGCCAGCAGGTCTATCCTGAAACATCACCGGACCCAAAGATAGTCGCGAAATCTGTGTCCAATGATGAAGGCATCCCGTCCTCTATGCTCAGCATTCGTGGCATCTCCGAAGCTCAAATCCAGGAGCACGTTAATGTGTCCAATAAATATCTACCTGAAGATAGAAAAATTTCGATTGCTCTGGCAAATGGGCCACGGAACTTCGTGGTTGCTGGTCCCGCTACATCCTTGTGTGGGCTCAACGCACGTTTACGGCAGTTCAAAGTGTCGTCAGAAGTTGACCAGACTCGAGTACCATCAAAGGAACGCAAATCGACTCTCACGAACCACTTTCTACCTATAAGCGTGCCTTTCCATACCAAATATTTACAGCCGGCAATTCCGATATTAAGAAAACGACTTAGCCATATATTCATACCCAGCAACAGTCTACAAATTCCGGTATATGACACAAACACTGGCGAAGACCTTAGCTCTTTGAAAAATGAGGATATTCTTGACAGGCTACTATACCTGATCACAGTCGCCCCTGTTCAGTGGCTCAAGGCTTCAACCTTCGAATCAGCGACCCATATCGTTGACTTTGGTCCTGGGGGAGGTTCCGGTATTGGCGTTGTTACTAGCCAAAATAAACAAGGGACTGGGGTTCGTGTCATTATGGCAGGTGCTTTGGTTGGGAAATCCTCTGAAGTTGGTTACAAGTCCGAACTTTTCAGTAGAAACAAAGATTCTATTGTGAAGTGCAAAAGTTGGGCAAGAAACTTTTGCCCAAAACTGATTCGGACTACCGATGGTCAAATTCACATTGAAACGAGAATGAGCAAGCTCTTACACATGCCACCCGTAATGGTTGCTGGCATGACGCCAACTACTGCATCCTGGAGATTTGTTTCAGCTACAATCAATGCCGGATATCACATTGAATTAGCTGGTGGGGGTTACCGCGATGAAGCGACCATGACAGCAGCATTAAACAACATCGTGGCTTCAATTCCACCCGGACGAGGAGTTACTATCAACGTCATATATGTCGATCCTCGTGCAATAGCATGGCAGATTCCACTTTTGGAAAAACTTCGTGCGGGAGGAATGCCAATTGATGGTCTGACCATTGGGGCTGGAGTGCCATCAATCGAGATTGCCCAGAGCTATATGAACGACCTCGGATTGAAATACATTGCATTCAAGCCTAGTTCGGTAAAAACAATCAAGCAAGTCATTAGCATTGCGAAAGCAAATCCAACCTTTCCCATCATTTTACAGTGGACTGGTGGCAGAGCCGGAGGTCATCACTCTTTTGAAGATTTCCACACGCCAATTTTGGAAATCTATGGCCAGATTCGAGATTGCGAAAATATCATTCTCGTCGCTGGTAGTGGCTTTGGCTCAGCAGAGCATGCATATCCATACTTTACTGGAGCATGGTCTAAAGCTTACGGTTTTCCTCCAATGCCCTTTGATGGTGTGCTACTTGGAAGCCGCATGATGACGGCAAAAGAAGCTTCCACTAGTGTAGGGGCCAAAAAGCAGATTGTTGAGACCCAGGGACTTCATGATAGCCAATGGGAAAAAACATTCAAAGGCGCAGCAGGGGGGGTCATAACTGTAATCTCAGAGATGGGAGAGCCTATGCACGTTCTAGCAACTCGCGGTATGAAATTCTGGGCAGAAATGGACAGTATTTTAGAAATGGGCCAAGATCAGATGGTTGCTGAGCTAGAAAGAAAAGGTGGCTACATCATCAAAAAGCTCAACGAAGACTTTCAAAAAGTTTGGTTCGGCAAGAATACTGCTGGTGATGCTGTGCTATTGAAGGAGATGACCTATCAGGAAGTACTTATCCGAATGGTCGAGCTGATGTATATCAGTGCCAGAGGCGTATGGATCGATCAATCATTACAGACTCTTACAGGTGACTTCATTCGTCGAGTTGAGGAAAGGTTCGCAACGAGTGTCAACAGTGGATTCATTCTTTCAGATTATGCCGACCTTGATGACCCTCAAGTGGTGCTGGATACCCTTGGAAAAAGTTACCCTGATATCCAAGACCATATTATTACTCCTTTGGATATTGAGTTCTTCTTATCACTTTGTCTGCGTCCAGGCAAGAAACCGGTTCCTTTTGTTCCGGTTCTCGATGAGAATTTGAAGTTCTACCTCAAGAAAGATTCCCTATGGCAGTCAGAGAACCTTTGGGCTGTTGTTGGTAATGATGCAGATCGCACACAGATCTTGCATGGACCGGTAGCAGCTAAACACACGATGATATACGACGAACCCGTCCAGGATATACTCGACTCCATTAAGAATGATCTGGTCTCTTCATTACTCAGAGATGCTTATAGTGGAGAGGCCAGGGATGTTCCAGTCCAGGAGACTCTATTGGAAATAACGCCAAAAGCTTATTGGTCTGACTCTGACAGTCATGTATCCATCATCGAGTCTTCAAAGGCAGTCATCTATGAGCTTCCTTCAGCATATGATGATTTACCCTCGGCAACTTCGTGGTTTAGAATGATCGCAGGTGATCAATATACATGGCGTTATGCGCTATTCACTTCGGAAACGGTCGTTTCCGGCACGAAACGGTTACCAAACCCTATTCGCAAAATCTGCACGCCTTCCAGCAATCTCCGCGTGATTGTTGAGAACCCTAGCGAGCCATCAAAAACAGTTATCACTATTCAAGCTGCATCGGATTCGGAAGAGACCGGTGCCATCGTGAGGATTAGGCTGCAGGGAAATCAGAACATTGTTTTTGATTGCGTATTAAGTCCAACACATACTCATGCACTGCCAACCCTGCGGCTAGCTTTCTCATACCACCCGGATACGGTGTACGCACCGATACAGGAGATTTCAAATGGCTTACTCGATGAGGTTTCGGAATTCTATAGAAGTATTTGGTTTGGCGATCAAAACCTCGACTACAATGCGGAACCTACGCAAGATTTCTCGGGAGAAACCATGACAATTACCCGTGACGCAATTAGCTCTTTTCTCCAAGCCACAGGTAGTAGCTGCGAGACATACCTTAGCCGCGCTAATCAGGAACTGCCTGCACCATTGGACTTCGGCATTGTTATTGCTTGGAAAGCCCTCCTGAAACCAATATTCCTGAGGCAAATTGGTGGCAATATTCTCAAGCTTGTCCACCTCTCCAACAAGTTCAAGCGCGTGGATGGAGCAGGTACCCTAAGGGCTGGTGACACAGTATCGACTTCTTCCCGCATCACAGCTATTCGTATTCAGGATGCTGGCAAAGCCGTTGAAGTACTTGCGGTCATTACTAAGGATGGAAATCCTGTGATGGAAGTTGTCTCGCAATTCTTATATCGCGGAACATATACTGACTTCGAAACAACTTTTGAACGGAAAGTTGAAGTTCCGATGGAAGTCCATTTGGGTTCACGAAAAGACGTAGCGATCCTGAAATCCAAACCATGGTTTCGATTAACCAACCCGGACTCCGACCTGTTGGACAGGACGTTCATTTTCCGTCTTGAAACTAGGACGCAGATTAAGGCGACCTATATTTCTGGCACAGTTTTCGAGAAGCAAGCTACAGACGGTGAAATCTCGGTAGCGTCAATCAACTTTACTACAGCACTCTCAAGCAATCCGATTTTGCGCTATCTCAACACGCATGGGCGCGAAGTCGAAGGTCCAGTCTTGCTCGAAAAGGCAATACCAGTTCATGGTGCCAGTGGAATTCCACTAAACCGACCAATTTCTAGCGCTGCTTATGCAAATGTCTCCGGGGATTTCAATCCTATACATGTGTCGAACACTTTTGCATTGCTGGCTGGTTTACCTGGTCCGATAGTCCATGGCATGCATACAAGCTCTGCCATTGGATCACTGCTTGAAACTTGGACTGCCAACGGGTGCGTTGGCGCAGTGCGCAGTCTTGAAGCTTCTTTTGTCGGGATGGTCCTTCCGGATGATCTGGTAGAAGTCGAGTTTTGGCATACGGCTATGATCAAAGGCCGCAAACTGATCAAGATAACTGCCAAAAATACAAACAGTGGTGAGGTTGTGTTGAAAGGCGAAGCTGAGGTGGAGCAGCAGCGATCTGCTTTCTTGTTCACCGGTCAGGGTTCACAGGAACAGAACATGGGCATGGATCTTTATGCCAGTAGTCCAGTTGCTCGGTCTGTGTGGGACATTGCCGACAAATACTATTTAAATCAATACGGTCTGTTGTCTATTCCTGTAAACAATGAACAATTACTAAACCTTTTTCTAGGCTTTGAAATAACAAAAATCGTCAGAGACAATCCAAAGGAGTTGACCGTTCATTTTGGAGGCGTTAATGGCAGACGTATTCGACACAATTATATGTCATTGACTCTGCAAACCTATGGTGATGACGGTCAGCCAATCCTAGATCAAGTCTTCAAGGATATCAATGAAGACTCAGAGTCCTATACTTTCCGCTCACCAAAAGGCCTTCTCTTTGCAACACAGTTCACGCAAGCGGCTATAACTCTGGTGGAGCTTGCACGGTATAAGGATATGGAAGCACGAGGTCTTATTCCGGACAATTGCAACTTTGCAGGCCACTCCCTTGGGGAGTATCCGGCTTTGGCAGCTTTCTCGCAAATCATGTCGATTGAGCAGTTAGTGGCAATTTGTTTCTATCGTGGCATGGCGATGCAAGTAACCGTCAAACGTGACGAGCAAGGAGCTTCAGACTACTCCTTGTGCGCTGTCAACCCGAGTCGGGTTTCGAAGACTTTCAACGAAAAGATGTTGCGCTGCATTACTGAGACCGTTTCACAAGAGTCTGGGTGGCTTCTGGAGATTGTGAATTTCAACATCTCCAACAGACAATATGTCTGTGCAGGACAGCTCAAAGCACTCGATTGTCTGACAAAACTACTCGACTGCATCTCCACGAAGCTAAATGTCGAATGGATGAATCGATCTGAAAGTGGGACAGACGATGAGGCCAAATTCTTATATACCATCCGTTCCATCATACAAGACGCTCAAGCAAGCGAAACAGCCATCGAACTGAAACGAGGGACGGGAATTACACCTCTGGAAGGGATTGACGTGCCATTTCACTCGACTTTCCTTCGTCCAGGGGTTTCCACATTCCGTGAATTTCTCGCATCTAAAATTGATCCGTCAAATATTGATGTGAAAAAACTTGTCAATAAATGGGTACCCAATCTCACGGGAAAGCCATTTAGGAATGACAGAAAGTATTTTGAACATGTTTACAATCTTACGGGATCTGTGGCTATCCAGAAGGTATTACAAGAATGGAGGGAAGGAGGTTTAGTGCGTTAGAATTTTTAACAATACATAGATTTATTTGTTGATTTCTTTAATATAATGTGTTTACGGAGTATTCAATATGACATTAGCCCTAACTGGCCCGATTCGGTTAGTGGATGGAAGGCGGTCAGCTGTCGGGCGGTGAGTGGTTCCGCGCGAAATACCGAGGTGCTAATTAATCAGAGATGACGCCAAGAGCGTCTGAGAATCCGAGTCAGGGTCTCGAGGCCAAGAGCTGAGAATCTGAGATAGCGCCAAGCTGCGATAAGGTTCGGTCGATCTTCGTCGCCTGGTGTGTCACAAAGCAAGACCAACCAATTAGAGCGCAGTAGTTACCCAGATATCAATACGGATTACGGAGTGCAACGCTCCGTATTCTCGTTACTAACCACCTCACTATAACGTATACGAGCTCTATACGGTGGCTCATGGAAACTTAGATTGATAGACATCTATTGCTTGAGCGTGTTTATACTAACAATCACTCAGCAATTTCAATCTAGGCGCTTACTCGAATACGGAGTACTTGCTGGCGGCTTGGGTTTGGGCCAATCCTCGGAGCATTACACGTTGTAGTTTCTCGCTTAGGAACATAGTGATAAATTACTAGGAAACAATGTTTGACTAGAGTATTTGAATATTACTAAGAGTGCTGCGCTAGGAGGTTGCTCACATAGTTTGTACGCATTTATATGCTCAAGCAAGTACCGGGATTGAAGCTTTGAATATTAGCCGACACCTTTGTCACGCCATTGTATCTATCAATTGAATAACAGTGCATATGCAATCTGTGTCCATTTTAAAAGCACCAGTCACATTTGGGAACCTTAAGTGTGCCAGGTCCTGTCTCAGTTTCAGCTGTACCTAACCTTAGGAATCCTTTAAAGTTAGAGTTATATACTTGCATGAAAGCGGCAAGGAGTTATAAGTAATCAACCACATGTCATTCACGCATAGAGTGCTTATTTAAAGTTCAATTCAGGTGGGATGATTTTTACTTTCTGGGTATGTGGCATGACATGGTGCATTGCGGTGCAGGCGCCCTCGTAGATAGTGCTGCTACCTGGATCTTCCTGGCAGGTGTCCAATGAGGGCAGAAGCTTAATCAACTCTGCTCGAATTGGCAATACGGATGAGTCGCTCCCATGCTGGTCGTAACATTGGTGTCTAAGCCACCCCTGAGAACAAGGGTGGTACAATCACACCATATAGATATAGAATGTTTGCTACTAAAGTGAACATTTCTTGGAACAACAACAAAGTTTCTAAATATCCATAGAGTTTTGTCATAGGTAGCTACGGCATGAGACACTCACAGTGTCACCACAGCAGGCTCCCAGATGCTCCATGTATCCGATGCGGCAGCAATGGACTAGAGACAAAAGCAGACATTTCTCGCATCTTGCAGTCAATTGGAAGGACAAGCAGGTAGAGAAGACATCCCGATCTGACGTACCTGTGTATTTTGTAATGGATGCGAGTTGTGTTTGCCTAAAATGAGAGAACCCTTGAATGCTAGGTGACTCAAAGAATAATGAAGCTCACCGGCCTAACCAAAGTGGGAGCGAATAGTTTGAAGTATGGGTAACGGTTAGTGCTTACGCCACCCATGCTAGTTTGATATCATTCCCTGAAACACGTGTTGACTACTCCGTTCGTATTATTCCGTGGTCGTACTCCGTATCGTCCCGCGTCATTATTACTTATTGGGAATTGATGCGGGCACCCTCGCTAATCCAAACCCATCGTAGACCCGAAATCAAATGTTCTAGTAAATTCTTAGTGGCTTTGATCGTCCGCTCCCGGTTCAGAGACTCCAAAACCCCTCTATTCCTCATGCCGATCCCTGCCAAATTTTGACGGACAATTTGAGGCCGAGTTTTTCTATGAGAGTATGCATTCAACGTGAAAATATGGCGTTGATTGACTCGATCTAAGCTTACTGATTGCCCCCGCCCCTGAGGATAAGGATTCCTCCCCGGCTTTGGGGATAAGAAAGCCCCGGTCGGCCGTGCCAATATAAAGCACAATTGACGATCCCAATCCGCTCTATACTATTACCAATCCGTTGTTGTTGAGTGGGCACGGGGCGATATCCCGACGTTGGAACTGGAGCAGGAAACTGATTCCAAGTCCCTTCATACAAATGCGCAACATGGTGTGAAGCCATAGCGAAGTAAGATCTTGAGGGTGGCAGTTCAAGCTAGGCCGCTGAGGCGCCACGCTTCGTATTTGAAGCCGAGTCCGTATTTGAAGCCCCGTATCCGCCCCTATCTCAAAATTGAGTTGTTGCGTGCGCCCGCCCTGCCGTTTTTGCCCAAGCCACTCGGACCGCTCGTAACCGTATCGACATCGTGTTGGTCATCAGCCATCGCGCATACAACACCAATGACGGGAACTGAAGGTGCGACCTTGTCAACTCGTTTCCCGAATGAATTACCCCAGTTAGCTGTCTTCGCTGCGAAACAGGATCTGGCAGTACTGGTTTATAGGACATTTCTTCAAACACGGTTTCATATTGGCTCGTTATGCGCCTATCAACATCTGACATATGAAGAACCCGAATGATTGGCTAAAGGGAGGTAGCGCAGCAAACAGGGGGATACGCGCAACATCTACCTAAGAAAAACGGCCTATAATAGACTGGAGTAAACGAGTTGGAGAGGCTCCGTGAAAATCAAATGTCAAGGACCAAGCTACTGGCCGTAGAAAAGCCAGTCTGGTCAACCTTTTTGGGTAACTAGTGTGTGAGATAATAAGCACTTGAGGACTTTACTAACCAACTAGCCAAAGGTTTTTTAGTTACCAGCTAACATTGCACATATGTAGCTGAGAAGAAGGTCGTCTGAGACATGGAAAATGCTGCTTACTAGGGGTGAGTACGTGGCTGTGTACGGAGTAACTAGGGTATATCATTGTAATGAAAACACTTGACTCGTACCAGTTGACGAAAAAAGGTTTTAGTAAGATAAACATGTTGCATCTTGAATATTATTGAAACAATACTGTTATGTGTATCAATTGGTAATGTTTCTGTAAGCGTGCCCTAATTGCTGGATATCGGTAAGAGAACCGTTATCCGGTTTGCCAACCGTCAAACACTTGTTACCGGGGTATCCCATATGACGGTATGGTTTCAAACAAAATTGGTATGGATATATTAAATCAGACAAATGAATTAGAAGTTTCTTGATGCTTAATATCTTCTAATTTTTCATCTAGCTTTTATCATTTCTGTCGTTACCTGTGAACCATGCATTCAGCCATGCATTCAGCCACGTGTACGGCCGTAGTAGGGGACTAATGGTGTTTTGATGTTATAGATACGAGATATAGCCAATAGCAATTAAGAATGGCGTAAGCTGAGTGAAGCTAAAGTGACTGGGGGGAAAGCTTAGACACCAACACAACAGTAGAAAAAAGCAAATGCCAAAACGTTTATAGCGGGCCAGCAATGCTAACCAAGTACGCCTTAACCCTAACCGACGGACTACCAATGGACCTCCCTGTAAATAATTGATCATTACTTTCTCTAATTATAGGCCCGAATCGAGACCCTGAGGGAGCTGCAGCTTATCTTCGTATCCCGTGTTCCTGACGCTTTGTCGCATCTTATGTTATATTAGACTTTGACCTCCCGCTGTGCTCCCAGGTCTCCATGATTTTTGGACGCAACTATAACCTTTGAGATAATAGCAACAATGCCGACTCTAGCTAAGATAGACGAGAACTGGACGAAAACAACAGATGCTAGTGAGAGGAGGAGAATACAGAACCGACTGGCTCAAAGGAACTACAGTATGTCACGTAGAGCCTTTGAATATTACAGATCTTTTTAATAGCTGATCTTTACATAGGAAATAACATCAAACAACGCCTGCGTCAGCTGGAACTTCTCAATGCAGGCACGCTCCCCCGGGGTGAGAATAATGAGGATGGAGTGCTCCACCAGCAGCACAACACTACGAACTACCCCGTCTCTCAGGCCCCAGCAACTAAGCCTGATAACAATTGCTCCTGGCTCTCCAATCAGAATGAAATCTCCGTGACTGGTCATGCAGAAATTCAGATGGATATGACTTCACAAATACAGCCTAATCAATACATATTTGGCTTAAACTCCTCACACGCCACCAGGCCCCCATCTCCCCAATCCCAACATCAACAATTCAACTATTTCGCCAACGCCTCTTCACCCCAAGAACAGCATGCAAGTCTACCGCTCCCCTCGGGAACACAGCCGCAATATCACAATCGTCATGCATCTACTGGAATGAAGCCCGACGCGGCAACGCAACCTAGTTTCAGTGTCGGTTTCGTCCCAACGCGAAGCACTCCTATGCCGCAATACCCCGCGAGCGGCACGCCTCTACATCAGGCCGCCGCTAATGGCCATCTACAAATTGTGCGTTTTTTGGTTTTAAAAGGTGCAAACTTATCGGCGCGCAACGAGGCTGGCCAGACCGTTTTACATCTTGCGGCGGAACGGGGCCACGAAGGAGTGATCGAACATGCCCTAAACCAGGGTGATGGTACAGATGCAAAGACTTTCATCGACTGGGTTGATGATCACGGATTTACAGCGCTGCATCGAGCGGCAGCTGGCGGACACGAGGAGTGTGTACGCGTACTGGTCGAGGCGGGTGCTGAGATTGAAAGCTTGAACGGGTCAGCAATGCTCATTTCGTCCATATTTAGTAAACAAGAATAGGAAGATTAGCTTTATAGACTTTCTTTATAACTTAGAATATACCTTGCACATATATGACCTAAACTTCGATGGCTACAGATCAGTGTTTTCTATTATGCTCCTGGCCGTACCTCATATAAAGAGTATGATACTATCTAGTCACAAACTACACCAAATGATGGCACCTGAGTTATACGTGCTTTAGTTTGTAAACTTATCGCAATAAACCCTCACAATTACAGTCATGTCCCCTTCCTAACTAGATGTAATACATAGGAGGCGGGTGACATCGGAGCCTTGAACAACCGGGAGTTTCATCACATAAAATTTTTATGACTTGCAGTCCTATAAATCCCCCTAAATAGTCATTAATGTATCCACTTCAAATCCTTCGAGACGCTTGACTTTTAGGGAAATACAAGAAGGGATTCTAGTTCTTTTAGCAAACCATCCCTCCTGAATTCTTTAGAACATACCAGTGCAAATCAAGCGCGAGCGAAATCTATAATATTTCAAAGTTCATAGGTTGACTACTTGGATGGGGGCAAGTAAATAAGAGCAGGTTTACATGGAGGAAGCTATAATGTTTTCTAACTAAAGTCCAAGTATGAGATGAGAACAACTATAGGCCGAAGAAGTCGGACCTCCGTAGAAGACACAATTCCACTGAAAAATGTACAAACTTTCTTAGTAAACATTATACGGCAACAGATGTGGGAGCAACCCTTAGAGCGATTGGAGTGCTCGTGTCAAATTGAACTCCATTCACGACTGGTCCCACAATTGGTTTGTCGTCTGTAATCTCCGTGTCGACTTGTCCATTCTCAACTGGTTTCTCGGCTGGCTGCTCAACTGGTTTTTCAACTTGTTTGTCGTCTGTAGTTTCTGTGTAGAGGTCGACTTCACCCGTCGCCAATGATCCATTCTCAACAGCTTCAGGAGTGGATTTTTGAGAACTGTCTACACTAGCCTTTATGAATCGGAGGAAATATTCCCCCAAAGCCTTTCCCTCGCCCAGTTCTCCCGAATATCCAAGTATGCCATCAGGTCTTAGAACCACGACACCACCTAGAGCTGCCGAAAAACCATATGTGGCAGCGGCGGACTGGTCGCTGTCATAGAAAGCTTTCCCGAAACGAGCAATTCCCAGATAATGATCAGCCTGTGGGGCATCTCCGGGTATAATGGTGAGGAAATTGAAGATGTCAGGAAGTTTCCGAGTAAAGGAGTCCTCACTATCAATGTAGGATCGCAGACTGTGCAAACTGGTGGCAGTCAATCCCGGATTTCCAGTAAATACTAGAACATGGAATCTCCCAACATTCTTGGTGACTTGGTGCAAACGAAGGGGGCATCTAGACCCCGGACGTCTCAAGAGTACATCAGGGCCGGCCCACCCTGCTGAAACAAGGCCGATATTGGCCGACTGATTGAGGAGATTTGTCTCATAGTGGACATCAAGACCCAGGGTATACCGCATTGTGGAAGCGGTGAACTGTCCTAGAACTTCAAAAGAACTAGCACCAGGTCTGCCCATTCCATCAGGAATCTTTCCTGTGATCAGGGAGGAGATAGTCTTGTCCTGATCAATGATACGTTGAGCCTCGGGTCTCCTCTCCTGCTCATATGTATCCAAGACCGATTCATCATACCATCCTTTCAGGAATCCTCCTAACTTCCAAGACAGATTCAAGGCGTCATGAGCGCCAGCGTTCATACCCTGGCCAGCGCCAGAGGAATGAGAGTGGCATGCATCTCCCGCCAGAAAGACCCTTTTTTTATGCCTGAAGGTCCCGGCCACTCTTTGGCTGATACTGCTCAAACAATTAGCTTGCAATACGCAGTTACGAAATCCTATCTTGTGAGCGTACCTGTACAACGTCCACCAGTCAACTGTCTCGAACTCTAGACTAAATGGTGCCACGGCCTCTTTGGCTGCTTCTCGTACTTCAGCTTCGGTGATCTCCGTACTAAACTTATTAAAAAGTCTAGGTGGCAAAGAAAAGCCGATGCGAGTTCGGCCATGGTCTTGACACATCCACAAGACGTGGCCATACACAGGAGACTCGACGGATGCCATACCAACACGAGCATCCGGCATATCAGTCTTGACGACTGCGTCCATTCGGAACCATTTAATAGCGGTATTGTCACCAGTGAAGGGAATTTCAGAGAGCTGACGAACAGCGGAACGATTTCCATCAGCACCGACAAGGTATTTGCTTGGAAGGACGAAAGTTAGACGGATGGATCTCCACGCAAGCAAAGTAACTTACCATTTAATTACATGCTCTTCTCCATTGGCATTGTTTCTCAGTCGTACGGTTAACGCATAATCATCGACAGCATCATCGTCTTGGACAATGGAAACCAGCTCATGTTGCTCATAAAAATCTCCCCCAGTTTCCTCCAATGATTTCCGAAAGATCTCCTCAGAGTATCTTTGTCGAATATTTACGACATAATCGAAGTAGGTTCCGTGCAGTTGATTGAAAAGCGAATGATAAGTACCTGAAATCACTCTCTTCCCCGCGTTGTTGTAGTTGACGTAACCGCGAGCAATGTGAGCAATCTCGGACATGGGTTCCCATACATCCACTTGGTCAAGCATTTCCAATGTTCGTGGGTATAGCAAGCTCGCTCGGCCATACTTGGCCTGCTCTGACTTTTTACATTTTTCTATAAGAGTCAGGCTCTACCGCCCCTCGTAAAGGATTTCCCACACTTACCAACTACAGCTGTTGAAATTCCCATGCGTGCAAGACCCAGACCTGTAAGGAGGCCAGTTGGCCCTCCTCCGCAGACCAAAACATCAACACGATCGAGCATTTTCGGCTTGCAAGTATAGAGGAGAGTTCAAGTTGTTGAAAGTAGATGCTGAGAGTAGAGATACAGCTTATACAAACCGCTAAATACTGAAAAAGTATCTAATATAATTGCAATATTCAAAATGCATAAATTGATACCTTTGTACTATACACCCTGATGTGCTCATATGTAAGCAAGTGCATATGCGTAATAAATACATAGCCGTATTATGATTGTTTAACTGAACATTAACCCCCTACGCAGCAGTAATTTCGGCTACAGTCAATGCACTTGCTTGCACTGACTAAAAAACACCAGCCGAATCTTAGAAGAAACTATGGTAAGCGAGCTGACAATTTTCGTTCACCGAGGTTTATCGCCCTATGACGGCTATCGGGTGTGTCTCAGCTGTTATCCATTCGTTCGGGACCTACTAAGCAGGGGTTTAAATTTAACTTAAATAGCCACGCGGGAGTCTAATTTCTTACCTTTATGCTGCATGCACTACTAATCTAGTGCTGATATTGGGTATACACCTACTAATCAAGTACTAATAGACGACACAGCTATCAAACTGTTAGTATCTTTTCTAGAAGAAATTCAATGTTCTCTGTAGAAGTCACCTAAATCTCTCTAGTTCTAGAATTTTACCTATAGCAACAAGAAGTTAATCCTCCATAAACTAGTAGGGGCCATTTCTTCCGCTTCGGGGGCTGTATTTGTCGGTACAGGACAACCCGGGTTGTGACAATTACGTTCCGTCGACGGTAATTTATAAAACATTACCTAAATAGGAATATGTGTGAGAATTGCAATAGCTTTTTTTACGTGCTGACTAGGTCTCATGATATTAGTCTCGGTTTTGTAAACAATATACTATTGTTCTGACCAGGGTTATAATATATTGATACCGGAGACAGTCGGCAATGATTCACCCTTATAAATGATCCACACCTTCAAGGCGTAGCGATATTTTCGCACTCGTATCAAACACCTGCCACCGGCCTAGTCCTTTCTTCAGTGCTGGAATTTGTGTGAGAAACAGCATGCCGGCCATTTCATTTTATCTCCTTGGCGAAAGCCCATCAACCGCTCTTCTCATCGACGTTCCAGAGCGAGTCGACTATGAGAATTTGCAACATCTCGTTGCCTCTCACTTCGCAGTTGTCCATCCCAAGGGTGGGTTTCATGTCCAAGTATAATGTGTTAGGGCGTGCAACGGCTTACATGTTCTCTAGGGATTGCCTTTAACACTGAAGATTCGGTTCTTGAGTCTGTCGCAGATGTTCTGGCACAAGAAGATGATCCGGTTGCAATCACTATCGATGGCAGAGCCGTGAGACCGGTTCCTGGTCCTCAGGGTCTCCCATATGTTGGTAACTACTTTGAGATCTTTCCCGACCATGTTGGAAACCATCAGCGATTGTATAATCAGTATGGTCCTCTTTTCAAAACTACAAACATGGGCTGCGTCTCATACCACACCAATGACGCGGTGCTGAGTGCAATCGTGTTCAACGAGAGCGATTTCTTTTCCAAAAACATCATCGAAGGTCATCCCATGCGTCCACTCAAGAACAAGGATGCCGGCATCTTCGTGTCTGATACGGACACCGAAGAGTGGCGCATGTCGCACAAGTTCATCGCGCCTGCACTTGGTCCCAAAGCAGTGCGACACTACGCACCTGTTATGCAACGTGCGGTCGAAGAGACTTTCCCAGTCTTCGATGAACTTGAAAAGCGTGATGAGGCCTGGAACGCTTGGCCTTATATGCTCAAGCTATCGTCATCGATTATCGGCAACTTGGTCTTGGGCATGGATTTCAAGCATTTCTCGTCTGTCGATACGCCAATGCATGAAGTGCCCCGGCTTATTGCGCACTTGCTTGAGCTAAATAAAAAGATCTCAACAAAGGGCGATTGGTACAATAGACTTCCTTTTGGAGACGGGGCACGTCTCAGGGCTGCGAAAAAGCGTCTCGACTCCCTTATAAACGAGTGCATTGACGCTGCCTCTAAGGGTGTTGAGGACTTAGAGCTTCAGGATGCTGCCCTGAAAGCAGAGAATATCGTTGGTACGTGGTGACCTTTATCAAATGTTAATGCCCTTGCTAATATTCTCTGCCAAATAGACTATTTACAGCGTGCCACGGATAACAAAGGCAACAAGATGCCCAGGGATCGTCTCATAGATCCTTTGATCGTTACCGTTGCTGCTGGGTTTACTACAACAACCACCATCTTGGCGTGGCTCATCTATGGTCTAGTTGAATACCCAGGCATGCAGGATCGCCTCCTGCAAGAGTTGATGGACAATGGGTTTGACGAGAACACAGTGGTCACTGTGGATCTAATTGGCAAGCTCAAATTCCTAGATGCATACGTCAAGGAAACACTGCGGCGCCACAGTCCATCATTCCAGCCCGCACGTACGTCCAAGGTTGACGTCATTTTGCCAGGCGCGTACAAACTACCTAAAAACTCAGTCGTGATCTCTGAGACTTGGCACATCCACAATAACCCCAAAGCCTGGGACAACCCGAGTCGATTCGATCCAGACCGGTGGCTCGGAGACCAGAAGAACATCCCTCCGGGAGCTTTCGTACCCTTTGCCACAGGCCAGCGCATGTGCATTGGTAACAGCTATGTCCTGCAGGCTGTCAAAATTTTTATTCCCAAGTTGGTATATCGCTATGAGTTCAGCCAAGCAAGTGAGGAGTCCGTTGAGTACGAGCCTTACTTCCAGCTCATCCGACCAACCAACTTGTATGTCCGCGCTGAGAAGAGGGTCAAATGGCCTCCAAAGACTGATGCCTAGATCGATGATCAATTGATGTATCGGGGTATCTCATAGTTTTACAGCTGGCGTATAGTTTTGTAACTTGCTAAATAGATAAATTGTACAGGTTATAGCGAACACTTGAACCAAACCATGAAGACATGCTATAAGCAGTATCTGGCCAATGTTTACTGTAAGCCAAACATGAATGGAGTAAAGAAAAGACTCAAGTACAAATAATACATATTTCAATCACATGAACAACATGATAAAATCACTACACCAAAAACCACTAAGTAGATAACATTGATCCGCGGTGAAGGACGCCGGCTAGCAACCCTTGAAGTTTAGGTTCCACAGTAGCCAGTGGACAGACTCCAGGTGCAGAGTGCTGCAAATGTATGACGACAGTAGGAATGGATATAAGATAGATCTCAGATACTGATACGTTAGGGGGTTGAAATATGAAATAGCGGTACAAGACATAGTCTGTACATAATTCAAAACATGATACTCTTCTAAAGTACTTTGTTAATTCATACAAATAAGCGATTCATTATCGCCAAAAATCCCGAATCAATGAAAAAAGATAACTAGCAACTCGAACGTGCTGTCATGAGCGTCTTCCTTATGGAAGACCCAACCATATTGGCTGATCACCGAATACAATATGCTGATCAAGCAACAGTTCTTGCTCAACGCTTGATGCGCTCAGCAAGGTGGCAGGTCGTATCCAACGGCGGGCTACTTCCAGCGCTACAGCATTGTCGTCGCGTGCTGCATCTGCAAGAAGCAAAACGCCAGCACTCAACTTACAAACCCGCTGCATAATCTCGCGCCCATTACTGATAAGAGATTCCAAGGTGTTCGATGAGATGGCGGTTTGCAGTTCCGCCCATTGTTGGGTGATAATCGCAGCCTCAGGGGCCATAGACTCCTTCTTGGGCAAGGCAGACTCGACCCAGCGGGCGTAGGCCTGCACCACGTATGGACCGATGTTGCCCTTCAATACCTTGGCGACATCCGTGGCAATCACATCTGTAGTTCCTTCGCCAATGAGGATGGCAGAGCAGTCTCTGAACAGACGAGCGACATTGAACGCCATCTCATCGTTTTCCAGGTAGCCGACGCCGCCCAGCGACTCCATGCCGGTTTGCAGCACGCCGACACAATCCATAGCTGCGGTGGCCTTGGCCACAGAGCCAAGCAGCCGCAGCAGGCACGAAGCGTCCTGCGCGCTTGAAGGGACGAGATCGGGCACCTGTGCTTTCGGCTGCTCAGTCCTGCCCAGCAGCGCCGCGACGAAGATGTCCAGCGCCAAATGGGCGCGGTATGTGACGTGGGCCTTGGCGAGAGACTTCATATGAAGCGGCACACTGCTCAGCCTGGTCCCACGAGCGACCTTACGCACGCGTGCGAAGGCACGGGCGGCCGAGAGCCCCCGGGCTGCGTAGCCCACGGAGACCATTGCGAGGTGAATACGCGTGATGTTGAGCACAACACCAATCTCATTGATTCCCTTACCTTCCTTGCCGATCAGATACCCGCGCATGCCACTGAGCTCAAGTTCTCCAGTAGGCAGCGAGGTCGTGCCCATCTTCTTCTTGAGGCGTCGGATGCGGACACCGTTGAGCTCGACTCCGTTGGCCGTTTTCCGGCGCATGGGGACATAAAAGGCACTGAGGCCATTAGGAGTCCGCGCAACGGCGACAGCCATCGATCCCTCGGTGCTCGTCGAGAACCACTTGAGGCCATTCAGCACCCAGGGTCCGAGAGGGAAGCCGTCCGCGTCCGTGGAGTGGTCGTCCGGGCCCAGAGGCTCGTACGTGGCCGTGGTCTCAGTTGGGGTCAGATCACTGCCGCCAGCTCTCTCCGTCATCCACAGTCCTGAGGTCCATCCTTTGTCTGCCTCGGGGGAAGTGAGACGGTCGTATGCGTACTGGAACAGTGCTCGCGTGGCTTCATCGATCTTGGAGTCGCGGAGGTGTGTCTGCAGGAGAGTTCCCACACCGTCCGACAAGATCAGGTGGAAATTGGTCGTCGCGGAAGCTGGGGAAAACAAGTGAACCTTCAGCACCTGAATTATTCTGGCGTAGCCTTCATAATCATTGCTGAGTGAAGGCAAGGCGGCCAATCTTTATGTTCGCTCATGTTAGCCTCGGCACAAACTCAAGTAATGCTCAGTGACATACCGCTCTGAGATTCCCAATCGCCACAGACTTTTCCAACCTTGGCTCGTCACGAGCTCATCTTTCTTCTCTCCCCAGCTATCCCAGTGCTGGACTTGTGGAGGGCAGCGTTCTGCGTCCGCAACCCAGTTCATCACCTGTTGGGAAATCGCAGCATCGGCAAGTCCAGCTAGTTCGCCGTCGGCAAGTTGTTTTACTTCAGACGGCAAGTATAAGTCGAGGAGTCTAGCAAAAGCCACATCATCGCGGTAAGGGCTCTCTAGCTTCGGAGTTGGTCGGGTTTGGGTCTTAGGTGCTTCAAGCAAGGTCTTTTCAACCACCTCAACCGTAGTGACTTCTGCCGTCTTGGACAGATTAGACGTAGTTGTCTGGACGCTCTCGATAATATTCAACATTTTTAAAGTACACAGTAAACTAAAGGGTGGATGGGAAGTTGGAATGCTATCCACACTCGGAGACTGACTTGCTCCTCTTGATATGTTGTATGGAGGTTCAGCCCATATGCGTATTGATGTATTGGATATTAACCTAAAGAATACACTACTTGATTAGTGTTGCCCAAAAACAGGAAATACTCTTACAATGCGTATTACTCAAACGTTGGAGTAGGATAGAATACCTACGAGCTGGATCTCAGTAGTTGTGTTGTCTGTTGGTACTTGATTACGCATTATAGTAGTAAATGTACGGCACCCCACTGTGTTTGTGGTATATAATGAGTATGGCTATGCTGTCTGTGAGCACTAGATTAGTAGTAGTTAACATAACAGAGCATAATACCTATGGGCTGTACCTTGGCAGTTGTGCTGTCTGTCGGTACTTGATTAGTAGTAAATGCAACAGTATCTAATGCGTCAGCACTTAATCTGCTTAGTAGTATGGAGATATGTACAACAGTACGTCCGTATCCATACCGTACAGGGTACGGAGTACTTACTACTGTAGCGGTGCCGCCCGTCAGCACTAGATTAGTAGTAAAAGCACAGAAGCTTAATAGACTTTCTAGTACCACCACTAGAACAAAATGGGTCAACCCTTAGCGGTATTAGTAGTACATATTTCCGGCTGACACAGCTTAGTAGTGTCAACGTTTGAAATCTACACTAATCTAATTGCAATCAAAGGTTAACGTACTAAGGCTTCTACACTGACCCAGAACACTCGTATCAATTTCAATCAGGCGTTTCCTGACACAACGAGGCTGCTTCACATACCATGACTTATGGCCACGGATGGTCTCGAAGGATCCGTGGGTGTAAGCTTGCAAATGCAAGTAATATTATTTGCTACGCCTCAATGTTTACTCGTATAACTTAGTACTACTAGCAATATCAAAAATTGGTAGCTTGTAGTTATACTACTAATCGAACGCTGACGGGCGGCACAGAGTACAATTCCTTTGGGGTCCAAAAGTATCAGCTTAGCTATTCAAGTTTGTGTTTGCATGACGGCCAGAGCGTGCAGTTCAGGCCATACTGGGTTTTAAGTTCTTCGATAAGGTCAACAGAAACCCTCCAAGTCCATTACACGGCCAAAAGTTGTCCTTAGCAAACTCCATCATGAACGCAACAAAAACTGAACTCCGGGAATACACGTCCGAAGAGGTCGCGGCCCACAATCGTGAAGACGACTTATGGATCATAGTCCATGGCGAAGGTCTGAGTTGCCGTTCTCAAGAGCACAATTGTAAATCACTGATAAATTGTTCTTTAGTGTATGATGTCACAAAATACCTCCGTGATCATCCCGGAGGAGACGATATCTTAATGGAACTCGCAGGAGCTGATGGTAGCGAGGAATACGACGCAGCAGGCCACTCGGACGATGCATGGGATATCGCAAAAACTCTCCTAGTTGGGAAAGTGAAGAAAGAGGAAGTTCCGAAGAAACGAGCGTTGCCCGAGACAGCGCGTTTAATAACTACCACTCCATCGTCACCACCTCCAGACAAAGAGCAGCGTCGCGGGTCTTCGCGGGCCATGATTGCCTTGTCAATTGGACTTGGCTCTTCCGCTGCATGTCTCGGCCTCTGGTGGAATTCGAAGCCATTCGATATTTCTGCACTGTCTACCCCAGTGAGCTTTGCAAAGGAATTGCTTCTGAGGGTTGGCACCGTTAAGCGCAATGGGCTCGGCTTCACTGAAGGAGTACTTGTCACGTCTGCTGCCGTTTCGCTCACCCTGGGCATAGCTCTTCAACGCCTTGGGAAAATATTGCAGTATTACACTACGCATAAGACACATAAAAAAATCCCAAGGCTGCCACAAAAAAATCTGTTGAATGGGCGAGGCTGGCTGGATCCTACTCTCTTCCAGAAACTGCCTCTCATTAAAAAGGAGCTTCTATCCGCCGACTGCTACCGGTTTGTCTTCGCTCTTCCGAGTAGTGATACAGTGGCCGGCCTACCCATTGGCCAGCACGTCTCTATCCGAGGCTCGGTCGACGGGAAACTTCTCAGTCGCTCTTATACCCCGGTATCCAACAACGTCGACCGCGGGCAACTCGAGTTTATCGTCCGGTGTTACGCCAATGGAGCCCTAACTAACGGCTACCTGAAACAGCTCGAGGTAGGCGACGAGGTCGAGCTCCGTGGGCCAAAAGGCGGCATCCGCTACGAACCCGGGATGTGCAAAAAGATGGGCATGGTCGCAGGTGGCACTGGTATCACGCCCATGTACCAGCTGATTCGTGCCATTTGTGAGAACCCGCGCGACACCACCGAGGTCAGCCTCATTTACGCAAACCGCACAGAGAAAGATATTCTGCTCCGCGGCGAGCTAGACGCATTCGCCCGCAAATACCCCGGCAACTTCAAGGTTTTCTACGTGCTAGAACAGACGCCCGCTGGGTGGAACGGCGGTAGTGGCTATGTAACTAGAGAGATGATTGAAGAGCGGTTTGCGCTATCTTCGCCGACAACGAAAGTCTTCCTGTGCGGGCCACCGCCGATGGTGGATAGCGTTAAGAAGTCTCTTAACAGTCTTGGGTTCAAGCTACCAGGGGCCATAGCAAAGACTGGTGACAGGGTCCTTTGTTTTTAATGGGAGAGGTCAAGCATCTAGTCGCGAGTGTATAATAGCTGCAAGATGCTTGCTATCATTCTTTAATCTTGAATATATTTCCTATCTACATAGACGTTGTGAACATTTGAAGGGTAAAACAGCGTATTAATTAGAGAATCGGGATCAGAGCAATAGTAGTGTGCAACTTACTAAAAATCTCAGTTGTAAGACTATTGTTAAAGAATCTCAATTCAATAAATACAGGTAATTTCATTATATAGTAGTCGCTGGAGCTGGACATCAATTTTAATACTCATCTATATACAATTGAAAGCTCGCTTGAACAAATACAGAGCAACCTCATTTATTTGATCTCCCAACCCATGTCTTCTTAATCGTCTCTATATACTTTTCTGGGTTTTTTTTGAAATGCCCAACATGTGTGCTTCCCTGGAACTTGACGAGGTCCACTGCCCAGCCCTTCCGCCGAGCATCCTTCGCATGCTCCTCGACATCTTCCTTTCCGATGATGTCGTCTTCTTCAGAATAAATGTAACATCTTCGGGTCCCTTTTCGAGGTGTTGCAGGGTCGTTCATCTGCTGCCTCACCGCCTCTAATACATCGGGTCCTGGGAGAATGTAGCCTCCAAGATGTATCGTGCCCAAGATAATGCCGAAAATAAAGCCCAGGACCATCCTTGGGAATAAGGAACGGGGCAAACTTCGTGACAAAGCTGCCCATGTCTGGTCAAATCGCCAGCGGCCCGGGGCGCTGTCTATAATCGTTACGGCGTTGGACAAAGTCCGCCCAGTGGATTCAAGGTACAACTTGTTGATTGTGGACCATTGCTTAGACCCGGCGTTTGACATCACATGTACAAGAAGACTGTCACCAGCCGATTCACTCAATATCTTCACCGCCGGCTCCACCAGCTTGCGCTGAGTCCGCTCCGAGCGGTATAAGAAATCCGCCACGCCGCCCCTAACAAGGATGATCTTGGCTCCAGGGTAGAGTGTACTGTACATGCTGGTGTACTTTTCAATGTGACGAGCAGCAGCATCGCCCCAGGAGAGGAGCAATATCGTCTCTGGCGCGGGAGTCTTACTGAAGCGCGAAGACAGCCCTGCTTCGGCCGAAGTTGACCGATCAGTGGTGGGAGACCGGACCAAGACGACTTCGTTTAGGCGGGAAAAGTCAGACAGCGCCATTGTGGAATAATCGTCACGAATACTGTTCTGTTCGGGCAAAGAATTTCCCTTCAAATGGCCTTTGACAAAGGCTGTGGGCAAAAAAAGAAAAGAAAAAGGGCTCGGCTAGAATTTTTACACGAGTGTTTGTATGACCAAGTATTTATCTATCAAACAAACTACCTACTCAGAGTACCATGTGGCTAGGAATAGTGTTGGGGGGGATAGCATCTTATGCTGTCGTTCTGGAAACAGGGACTTAGGGTTGGGGGCCGCCAAACGGACTTATTACTACTGTCTGACTGTGCCGATTAGAAGTATTCTGGGATTATGCGCCGAATGACAGATGGCCAGGACCCACTTCTGACCCAACACGATTTTTACTGGATACGATAAATTATATTTCCCACGTAAAGAATAAGCAAGTTTAATAGCATCTTCTAGAGGAGTTCTGGCCTCTAAACCCTCTCTGGCCTCTACTACTGAGTACGCTTAGCGTAGAGGAAAGAGCACACATGTACTCCACCCTAGTCAGCCCGCGATAATTAGCAACTACAAGAAAATGTCTAATGCTACAGAAAGCCTAAAAACCGCTGTTGAAACAATAGAGTCGACCTCCGTTTATTTCCCGCATTCAAACTATCTGCCAGTGTCTTTTTGTGTAGAACGAGATTTCCGTTAATGCATTCTGTTTCAAAAAAGCCTAGAATTTGTTATAAACTTACATTAACCTTAATATAGCTGAAAACTAGCTACAGTATTGCCGGCGATCAAGCACAAAATATAGGATAAGATTGGAAAGGCTAGCAGAGAAATATGTGTTTTTGCTTCTGCCGAATATGAGCTATTCATAGAGATACAGAATTTGAAAAGAACTATGATTCATAGTAGCGAGTCCGATCAGACTATTGTGCTGTCCCTAAACAGGTCTTTCGAGTCTGCCATTATACAGCTATAACGGACGCCTGATCTCGTCAAATGGGCAAAATATTAAGCCACCGTACGATGACACAGTCCTGGAAATTCTCTTGATCAATAACCTAGGCACGGAGTGTGCAGGTCCAGAGTTGGAGATCAACGACAATCTGGTTACAAAAGACAAAGTGTTACAACCGGTGGGCTCTTTGACCAGCAGCTTTCAGGTAGAAGAGTTGGGGTTTCGCGAGGACTATGGTATGAAAACACCGCTATAAATCTCTATCGGAATTAAAACATTGCTCTTATACAACACCGTTGTTTAAACATCCAAAATTTTGTAAAAGTAGGCCAGGTAACTTCAAGCCATCGTTTGGGTGGAAGGTTCATCTTGCGCACCCACGATGCCCAAAACCCTGGATAAACTTTCTGCATCCTCAAACGCACAGATCGTAATGAAGTTACAGTAAGGGAATTCGAGAGCAAATATGGCCTTGTATCTCTAACCCGCGAGTATCAATCACAAGGTGTGATAGGGTGATGGCCTGGAGCACGTCTACAAGTTTAGTTGGTGACCAAAGTGAAAGGTAATTCTCACGAGGGAGTAGCGGATTTGAAGGATTGAATTGACCTCTGAGGCGCATAGTGAATGGTCCCAGACGAGTGCAAGCAGCTCACTGAGTGCCCAGAAGATAGAAGGAGGTCCTCTCAAAAGCAGAATTCACGTATCTATACGCCAAAGCCATGGAATATCGTCCAAGAAGAGAAAAAAGTCCTTGTGGACGCTTCATGCCGAGAGATACACTTGGCCACCGTCAAATATGCAAACACTACCCCAAGGTTATAAAAATGATGTCGATACAAGGCGATGGTATATAGTTGGCGCTGTCAGCCAATCACCGACAAGCCCGGAGATCTCCACCGACTTCGCGGCGGCTGGATTCAATCATTAAACAAACACCTCTACGAACCTTTTTCATTTTCAGCTACAACCTTCGAAACGAGAAGAAAGAATATGGACCCCGACATGTTAACGCCTCCCACCGATGCCGCTCCGTCCGCCTTCAACTACATCCTCTCCTTCGTTCTCGTCGGCATAGCCTGGGGCTTCACCACGCCGTTCATCCGTCGCGCCGCCGTCGACTTCAACAAACGACAAGACCAGACCAGCACATCGCAGCAAGAAAAACAAACAATCGGCAGTCGCATAACGTCCCTTTTTTGGACCGTCGTCAATCTCCTGCGGACGCCGGCGTATGCGATCCCATTGGTGCTGAATTTGACGGGGAGTGTATGGTTTTTCCTGTTGGTTGGGAAGCACGGTACATACCACTCAGCACTCTTTTCGGACTAGTATTGGAGTAATAGGCTAATAATTACTACGAGTAGAATTGTCGCTTACGGTGCCCATCACAAACTCAATGGCGTTCCTCTTCACGGTCCTGGGCGAGTGGTATGTTGACCGGAAAGTGATAGCGCGAGAGACATGGCTAGGCATGCTGCTTGTTCTTGGGGGGATCGCACTGTGCGTGGAGTCGAAGAACCACGTTTGATTGAATTTTCATGTACATCGATGTATTCTCTAAGTGTATAAAATGGTCGGACATAATGAATGATATTTATTGACTCATGAAATATCCACTAAATCGTACATCTACTACAGAACAAACATCCAAAAACAACCCGACAGCCAAACATGGGTATACAGCCGACCCAAAAGAAAAATAAATAAAAGATGAAAGACATCATTTTCATGGTATCATGTCGTAAACCGGACTGTTTCCCCGTCATACAAGTTCACTGCTACTCAAACACCGAGCAAGTCAAGGTTACACAACATATAAATGCACATGGTTCATCAAGAAACGAGAAAATTCATCGCCGGGTTAAACGCCGCGGAACTAGAAAAGCTTTTGTCAGCAAGGACGTTCTTTTGTTTTGTCTCTTTTCTTTCCATGCGAAGAAGAGAAAAGGGGAGAAATCTTACCATGCGTACTACCAAGAACCACATCGCGCCAAAGAACTTGATCAGCGACAGCCCGGCAACACTCCACAAAATGACAGACATATAAATGTTTGCCCGCTTGTCTTCGTTGTCACTAGAACTAGTGCTCGAGTCAAAGTTTTCCAACCCAGCCGTACTCAGCACCACAGCACCGAGCGCAAAGTTGCAAAAGATCCACACCAACACGACTCCACTTCGGAATCCCTTGTAATAGTCCTCCTGTTTTTCCGCCTCGGGAACATTGCGCACTTCCTTGGGTGGTTTGCTCGCAAAGGCGGCAAGCTCGAGCTCATACTGAGCATTCAAATCGCCGCCATCCTGGGGAATGTTGACATCAACTTTTCCGCCCGGCTTGACGTTGGCAGATGGCAGTTTTTCGGGTTTGTCGTCACCCTTTGTACCCCACGTAACGTCATGAGTGTTACAGAATGCATAGACGTTGAGCACATTTGTGTAGGTCGGAGAGAGAAGGATGTATTGGATAAGCTTCACCCAGAGTCAGTACAAGTCCAATATTGGAGGGGGAGGGAAACATACGCAAGTAACCATGTGCCACGGATCGAAAAAGACCAAAGATGCAACAAACCACATCACATATGTCGAGGCAAGAGACACAATGATAGTAAAGAATTGCGAGTTGGTAAATAAATCACTGAATTTGAACCCATCCTTAGCGACGTCTTCCTGTATCGATTTGACTGTGACGAATATAGCCGCAAACGTGAGGTATATCATGACAATTACCCAAAAGTACACCATGGTCATATACCATTTATTGGAACCCTGCGGTCGATTACCCAGTGATAAGATGAAACAAGAGACAAGTGTAGCAAGATAGATCCACTCAAAGACAACACCCAGGACTTTACCGGCTGTCCCCAAGAGGTCTTTTGAACCCAGGTATTGTGTCAGGATGTGGAAAACCAGGAAGAAATTGCCAATGGCGAACCAAGAAAAGAGCATGTTGACCGTCTGGAAGAAGAACTCAAAGGCAAGCATGAACTTTCTCATGAAACTGTGGCTACTCCTTCCGACTTCGTAAAAGTGAGCAATGGCATAGACCGCGGCGAAGAAACTTCCGTTCAACCAACGACGACGCTGCAGAATGAACTCAGCCATACGGTCAGGCACATCTGTTTCGCCATTCGCGGACTTGACATATGATAGGATCCAGCGGCAATTTCTTTTGGTCACAATTTCAAAGCAAAGAATTCGATCTTCGGCCAGATACATGTTAGCCGTGAAAATTCCGGCGTTGGCACCGTGCATCTTTTCGCCAGCGAAATATTTCTCAAGCGGCCCCTGGCCAGTCTTGTCGTTTTGCAGCGCAACGTATCGGTAAGCCGAAAAGGCACCCGGCAGGACAGAAATAAAACCGAATGCTGACTCCAGCGGTTTGTCCAGAATGTTGCTCATCTTATATTCGAAGTTTTGAGCCGCAACCAGCGGGTTGATGAGCTTTCTTCCTTTGTCCAACATGACTTTGATCTCACCACAAGCGCCTCCACACATGGGCTCCAAGTCGAATGCTCGCCACAAATGGTAGACGGAATCCCGTCCAGGTCGAGTACCCGCATCGAGCAAAACACAGATGTTGGGGTCGAGCACGCGACCAAAGGCCTGGAAGAACCAGCGGTGAGAGTTGATTTTTTTCTGGTTCTTTTCCTTCAGACAGAATACCATCTGCACAGGAGTGGCAGATCGTCCTTTGACGGAGACTTGTGTGCCTTTGATTTGCAGTGCCAACTGCGTCGTGTACTCGTAAATATGGGCAGTCACATCCTTGCCGTTGACCTGCTGCTTAGCGATACCATCCTGGTACACACCCAGAGCAGCTAGTACAGCGCGTGTCCGGGGATTGATTTTGGCACGACCGTCGCTAATCACGCAAACCACGATCTTCTTCCATGCTTCCTTGCCCCATGTCTTACTGTTGCTTCTCGAACACATGTACTCGATATTCTTGAACACACCAATCATGGTACGCGCGAACAGAAATTCGTCCTCATTGTACATGGTAATGACGATGAAAAGTTCCGTGTGGCGCGGTTTGGCAAACAGCGTCTGTCGAAGCGTGAATCGCTCGTTGTAGAACTCGGCTGGATCGCAAGTCGCGGCCGAGTATCGCATGTGTGTAAACTCGTCACGCTCGGGCGGTTGGGCATGGGGAACCTGTGTCAAAAGCTTGGGCGGCACCGGGCAATCTAGAACCAAGTTTCCCCGAAACAGCTGCACTTCCTTGACTGTTTTCCATCTTCGAATAGGCGCAGGACTGGGTGAGGGTTCGACTTGCAAAGGCGGGTCGTCGGTATACTCTCCAGGCTGCTGGTAAGCGGGAGCCTCGAATGGATTGGGGCCGTACGGGTTGTCGCTTTGCAAAATCGGGACACGGTCGTCCTGGTAAGGGGACGGGTGTTGTGGAGGGTAATTTGCGAGGTCGTAGTCGTCATGTGGTGTGCCAGTCGGTTCGTATGGCTGGTTGTAGTAGGCGTCATGGTGGTCTTCTGGCCGTAACGTGTATTCGTGAGGGTAGTTCTGCGGCATGTGCTCCTCGAATCGTTCATTGTGACCATAGGAGTTGTTGATGCCTTCCACCGAGTACTATCCCTAAGTTAGCTTCTTTTTTGCTCCCTCTCTCTTACCATCAATTGTTCCACATACCGTTGGCTGGTCCAAAAGATGATCGGTCGAGGGCATCTGCAGAGGTTGGAATTCAGTCTCATGTTGGTAGGGGTGTAGTGATGGGTTCAATGGCCGCCCGGGCGACGGGGTGCGATTGTCCAGATGATGAGGATTCATGGTGGGCGAATGACTACCGTCATCACCAAAGGGGTCTATTGATTGTTCAAGTCAGCGCCCGTGTAGCAACAACGGCAACGGTGTGCTGAATATAGTTGCGACACAGCGAGCAGCGGCCTGCGCAACACGCAAGCAAGCAATGATTTCCAGATTTAAAATATTAATTTGAAGGGACACACTGTAGCACCCCCCTAAGGACCGGAGCTAGGCTAGACACGACGCAAGCTCTAAGGTTCAGCGTTCACCTAGTGCTTCTAGCACGATGGGGTTCCGCGTAAACAATGATGCAGCGCGCGCGACACCGGCAGGAGACAGCGCTGTTCCGTGAAGGGGGTGAAGAGAGGGGGGAAAACTGACCAAGACGATTGTAGGAGGACATGTTGCAATCGATCTCGTGCTGAAACGAGAGCAACGAAGGGAGCGAGAGAAAGCGCAGCGCAGATCAATGGTCCTTGGGGGAAATTTGATGGACCGACCACCGTGTCGCTGTGGCGATGGAAAGCCCTGTGATTCGGCGCCTGCGCTGGCTGGGAGGGCCCGAAGTGACGCCGCGCCAAGTGCAGCCAAGAGATGATGGAAACTTGAGAAAAGTGATTGTTTTTTCAAAAAAAAAGGTATTTTTCGTGCTCGTGTTGTTCCCGGAGAGTGGGCTACAGACGGATGCAAGTCACTGTTAAGTTGGAAGTCGAAGGTTCACAGGTCGTGGAAGGAGCGCGACACAGCCTGCACGCCCGTCAGTCAGTCAACGCGCCCGCTGAGTCGCTGACTGCGCATACGTCACTGCGGCCGCTGCACGTGTAAGACATTGACTACTGTATGTACTCCGTACGGTTCTTGGTTTTATTTTCTTATTGTGCATGTTCGTGGTGTGATTTGCGATGGTTTGCAGGCCATGCTGCAGTAGTCTCGCATCGCGTATGCTATATTTAGAGCTGGCAGCCAGGAAAAGGTGCTGCCTTGCGCGAGCCATGGGTCATGGATGCCAGAGCCACCAGCTGCGCCTCAGCATTCGTTGCCCATGGCGAATCGAGGCGGTGCACCAGATGATAATACATGCATCCACTGCCCAGTGAGATTGAAGCCAGTTGATGTGCATGGGTGTCATATTCGATATTATTGATCGTGGTGTTCAATGTTGATCCACGGATATATATCTAACCAGTTGACAGCGTCAGATCCCGTCACATATATATGCAACAACCATTTTGAAAAGCTTTGGAAATTTTGTTCAGGTGCACTTCAATGTTGGGTTTTAGAATCATCATTGAAGGTACATGTAATTCCATTAATGCTGTATTTCTCTTCTGTTATGAGGCTAGCATGTTGACGACTACATCCTACGCAGAACTACAAGGTTTACGGGATCAATACTTACTGCCGCACTCCAACCACGGAGCATCGTCTACAGTAGCCGTGGAAACCCGAAATATGGAAGTCCACGGCCAGTGGACAGTGGACCAGAGGAACCACAGGTCCAGCGGCGTTTAATACCACGCTGCACATGCAATCGCATAGCTGCAGGGGAGTGAGTCTGGAAACCAGCTCGAAGAATGTACGAAACGCACATTGGTCTGTTCGGTAATGATTCGATTGTCTAGAGCTTAAAGCTAATTCGATCGAATCATCGCCCAGCCACCACGCTGAAACGCCTTTTGTAGGTAATGAGTCGCAATGCCAATCGCCCCGGCGATCTTGACATGCTTTGGGGTATCTTGTTCTCTTCCTCCGTCTCCAAATCATACAACAAATAATCATGCAACAAGCACAATGCGGCCACCAGCTTCTTTGATCTTGCGCTCAGCTTCCTTGCTGACGTATCGCGCCTTCACGACAACGGGGACGTTAGGGAGGCGGCCCTTGCCGAGGACCTTGGCGTAACCGAGGGGGAGGAGATCGATCACGGGGGCGGTGTCTTTGGGAGCGTTGTCGGAGAGGTATTTGTCTTGGGTTTCTTGGGGAAGTAGGGTCCAAAGCTGGAAACAATAAGCCATGTGGGAAAGGAGAATTGCGCTGATCAGAAACCACTAACCTTGTCTAGGTTGACGACGGGCTTCCATTCATGGTTTCGCTGGACGTGGAAATGACGCATGCCCACCTTTCCAAAGTAACCAGGGTGGTACTTGTCCAGGTTTGTGCGGTGGTGGTGTTGACCACCGGCCATACCACGACCACCGGGGTGCTTGCGGTGCTTTCCGATACGACCGTGGCCGGCAGAGACATGGCCGCGACTGGGATTGTTGTCAGTATGAGAAAGAGGTGGACAGAAGTAGAGAGACTGACTGTTTTCTGGTCTTGCTCAGGTGGGTAGGCATTTTGATTGATGGTTGTGTGAGTTGTCGACGATAACACGTTGCGACGAGGATGTTGTTGGCGAGTGAGTGAGGGACCAGCCGAAGCGAAAAGCGAAAGCGAAAGCGCGAATTCGTTGTGTGGTCACGTGCTCTCGCGAACAAACAAGGCAAACAGTGCAAACCACGGAAAGAGCAGCTGCCTGCGGCTCTGGTGCCTGGCGCACGGACCGCACGGCCGGGTATAAAAACATCAGCCACGCACTTTCCTTTCCTCTTCTTTTTCTTTTCTCCTCCAGCTCTCTTTGCCGTATGGCTTAGATCAAGTGTAGTATCTGTTCTTTTCAGTTTAATCTCTGGAAGTGTTCCATGGAACACAACAATGATTATACTCATATTTGGATCTCGCGGCAGCGCCCCTGTGCTTGCACATGCGCCACTGCACAGTGTCCTCGGTCTGGCACTATCACCGAGCGACGCGAAGACGCCTTTTCACTATTCTGTCGGTACACCGGCGGACTGGAGAAGAGAACCGAGTCTTTCACCCTCTTCTATGTATTCGCTGTCTTCGACGTCTCCATTACTATCGTTTTCACCGAGAGGAATATTTGATTTTCGTCGGAACGGGCGCTATGAACTTGACAAATGTCATTGTCATCGTGACTAGCAAGTTACCATTTGAAAATCTCTCACATATATTGCTCAGACAAACTCGCCGAAAAATGTATACATTCGCATCCGGTTCTATATATACCCCATGTAAAACGTACATGCGTAAGACGTTGAGTTTACCAACGCTTCCTATAACTCAGTCCCCTATGGGTATCAATCATGGACAAAGCTTATTCTCTAAATCATTCCGACGACTGGTTCGTAAAATTTTGGCATCAACACTGCGTTGTACAATGCCCTCTATTAGTCGGCCATTTCTGCGCCCTTATTTTCCAAGTACGCGAGGAAACCCTTGGAGAACTTCAACGCCTGCTCGTAGGCAATTTCAAACCCGTTGATCCCGCCATAATATGGGTCTTCAATCTCCTGGCCCCCGCCAACGCGTTTGTTCAGAGTGCCATCTGAGTTGAAGTCTCCAAACAATCGCACCTCCGCAACCTCTGTCTCTGTTGCTCCTTTCTTCTGCGCAGCAAGCACACTATCGCGCAACCGCAGAAGGTCTCGCAGGTTATATTTATCCATGGCAAGAATATAGTCGAACGTGCGGAAATCGTCCTTTGTCACTTTTCGCGCCGCGTGGTTGTAGTTTCTTATCCCGTGTGCTCGCAGGGTGCTCATTGTGCGGTCGTCTGGAGGATCGTGAACATGGTAGGCGCCCGTCCCGGCCGAGTCGATGTCGCCGATTAAAAGTGTGCGGTTGGGAACTGCGAGAGATCTGAAGACGCCTTCAGCCATGGTTGAGCGACCTGGTTTTTTTTTGGCAATTAGTCAAGGTTCTGGTTGTATAGACGCACGGTTGCATACAGATATTGCCTAGGCAGACAAAAAGCACCGATGCCGGTGCGGGCTTTGATGGAGTAGCCATGATTGGAGGTGCGTGTAGATTTTTTGTAGAAAAGAATGGCGCAACAACCCACCACCAAGCTATGGCCAGAGAAGTGTTCACAAATCAAAGTTCAGTTCACCGAGTTTGATCGTTATCGATAACCAGGGGAGAGTGGGTCTTGGCGCCTGAGGCCAACACCCCGCACCGGCCCCGCTATACCCAAACAACCCACAAGCAAACAAACGTCGACGATAGAACTCGCTTTTCGTGTATCTTTGGGCGAAGTTGAGGTTTTTTGATTTATTGAAAGGCATACATTTGTTATTTTTATTCTCCTTCAATTATGCCTTCCTCGGTTCTCTGCATACGATTGCCTCATGGCGTGGTTATATTTTTTCATCTCAATCCCCTCACGAGGATGACCAAATGATGATTCCTTTACCTCACCTTCAGATAAAAATGCGATCAGATCCTCCATCTGCCTTCTACAGTTGCCTAGTCAGACATGTTTACTAGAGCAAACTCATCTTTCTCGCCGCAACCCCGGGCCGAAAACCCAGAATCAATTCTCGCCAAACAACCTGTCGCCAGTTCATCATGGCTCATGCCCCAAATATCTTTGGGCTTGTTTGGAACAATCGTGTAATCTCGTTTTCCAACGAGGAACACGAGGACGAAACCTGGACGATAGGGAACAAGATCCAAGAGAAATGCCGCCCGGAAGTTTCAAGACGCTTTGGATCTACCAACACCGTCCCCGAGGCATCGGCAACATTTGACTGCTTCAACTACACGCGCCAAACCAGTGGTAACCTCAAAGTAGTCATACAGATTCCGTATGACGGATCAGAGAGTCAACCATGGCAGTCTCGAGGCCAACAAGCAACATCTAAATTGTCCGACCACCTTCGGTCTGAGCTTGAGTCTCTGATAAGACGCAAACACGAATCTGGCTCAGCTGCCCCAATGCTATTTCTTTGGAAGGTGGAAAAGCAAACATCAGCAATGCCTGTTCCTAGTGGCTACGTTGCTTATATCCTAACCGACCATATTAAAAAAGAACCCCCACGGAAGCAGCCGTCCTGGAGAGGGCTTCCATGTTTGTTTCATCGCATCTTTTGATAATTCTGAAGAATGCGGCTAATTATCTCTACACCGGACAGGGTATCGTTTTACGGGCATTAATTTTGGTACACGGCGAGAAAATAAAGTATATGACTCCGACATGTACTGTAACTCGAATAGCATATGTGAGTATATTTCCCTTGTGCTCCACTACTGTACGTTACCTGTGAACTTTTTGCTGACATTTATTTCCTTGTAGCAGACTATTTGACCCCACCACCTCGAAAAGTTGCACGGCGAGAATTGGATGGCAATTGACCATATTATAAAAATTAGGCTAGTGCCAATACTTTCGGCTACCTGACCTTTTGATGCGTTTGTATTGAAAAGCAGACCGCTTGTCCTGATTTCAGAATAACCAGAGCGAGGTTTAACCTAGAAAGAAATGACATAGGTTCAGGTATTAACATGTCTGTTGTGGTCATTCGGCTGAAGATTCGGTCACATCCCATAAACGGCCATTTAGAACATAGCCCTTGACCCATTCCTGACACATCTCAATTTCTGAAGAATATATTTGTTCGTAGTGTTTGGGAACCGTGACGACAGTTGGAAATTGATAATACCGTGGCTTGAGCCTTTCGGCAACTTTTAGACGAATAACATCAATTGAACGCCTCTCATCCGAAGTAGGGTCCATCGTGAAATCATGATAGTCGGATCGGTAGAAGTCATGTCCTTCGGCGTTGTTGATGAATTTTAATTGCAGTTTCTTTGAAGGCCCGGGCAGCGCTGAAACATAACTCTCGGACTCGGGCTGTAAAAAAGAATCAGGTGCAGGGTCAGAAATACCATCTGACCGTGTTAGAACGACATTTTCCAACCCCGGACAGCTCCACAGCGCCCTAAGGAAATTTTCACTTGAAAGGTCAGCGTTATATAGAGACAGGCGCCGCAGCTTGGGCCAACACATTGCCCACACAGGCGGTTGTCTTTCTGGCCTACCCGCGGGCTCTAATCGTAAAAACAGTTCGTCTCGTATCGAAGAGAATTGTTCCAGTTTAGATAGTCCCTCAAACGCACGCCGAAGACTTGGTCGGATATTGTGGTAGTCTTCTTCCGCCCACATGGACCGGAGAGGCATGTCGATAGCCAGTCGTGTTACATGGGATTCGAGAATATCAAAAAGCTCTATAATTTGCTTCACTATTTCTGGCTGATCCAGGTCATCGGCAGGAAAAGGAGCGAGAAATAGGCCCAGCGCAGGGTTTGAAGTGGCTTTCGCCAGGATCGAGTTCTTGGCACCGGTATTCAATGACCTGTCCCCCAAAGTTCTCATGAGGCAGTTCAACCGCCAGTCCGAGTCAATATGTAGGCAGTGCGAGTAGAGCAGCTGGGTGGCTCTGAGACACAAGGCACGGCATGTGAGAGCGAGGTTAAACAACGTCGTTGTGATCGGGTCATTGGCCGCGTATACCAGGTTTGTGTCTGATTTGTTTGCAACGCTATCCACAATGAGAAGAAGTATTTCGGTCGGGAGATATGTCATTGTGCTCTCTGAGACATACATATGTGAATAGAGCTAATGCATGGAGAAGCGATTTTTAGATACTGGCTGGACTTGTTACAACGCGTAAAAGGACGTGATAGGCCCGCAACAAAAAACAAGGGGAGCTTTATTGAGAAAATATTATTTCAATAGTTCAATCGATGTCTGAAATAAGCAATTTGTAAAATCTTTTTCTTTAAATTAAAAGAACGAGGTGGTCGACAACGACACATCGATTGATGTTCCTCCTGCAATTGTATCGTGGCAAGATTACTAATCGGCTACGCAGGCTTCTTATTGGGTAAGATCGAGATAGATCAAATTAATGAGCCTGTCTTCTAGTTTACATAGATTCTTAATTAAATTACACAAGGAAATTCTTGGCGATATAATCTATTAGTGTAATCTAAATAATTCTAAATAATTTTATAAAAAAAATCAACAATGTGGGTCGGTTATCTAACAAGCATAAGTGTTTTAGCATTTAGATATCTTTGAAATTCAGACTATAAATTAACATATTTAGTTAATGTAGATTAATATACGTTTTTAAAGTCGATAAAATTAAAGTCTATTAAGTATTCAGTGGATAGTGACCATAAATAAGCCTTTTCATTGCTGGCTGACCAGTGAACGCGGAGCTGCTTAGTGTAAAGATCGGTAGGATTGATAGCGGGGAAGAGCCCCGCGCGTATATAATCAACATTGTCAGATCGAAGCTTATTATATCTTCGCCAAAGGGCAGCATGGGAGTGCCAACAAGAAGCCCGGGTTTCGGGTCCAAGTAAGTAGGGTACAAACCAGACGCTCTTGTAAAAAATAACCAACCAACAAATCATGCACAAGCCCGGAAATGGCTGGTTGCCACCTCTTGGCAGACCCCATGGTTGAGGCTGGACGGTCACTAAGTTTGGAGTCAGCCGTAGGGTTAGATCAGCGGGGGCGGTCCAGTGGCATATGAATATAGCCAACTCTCCATCTATCAAACCATGTTCAATATCCTACACCCGGCTCTTACAATACGTCTATCCCTCGATTACAAACAGGTCTCCTAGCGATATCAATGTCCGATAACAGCATCTCTAAGCTTGAAGCTCTACCATTGGAGCTTCTCCACGCCACCTTCGATGCGTATGAAGACCGATCCGATATAGCACGATTAATACTGTGCAGCCAGATTCTCAAAGACCGACTACTGCCATTTCTGTATAACAACAAAGATAATCAATCAAAAGCAATACCTTGGGCGTGTCACACTGGGAACCTAGATACCATACACCTGGCCGTCAAGCACGGTCCTCCGTTCGTATGGACCGATAACATGTATGAGGGCGCTATGAAGGAACCGACTACATGTCTCCTACTCTTGGCTGAAGAGGTTGATGCTAAAACTTTCCTGGACCAAGGTATTAAAGATAAGAGCATCCGAAAATTTGGCCTGCGTGTTTTCATAGACTTGGTACGCCAGCTGAACTCACCACGCATCGATTTTAATACAAGCTCAAAGTTTCTTCGTCATCTCTATACCAAGGCAGCTGATGAGCAAACTTGGAGAAAATTGGATGCGTCTATCGCCTCGTGTTTGAATACACTGACGATATGCCCGGCTGGAAAACTACCGACTGGAACAGTTCCGTTTCTGATAGAATCTATCTTTGACAACGAGACCGATCTAAATAGACCTTATGGGTATAAACATCGGGATAATTTGAGTCCACTTTCGGCTGCAATTTTTGCCAACTCGGAACCTACATTTCGTGTTTTTCTTAAAAGAGGCGCTAATATCCATGGGCCTTCGCTCACTTACTTGCCAACAAAAGGCCTGCAGATCCCCATATTTGCAGCCGCGAGCAAAATGGCCATTGAAGATCACGGCCAAGCCATGATGAAGCTATGTCTTGACAACCAAGCTGACATCAACCACCGTATAGCTGTCATGGCTCGTTTTGAAAACCACAGCAACAACTACAAGCGCGATTTTTATATGTCCAAGCCCAGGAACATGCCTGGGAAAAATAAGTATTCAGGGGTATACTATACTTATACTACCCCATTACATGTTTTCCTCGAATCAATCAAGTCGTTCAATTCTCCCAATCTACCGGATCCAGTCAAAGGACTTACTTGGCTTCTTGAGAATGGTGCATCTCCTCCAATAGACGATCCCAGCGAGCTCAACCCGCGGCTTGCTGCATGGCGCCACAATGAGTATCAATACGATGAGAATGGCTGGCTCGGTGGATATGGCTCCTGGCGTACAAAAGCTCGAGATCCGTATAGCCGTGAATGTTCAGAGGTGCCTACGGCGATCGAGATTCTGCTTGATAAATGGGGACTCAAGAAGTTTTCCGAGCCTAAGTTTGCCGACGTAATCGGACTTTTGATACATCAGGGCTATGCACGTGGTCACGTCGCGCGACTATTGCTTAAGTACAACAGTCTTCACTATTCTATTCCAGTATCTAGTGCGGCCGGGGAACAGGAAAAAGTGAGAAATGGTCGTGCTAATCTATTGAAGATGCTTGTAGAAAGCATAGAGGCCTCGGGAACTTCAGTCTCTTCGTCCCCGGCTGATAGTCCAGACGACATTGATGATCTTGACAATATAATAACAACTTTCATCATCAGCAATACACAACATTTGAGTTTGCCACTAGGAGAATTCTTTTACCTGGTCATTGAAGAATTAGTCAAGGCTGGCGCAAATATAAACTCACCGATCCCATTCCGGGGAATGCACCCTTACGGTGTGACCGCGCTGCACCGTATATGTGTCAACGTGAACTCGTGGAAGCTGTCCAACTCTGACGCAAAAGTTTTGCTGGCCACAAGCACTCTCCCAAAACTTGTCAAGCACGGAGCGGATCCAACGATACCGGGGGGTAACGATGGAAAGACAGCGGTCGAAGCTCTCGTGGCAAATTTTGACAACTTTCAAAACGACACAGCCAAAGAATATCTCAAGGACCTTGCCAGTCTTCTAATGAAACTGCATGAGGAGCGACTTGATGGACAGTGTGATGTGGATTAGGTGATTGTGCATTGGTTGGCAGTTTAAGCCGAATATTTCTGAATAGAAGAAACACGAATAGAGAAAAAGGGCGTTTAAATAAGTTTGTGACTAAGAACATGAAGACGAAAAAAGACAAATCCAAAACAATCAAATTTTTATATTGCAAACGAGAGTAATACACAGCAACCCTCCCCCTTCACTTCAAAAATCATACCGAGCAACTACCTTCCGGTACCATGTTATTTTTGGCCCCCTGGAGAGCATCCACTGCCTTTTGGTGCTGGCCATCGCCATCTTCTGCACTCAACTTATCCCATGCCTCGTCATAGGCCGTTCTAGCGTTCTCCTCATTACCAAACTTGGCTTTGGCGGCATCACTCTTGCAAGTTTTGTCTTTATCCGGCCAAGAATACTGGGTTCCATAAGGTCCTTTGGGTTTAGGATCTTGTTTTAACACAGTTATTCCCAAGTGTTTCTGCAGCCCTTTTTTGGGATCCAGGACCACTTGTCCCATTTCTAGGTACCTCAAATCAATAGTGCGATCAGCAGCCTTCTCGGCGTTTTCAATGTGGAATTGGAATTTCTTTTTTTCCTCCTCATTATCGAGGCTGTCGATCGCGCCTTTGACATTGGCAATGGCCTTGCCAGCCTCCTTGATTGATGAGAAAAAATCGGATCCTCCGTTGAGGTTGGCAACATTCAACCAGCCGGTAAAACCAGGCTTCAGCTTTGGTCCTTTCTTGAATTCATCAGTCTCCTCTTGTATTGGTTTTCTCTTCCCTTGCGCATTAGGCGGTCCGAAGATAATATTACCATCAGCATCGAGCTTTGGCTTCATCTTCCTTTGTCCTCGTGTGCTGATATTTTCGATTCCTTTCGCTATTGCCTCCTGGTCCATTGTTTCAACTTTGTCAAGATCGATATCCCAAAGGTATTTTGTCCTGTCGGGCTTGTGGGGATCCAACACGTTTCCATTGACTAGGTTCTCTGTCGGTGTCCAGAGGTGTTCGAGAAATTCCACGAAAGAGCACCGGTTTGCCTGTTTTCTTAGGCCTGTCCGGGTTCCCGTGCACTCTTTTGCTATTGTCCAGTCATCTTTATCCGTGAAAATTTCCTCGGCTAAATACTCAGACCATAGCATTGCTCTTAAATTTTGGTCAGTTAGCTTGTTTATGGTAACGAAGATATTGGCATACCTTTCAGAGGCCCCGCGGTCCCCCATAGCGGCCACCGAAGCCAATAGGCCGGCGGTAGACAAGATGAAGAATATCTTCATAGCTGTTGGGCACTGTCTGCAGAGGCGATTTTGCAAAACCAGTGGGTTAAAATATGGAACTGAAGGAATTTTGAATGGCTATATATGACATATATCAAAAAGAATCCAATAAGCTGCGAATGGCAAGAATTGTATTTAAAAAAAACCCCCAAGATATTAGCCCAAGTCCTTCAGGGTGTGGGAAACATGGTAAACATCTAATTTCTGAAACTACTGCAGTCAGCAAATATTACCCACCAAAAAATACCAGTTCACACCATCCTCTCCCTGATGCTATTTTCAGACACGCGGGCGAGAAATATACAAAATTCAAGAAAAAATAGGCACATGTTTCCAGGTAGGGTGGCACTGCCAAGCACTTCGCTTCAAGACCTGAAAAAAAGTGACTGAAGACGGTCTGTAAATGGTTTCATATGGCGCTCTACTTAGAAAGCTGAACGTGCAGACAAGGTGCTGAATCCAGGACATATCCAAGGCGCCAAGCATTCGGACGGAAATTAAAGTCTGACTGCTAAATTTATCAGCTGAGAGCGATAACATGGGGTAAGGCTCTTTGAATTTTATTGGAGGAAGTATGTGCCACTAGGCTTTAGCCTTAATTTTCGAAAAGCCTCAGCGGGATGGTGGGCCAACGGGAAGCGCGTTGACACGTTGGAGGGCCGGATGCCAAGCTTGGATGCATAGATCTTGACTGTCTGGGCAGTCAGCATTGGCAATTTTAGTAGCATCGTATGGGAATTGCTTCAAAACTATGGAGTGCGGGCGGAATATTTGGACGCTCACCTATTGTACCTGGCGCATATAGTCGCCGAATGGATATTTGCCAAGAGGCTAGCATATGACAGCTGGGACTGATCAATTGATACCCCCATTAATGTTGAAGTAGACATGCAAAGCACCGAGTCACTGGGCAGTCAACTGGTATATATAGAGAGAGGTTTGAGACGGACAATTGTTGATGTACATTCAGTTCAAATTCTCAACACTGAACATTTCCTGTGTGTCTTTCAAGCAAATAAATCCGTGAAATTGCCTTTCTCTACCACCAATGGCACGCAGCCTTGCCCTTTTGCGGGCTGTGCGCCTAGCCATCCTGTCTTGCCTGGTATTTTCCAGGTGGGCGGATGCTGCCCAAAACATGGATGGGTCGCACGTCGAAATGCTGGCAGACGACATCACTCCTTTCGATGTACCGTCGACATACTATACGGACCTACATGCCTGTCCGGCTTCTTGTGGTGACTCCGGCTCGAGAAACTGGACTGTCTATTCGTCTATTGAACGATTGAATGCATGCGATAAAACCATGCTGCTAGACTTTAACATTCATACGCCGGTACAGGATGCCAATTCAGACAACAAATTTCTAGTCTGCACTCCCGACACATCCGCTGCATCCTCAGATCTCAAGGAACTCCCAAAGACGTCCCTGTGTGGATCGGTTGCATCCATGGAACATGCAGCAACTGAATCAAAAACAGCAACCCTAGAGCTAAGCACAAGTAGTTCTGACGATACCAGTGACACCAATAAAGACAAAACATCTCTGGAGAAAACATGGAAGGATGCTCTCAGCGAGCTCGAATCATTCTTAAGCCATGAGCACAACTGTGAAACACCTATCCTCTTTAGCTACGCGAATGGTGTGGCCGTGGGCACTTACATTGGCTCAGCCTTTGATAAAGCGAGCATCTCACACGCCGTCAAAGCTATTCAAGACTCGGACCAGATTAAAGATGGCCTTTCGGGTACTGCAGTTGCTCAGATATGTGACAAGGGACGAAACTCAGAGCATGTGCTGGGAATCGCCATTGACACTACTGGGAACAACCTAGCATCAGTTCAGAAGGCTGTTGCATCTTGGAGTAAAGCTGAATGTGCGACGGGTCTCAATGGTAGCTCTTCCACCGTGAGCATTCAAGTCTGGGAAGCAAACACAGATCTCAATGTGGCCGATAATAATTCGACTATTTCTAACTCGACGGGTTCCAACACTAGTCATCTAGGAGAGCTTCTAAAACGTGGTGATTGCAAAACAACAACGGTGCATTCAGGAGACTCGTGTGGCTCTCTGGCCAAAGCCTGCGGTATATCAGCCTCCAAATTCAACAAGTACAACCCAGACAAAAACCTTTGCTCAACGCTCATGCCTGGACAGCGTGTGTGCTGCTCATCTGGCTCTCTACCTGACATCAGACCAAAGCCCTACAAGAACGGAACATGTGCAACACATTTCGTACAGTCGGGTGATGATTGTTCCACTCTCGCTGCCAAGAACGGATTAGAAAAGAAGGATATTGAAAAGTTTAACAACGGCACTGACGGAACGTGGGGATGGACCGGCTGCAATAACTTGATGGCCGGCATCAACATTTGCCTCAGTAAAGGAGACCCCCCGATGCCAGCACCAGTTTCCAACGCCATCTGTGGGCCCACGGTTCCAGGCACAAAGATGCCCAAGAACAAAACGGATCTGGCCGATTTAAACCCGTGTCCGCTGAAGGCTTGCTGCAATATTTGGGGCCAATGTGGAATCAATGGTCAATTCTGCGAAGAAAAGAGAGGTCCGTCAGGCAACCCAGGCACAGCACCACCGAAGATCGATGGCTGTGTATCTAGCTGCGGAACAGACATCACCAACAAAGGCGACGCCCCAGAAAGCTTTCAGCGGGTTGGATACTATGAATCATGGAACTGGGATCGGCCATGTGCGAATCTTCTCGCCAAAAACGCCGATAAAGGTGGAAGTTACACCCATGTGCACTGGGCTTTTATGTCCATCAACACTTCCACTTGGGAACCGGTGTTGAATGACACATACAAACAGTGGGACGACTTTAAGGGCCTATCTGCTAAGAAGATCATGTCTTTTGGTGGCTGGGGTTTTTCTACCGATCCGGCAACATATGACGCCCTCCGTGAGGCTATGGCTTCCAAAAACAGAGACAAGTTTGCCGACAATATAGTCAAATTCATCAAATATGAAGGCATCGATGGTGTCGATATTGATTGGGAATACCCCGGCGTAAGTGATATTTCATTCTGCGTCGGATTTTGATTGAATCTAAGTTATGCAAACACAGGCTCCTGATATTCCTGGCATCCCACCCGGCCAAAAAGACGATGGCCCGAATTATCTTAAGTTTTTATCCACACTGCGATCGAAAATGCCCGATGGAAAGACCATATCTATCGCAGCTCCGGCGTCGTACTGGTATCTCAAATCCTTCCCGATCGACAAAATGGCAGATGAGCTTGACTATATTGTATATATGACCTACGATCTACATGGTACGTGACTTTTATTGATTTGATTGATTAGTTTTAACTAATTTTGAAATAGGGCAATGGGACGTTGGTAACAAGTATGCCATGGATGGATGCCCGGGAGGAAACTGCCTTCGTAGTCATGGTATGGATCTTCTAAAACTTTCCACGTGCTTGGCTATTTTATTTTTCTACTAACGCTCATCAATATTAGTCAACTTAACGGAAACTCATCAAGCCCTTGCAATGAGTGAGTTCCTATGCATATGTAACACTCGGTTGCATGTACTAACCGCATCACAGTTACCAAAGCAGGGGTATCAACGAACAAGCTTATGGTAGGCGAGGTTAGCTATGGACGCTCCTTTTTGATGAATCAGAAAGGATGCACTTCCGAGAACTGTACATTCGCGGGCTACCGTGACGACTCGTTTGCAGATACAGGCGCCTGCACTCAAACGCCTGGTTATATTTCTAACGCTGAAATTAATGATCTCATTACCGCTGATAATGGCGTCAAAATCTACTACGATGAGAGCTCAGCCTCCGATGTTTTGATTTACAATGGTCGGTCTTCCTTTTATTTTTCATCTTTTTTCTGTTGGCAGATATTGACAGTCCGTAGAGATGAACTGGGCAGCGTACATGACGACCACCACAAAGAATAGCAGAATCAAACATTGGAAAGGCTACAACTTTCTTGGGACAATCGATTGGGCGGTTGATTTGCAGGATTTCTCAGATGACGGCACTATCGACATAGATGAAGACGGCAATGTGGAATTGCTTGAGTGGGATAGTTGGGATCCAAGCAAGGTGCCGCCCAACTTCAAGTACGGGGACTGTGATGATAAATCCTACGACACGCTGGAGGACCTAGCCAATGACAGCAGTACCGATAAGAAGTGCCGGCCATTCTACGTTTTGCAGTATCTGCAGAAGAACTTGACCGACTCCCTGAATGAATACGACAAACTGATCAAGGATGACTACGACGATAAATTCAAAATTTACTCCAAGGCGGTCGTTGACGGAGCGCCAAAGGATGTTGACGATTTCATCAAAGGACATGGCGATAAGTACTTTACCTGTAAAGTGACGGAGATGCAATGGTGTAAGTCTGATTATACTGCTTGTCTCTAACATAACACGGCATTTCTGACAAACAGCAGGTTGTGATAAGTGTGATATGATCAGCAGTAACCCCGGCGCTTGTACCTATTGTTTTAAGGATGATGACTGCGAGGCGGATAGCCTGGCCAGAAGGGATTCGCACATTGATAGGCGTTTTGTAAACGAATCCTTCGCCAGTGATCTAGGCTGGACAAGCAGTAATGCTGGTCTGCAGATGCTGGATGCCCGACAAAATGGCCCCCCTCCCACAACTCACTACAAAGTTAAATATTCGAACGAATCGGAACCGTGTCCTCCAGATTACTCCAAGCGTGGTATGGGACGGGGCGAGCCCCAGTATGACACTGTATACTGGACTCTCCCAAAGGAAAACCATGATAAGTTCTTTGCCGACTTGTATTCGGAAGTTGGCGTTAAAGAAGAAAATATCAAGTTCACAGACAGGAACAATGCAAATCAGTGCATTCCTCCCAGCGAATCGTTAGCTGAGTGCCGATTGGATCATTGGGACATTAAGTATGTCCAACTCCTTGTTTTTTTTTTTTTTTTTGAGCACCGTTCTTTGATATGTATACTGACTAAAATAAATAGCATTCCTGTTCCCGATGGTTATGGGCAAGATGATGTGTTGAACCCCAAGGATGTCATATCAGACGCGCACGGCCGGATCCAAGGCTTGCCAGAACAGCTAAAGGAGGCAGTTAGTGGTTTGCAGAAAGGGGGATACGGATACAACGCCGATGACTTGGTGGATGCACTCTCGCTGCCAGTGTTTATGGTCTCAGACGCACTACAGCAAATGCAAACCATTGTCCACGTCGCCGACGAGATCGACAAGGAAAAGCGCAAGGCCATCATCTTCGCCTTCCTCTCAGCCATCCTCTTCTTCGTGCCCGTGGCTGGCGAAATTGCAGGATCAGTGTCTGCGCTTGCAGGTATTGCACGCATTATCTCGCTGATTGGTGCTGCTGGTGACGCCGCCATGGATATCTACACCATTGTCGATGACCCTGACAACGCACCGCTGGCGATTTTCAATCTGGTCCTTGCACCTCTGGCCCTTGGCGATATTGCCATGGTTGGCCGCGCAGCTTCCACGAGGAGAGGAATGTCTGAGGACTCAATTACCAAGCTTGGTGGTTCGACCAAGAAGCGTATGGATTTGATTGATATGGCCAAAGGGTCTTGTCGGAAGTGATCAGGAAGTGTTGTCAGTACGAGTATACATGTGTAAACAGATTTCATTTTTCCTACATAGAAGTAGTGGTTTTTATAATCTAGATGGCCCCGATAGTTAAAAAAAAGTTCTATATCATCTTTTGCATGTGGTAGGTGTCACAGTAATATTATAAATATTAGATTCAATTTTTATTCAAAAACACAGGGCCTCTTTTTACGCTATTGCCTACATATTTATGTATTGTCTGAACATCGTGAATATAACTGGCTGACTCAACACATAGATAACTTTCCAATGTTATACATCTTATGAAACTAAGGCCGGCGCGACTGTTGAGAATGATAGCAAGAAAGGGTAGAAATAGTTATCATCGTGTCATTAAGCAGCAATTCCAGCGAGAATCTAGGTACATATCTTCTATCTGCATTCTCAAATATTCGTGGCGGTCCTCAAGTCGCTGAATATTGGTTATCAACAACTTGGTTCAGTGCCTCAACGAGGTGCTCTTTGATTTCAACGGGGACTCTTTTCATTCTGATTGTGTTCATCTCCGTATCCCGACACATCAATTAATATTATAACTGATCTCAAGCCCAGCTGCTTATTCTATCAGCAGGATAGGCTGCATACTTTCAGTTATTTACCATCCTTGGGGGTTAATCGAACAAAGTGTAATCGAACACTGGCCAATTACTTTTAGCGGGCCATTCTTGGGCACTATGTATATTGGGAAGTGCGATAGCTTCTCATCATTTCTTGCTGGACCAAAATATCGCAGTGGCATGGTATTATGTGTCCGATCCGGGGTTGTTGGCCGCAGCGTGCGATCTTCAAACATCCCACCGAGTTGGACGCTCGACGAGGCTGACTCCGCCGCTAGTATTACATCCTACAGTTATACATATTCTTGTAGCGAAAAATGCACTTCATGTAGTTATTGTAAAAAGCGGTTAATTTCCAGATGTCATTAGGGTTGATTTTAGTGATGTTGGTGTTTGGATCGAGTAATAACTTGTAATGCTCTAGATTTTTCATTTTCACATCTCCAAGTATGGTGGAATCAATTGTAATCAATAAATCATTGCTCAAATAGATTTCAGACCGAAGTAACATCGCCAAGAGTCGATGTGGGTAAGCTGGGCCTTACAAGGCGACTTTAATGCTGAGCTCGTATTCATCAAATTTTTACCCCTCCGCTCCACTCACTTCCAATCTTTTCGGTACTGCTCAACCACCTTCAAATCTCAGATATCAACCTATTCCCACTAGAGCGTATTGACTGTCTACCAGTATCAACATGGCTAGCGCCGAGGTTGATCCCCGCGTCGAATTATGGAGGAGACTTCTGGACAACAACAAAAAGAGCTGGGTCCTCTTTGAACACGGAACGTGCCTCATCCTGATGCAGCCAGAATCAGACCTGGGCAAACAAGCACGTGAAATCATGTCGACCGACGGCCCTGTTCGTGTGGGCAGCGCTATGGGTGACTTTTCTATCCAAGACCTCGACGAGCCTTTCACTGGGTGGATTGTGACTGGCCATCACCCCGATATGATCAATTATATCGCACCCGAGGACACTAGATTGAATGGCCAAGGCAGTAGTTTCCTGGTGGGCATGTTGGGGAGAACCGACCGCGATGAAGATTCGCAGTCGTTGAAGATTGTGCATATCGAAGATAATAGGTGATTGTGAAAGACCGGTCAGAATGATTTGCTATGCAAAGCTGTGGTATTAAGTATTACTTGATGATGCAAGAACCATCGATCTCATTCATAGTCACATAGTCATTTCCATTATACAGACTGGCGAGCTGTAATGACTGCTATACCTCACTTTACAATAAATAAACATAGTAATAAAAATCAACATTGTAAAAAGGAGTAAACATAGCAAAAAAATAAGATACCCGCGGGACGTGACACATAGTCGTACTGTAATTACACGTGGGCGCGCGGGTAGAGCTAATTATGACTCAACACGGACACGCTGCACAAATTTGACACTTCTCCCAACAGCATGTCTGCCATCCAAACCTCCAGAGGCCGTCGCCAGGCGCTCCTGATTACATTCGATGCATTTTCCACCCTCTTCCACCCGCGCCGACCGGTTCCAGAGGTGTATGCTTCCATCGCCCACTCGTTTGGGCTGCCCAAATCCAAGGTGACCTCTGACCGATTGCAGACTGCTTTCAAGACGGCGTATAAGGCCCAAAGCAACGCGTATCCAAATTATGGACGACAGGAAGTGCTTCGTGGACGCTACGGTGGGCCACGACAGTGGTGGGGTGACTTGATCAAGATTACCTTTGCCAAAGTACTCGATGACGAAGCTAAAGACCTCCCCTGGGGGATGGTCGAGAAGCTGCTTGACGTCTTTGCCAGTGACGAGGGCTACGCACTGTACGACGATGTCCAGCCTTTCTTTGCACATCTCAAAAATTTTAAGAGAACCAAAAGTGCATTTGAGCATGTCGTCACAGGAGTTATTTCCAACTCAGATGACCGTGTTCCCGCCGTTCTCAGATCGTTTGGCTTGGCGATAGGCAATGTCCGCGCTGATAGGGACCGGTCGAGTATGGAACTCCCAGGTTTTGAGCAGTTCGGCATTGAAGATGAACGAAATTCCATGCCCAAGGAAAACGACATTGATATGATAATAACGAGCTACGAGGCCGGGCAGGAGAAGCCAAATCGTCCCATTTACGACATTGCAGCGAGACAGGCCCAACAATTCCTATCCAACATCACTGCTTCTACATTTCCCGACAATGGTGTTGAATGGACGCGCATTCACGTAGGTGATGATGTACAAAAAGACTACACCGGAGCGCTCGATGCAGGCTGGCACAGTCTTCTGATAGCGCGCGAGGATGCGACTTTGGCCATACCGACAGACACGAAACGAATTGATTCACTACAAGAAGTGATGACCGAAATTAAAAGCATTCAAAAGCAATAGACCCAGAGATAGCAATACAACGCGGAATCCGAAATCGAAGCACTCTTAAGGGATATCCTTCCGCCATGCTCTAATGGGGACTTTTCGCCGAGTCGGCAATCCTCGACAGTCCCACGCCATGTCCAAGTTGCCTCCCTTCTTTTATCGTGATCTTTTCGCTCGACAGGGTGACAAAGAACATTCTAGCCCAGCCATTGTTTTCCTCGATAGGAGTGACATTCTTCCAGGCATGCGCCGTTCCTCGCTGGATCGAGACGTCCCCCTTCCTCAATATTCTCTTCTCTCCAGAATCAAGCTCCCATTCAATGGCGCCATCCAGTACGACTCCGTAGTCGAAGCTGATGGTTCGATGCATCAGCCCTTCATCCCCAGGAGGCATCTCGAATACGCGGCACGACGTGTGGCTGAGATTCGAGCCATCGGGCGGCGAAGGGTGCTCAAGCTCATACAAATATTCCTTGAGATCGCGATTGGCGTTTTCTTCCGCTGTCACGTCCGATGGCGGTGATAGACCGCTGACGGGGAACGTACAGGTTGAGTATAGCCTGATATTCCGCAATGGCTCACTTCCAGTCACGGAGCACGGCGACCATCCGATGGGGGGTTTCTCGGAGACATCACTGAAGATGGCGCGGCCAGTCACCGGGTCATGAGTAGAGATGATGCGCTTGGGTGGGGTGAATGGGTTTGTAGATGGCTGCTTGTCCATTACTTTTTCTTTTCCTTTTTCAGCAGCAAGAGTGGCTGGTCGGATACTTTTCCCGGGGTTTACTTACAGCTCCAGGCCGGGGATAAACTTGGAAATGAACAAGAAGACATAACCACGCCATTAATGCAGAAGAGAATCGCAGCTTTCACATGGCTCCATTCGATTGACGTCATCTCCCGGCCGGGGGAATGCTTGTTTTCCCTGATTCAATGTTCACTGGTGCCCCCCCCCGACGCGTCACTGGGCCTCTCTGACTATGTTTTCTATACTGATAAGCACCTAGCTAGATTGTAACCACGTTCAATCGATATTTTCTTCCTCTTTCAAGACGTCTTGTCGCCATGTTTGCAGCCTCATAAATGAGGCAGCGGCGCAGTCTCCACTCTCGGACTTGCGCCGAACTAAGCCGCTAGTGGGTCCGATGTGGACTATATCCATCTTTATACAACCCAGTCTGATGAATGTTTCCATCATGGATCCCGTGTGGAAGATGCATGATAGCTGCAGCTCTGTACTCTTGAATACAAGAATAATCCACCATACTTTCAAACAAAAACTTTACGGGCATATATGTAGTAGAATGAAAATAGACTACGTAACGGTACAAAAGTCTCCATCTTTCAATAAACCTAATGCAGTGAAATCCCAGCTACTCAGTTATTAATCTTCAATAAAGCACGTATTTTTGGATAATGAATTTCCATTGTCTATATGGGTAGAGGTTGCATGATGAAACAATAAGCAATTGTCACATCAGCCATCAAACGAGTCTAACATACTTGCCGATAGCATGTAGTTTACAGGCTCATTTATGTCTTAATGACATCAAGTTGCATGGAAAGTGTAATAAAGGACACAGTGGGTTCAGAGGACTGATCTTTGCCACACTTGATAGCAAGTTTGCCAGATTCCATCTTTGAAGAATCCTTGCCCGGAAGATCATAGCCCTCGGAATCACAAGCGGCGTATATAGACTGGATGTATTTTACCAGCCTCGGAGAAGCACCAATGGTCGTCGTCAGAAACTTTTGAAGGTCGTTGTATAATGCAGGAGTGCCCATTTCAGTCTCATTGGGATAGTTAACTTCTGCATAGATGTATACCATTGGATCAGAGCGAAGGTCTGGATGCTCGGTCAAAATGTCACTGATTTTCTCTTTAGCCTTATTCACTTCTAGTGAAGTTTGAGACATATGGGCAATGATGCATCCTTGTCTAGTGGTTATGATGACTCCAAAACATCCTTCAAATCCCTCTGAGACAAGTGTTGTCGAATAGTCCGGTGCAAAATCGAAGTAACAGGTTGAATTTTGTTTGATGACCTTCCGTGGTTCCATTTTGTACAGCTCATAGAAAGCCGCCAAATCGTCTTTCGGAGACATTTTGTTGGTTTCAGAACCTTGGTAACCTTGGTATCTCTAATCTCATTAGTCAGTATACAACAATTCTAAGATATCATGGCCATAAACTTTAAGTATCATCATGAACTCCGAGAAAAATTATTAAAAGGGTGAAACTAGGACACGGTACCGTAAGATTGTTGGTATTTTTCTATCAGTAGCACTCGGGTCTTGTCTTTCAGGAGTTGAGTGGAAAATAATCAACCCAGGTAGGATTGTCCAGAAGTATATCTACTTGAAGTTGCTCGATAATTGAATATCTTCTGCTGAGTTTCCAGTACATGAAACAAAATCATGGACTTCCTCACACGTATTTATCACTCATTTCATCTGTTATAAAGAGTCATAACCCTTTTTTTTTCAAACTAGAGATTACATCGCTGGTGGTGTTTCAATAAATATTTGATATTTGTTTGTTCTTATTTGAGTATTGAAATACATTTAATATTTATTAATTTACCATCTTAACTAGTCGATCCAATAATACATCCTAGATTTTATCTAAGTTGCTAGTCATTATGGTGATGAACACCAATAAATCGATCGGTCAATCAAAGCGGTCTGCTATATATTTGAAGTTGATCATGACACTGTTATGCAACTTTTACTGTACATGTATTTGTTTTGTCATTTTTTGAGGAACCTTGCACCGCTTTATTGGAATTGCTACTCCGGTTTATTGGCAATCACCGCTTCCATATTACTCGTTTCGGTAACCTTCCAGAGTAGGAAACTCAGATGACCTATGCCGAGAGTAAGACTGAAATATTTAATGGCTTAATTGACTAGCTGTTTTATTAAGGTGTTTAAACCTATCTAGGAAAAGAAGATGAAGCACAAATAGAAAAAAAAAGCAAAACAAAAACAGGGGGAAACGTGTTTTTCTGCGTGATTCCTATTTTTTTGAGTCTCTTGCTTAAGTCAGGCTAGTTCTACGATTCTATGCACTAAAATTAATCATTTATTGGTCTCAATTTATTTATTGATTTCAATTTTACTGGGATTAACCGCAACACGATGCAGGAGGGGGAATAATCCCTTCTGTGATCGAAAAAGTTGTTTCCGTTGTGTGAGTCATAACTTAAAGACACACCCCTATCATGGGCGTGGAAATATACAAGGTGATGCCGCACTTATTGATGGTAAGGCTATAATATTGAAATTCGTTATATCTAAAAATCATGTTACTATTTTGAATGTGAATTTTGATGGGGTGCTTTCTGAGCTATTGTTAGCTACTAAATTTAAGTATCTTAGGCACCTGGCTACATGGACTCATATACCCATTTTCTTAAGAATATGCGTCTGATGCTACAAGGCTATAATCTGTGCCAAGAATAATTGACAATCTGACATGAATAATTGATCCCTCTCCCACACGGGACAAATCAGGCAGCCTAACAATATTTGAAGCTGCACTCGATAGCCCGTTTATTCAAAGTTTTCACGACTTCGAAGTGTTTCAAATCACTATTGTGCCTGAGATAATATGCTGTTATTTGCCTTCACATCATTAGATTTATTCTACGACTAGTTGATTGAATCATGAATAACCAAATATTTTCATAGAGATATAGCGGCTCACTGGGCAGTCCATTCAAGCTAAGTAAACGCTATACATTCTTTTTAAATAGGTTATTTGTAAATATAATGTTGTAACCCTTAATTGTTGCCTGTAAATTAGATTCATGTGGACATGAAAATAATGTATAGGAGAAAAAGATGTGCACATGGCAGCTTTTGTTTGTATTTCGGGGAGGTTTTCCGTATTCCCGCGACTCTCATTTACGATCTACCTTAATAAACAATTAGAAGCTGCACCCAAAGCAAAAAGTACAATAATAGAGAACTTACTAGTAAATCATTCTACGCCTGATTATTTTTATTTGTTTTATGTTGAGTCCGAGCTCTCAAACAGCTTTCTGGAAGGATATAGAGGTCTGTATTATCGGATTGCAATTCCAGTTTCACAGACATCCATACTTCTCATTTCCGAATAGTTCAGCTTTAAATCGTAAATACATACCGGCCTCGCATTTTATTTCCTATTGGTCTATTATCGTGCTTCCATAGTTTGGGAGCGCTCATTGTGCCCTAGTAAAAATCTATACTTCTATTTTGTTCTTGTCTCCAACGAAGCAACAAATCAACGCAAACAACTGGCCTCAGAATCAATGGCTGGAAATACTAGAAAATATCATATTGCCTCCATACCAGGGGATGGAATAGGAGTCGAGGTTACTGAACAAGCAATCCGAGTCCTAAGGAGAATCCAAGAACTATTTGGCACCTTCGCTCTAGAATTTCAACACTTCGGTTGGAGTTCAGAAATGTATCGACAAACCGGGGAGTATATACCTGCTGGTGGACTCGAGGCATTGAAAACCTACGATGCCATTCTTTTTGGCGCGGTCGGCTCACCAGGTAAGTGCCTTTTGCTTTGACAATCATGGCAAAAGTAGATGTTACAAATTGATATAATTACCATCTGAGATTTAGCTGACATCTGGTCAATTTATGATAGATGTTCCTGATCATATCTCGTTATGGGGTCTTATTCTTCCAATTCGCAAGCTGGTACCAATGAAATTCGATATATCCCATACAAATAATGAGACACAAAAAGAATTAACGCCTTACATTAGCTAGGTCAATACGTCAATCTCCGCCCAATTCGCGTTCTTCCAAGTCTTTCTTCGCCGCTCAAGCAATGCGCAGCTAATGACCTGGACTGGGTAATAGTCCGCGAGAACAGCGAAGGAGAATACGCTGGACAGGGCGGCATAACGCATGATGATACCGAAAATGCCATTGCGAATGAAATTGCCGTGTTCACCAAGCGCGGTATTGAGCGTACGATGAGATTTGCCTTTGAAACGGCAGCATCTCGGCCGCGAAGGAAATTGACCATGGTCACAAAGAGCAATGCACAGCGATACGGAATGGTATTATGGGACAAGATTTTCAACGAGCTCACCACAGAGTACCCTGAGGTGGAAACAGACAAAATGCTCGTTGATGCCATGACGGTGCGCATGGTATTGAAGCCTCAGACCTTGGATACGATAGTCGCAACAAACTTACACGGAGACATTCTGTCTGACCTAGCTGCCGCACTCGCTGGAAGTATTGGAGTCGCCGCGTCGAGCAACCTAAACCCAACCAGGCGTTTTCCGAGTATGTTTGAGCCCATACACGGAAGCGCCCCGGACATTACGGGATTGGGAATTGCAAATCCGATTGGAGCTCTTTGGTCTGCGGCCGACATGCTTCGATGGCTGGGCGAACCGAAAGCAGCGGATGTTTTAATGAAGGCTATCGAACGCGTGTCAGATGCCGGCATAAAGACAAAGGATATCCAGGGTACAGCAAGTACTTTGGAGGTCACTGATGCAATAATTAGCGTGTTAGAGCACGTCAACTAATAACAAGAAAACCATGTTAGGTCCAACTTACATATCTGCCACTCATCGTAAACTTGGTTGGTTATCATGTCATGGCCGCATTTTGATAGCTTTCGGGGTGTGAAATAGCGATTGCATATGTAGAGTCCGATGAAATAGTAGGCTCTACCACACCAAAACTATCAGAAATACGCGTTCGCTTTGCTCCGGGAGCCCGTGATTGGGGTCTGCTGCGCGAAGGTGTCATGACACGTTTCACTGAATGATATTCACTAGCCCTTGCTTCCCATCGTCGCTGTAGATCGGTAAGAAAGGCCTGTGCTCTCTTTGCACTCTCCCATGATAAACTAAACTCTTCCAAGGCTCGAAAACAACCACTTAAAAATGTGACCAAGTCGCAATTTTTTTCCTTGGCATGGGTGTCAGAGATAAATCTAGACATGGTTCCAAAGATGAGTATTAAGGCCGCTGAGCATGTTATAGACACTGCTTGGATGCCCATTCTCTTAAATGTGTATTCTTTTTCGTAAAGCCTGAGGAGTTTTGAAATTGACACCGCGGCGTCAATACACATCGTTCGAGCATGTATGTAGCCATTCCCCTGAGGCGGCTGGGGCTGAACATAGTGCTTAGACATCCAAGGTCGATGAATGTGAATGATAGCTTGATAATACTGCATACTGTATTTGAATAGTTAAGAAATGGCCACGTACCACAAAGGATAGGGGAAGCTTATGAAAAATTAAGCAACATACTGGAGCAGGAGAACATGGGGCAGAAACACAGCATTAGTGTCATCCAAGTCAACCTGCAGACTTGGAGGAAGCTCTCCCTTCCACTTTAAAAGCCTTTCAGTTGACCTCTTACTTAAAGTTTGAAGTGTTCTTTTTGAAATATGTGACCATCCGTACCTATAAAAGGGGTTAGATTCTAATGCTTGATAGAACAAAAAGAAAAATGAGCACACACAGTGCGTGGCCTAAAGGAGCCATTATTTCACAAAGCTGCACCCGATATTGGCTCAGTAGTTGCAGGTGGTCTATCAGTGGTGTCATTGTTGTGCAGGATTCCGGTAAACCATAGGCACTCCATTTTCTGACACGTTCGTTGATCAAATGGTGGCCAGGCTTGCCGACTGTTACGTCTTCCATGTTGATTCTAAATGGCCGACCGAGGAAAAAACCCCAAAGACTTGCCAGTAGCACAGTAGTTAGCCATGTATGATAACTTTATTCTTGGCTAGCTTACTGGTCTGTGGCGTATGTTCCCCAAAAGACTATACGACGAAGTTCGGCCTCTTCAGCGTTAATAGATCCCTCATCTACATGAGATGCCGTATCAATATGTAATCCCAAGTCAAAGGAAAGTCGCATGGCCATTCCTATATTTGTTATCTCTTCTATCAACATACGTACAGTGGGCCCTATTATTGGCTTTCACCATGTTGGTCTGTACTTACCACTGTAAAGCCAGCCTCGGGCATCTCTCTTGCAGCCAATATCATGCCCGCTAAGAACGACCATTGCTTGAATTGTTGCCACAGAGGGCAAATCAAGTTCTATATCAATCAAGGCCTTTGCTCTATCGGCGAAAAAGTCCGAAACAGATTTAGGATATGTGATAAAATCTGGATGGTAGCGAGGGACAAATGCGGCTCCCAGACAGCACCTTTTTCGTAAGTAGCTGCTTTCTTCGTCGGTTATGAAATAAGAAACAACGACACTTACATGGCATTTGTAAGAGCCTCGGAATAGTAGATGCTTTCTTCCTTATCGACGCGCCATTTCTTCCTTTCTTGATAGTAAATTTCCCTATCAACGACATAAAACAATGGGTTATGCCACGCAAAAAATAAATTAATCAAATGCTCTTCGAATTCCAGCGGTACTTCTTTGTCAATACCCAAGCGATTAAGCACATTTTGTCCGTCCTTTCGAACGGTTCGATGAACAGTCAGATTGTCTGGTGCTGGCATTTTTAGCAAGTTGAAGTGAGAAGTTGGGCCGTAAAACCGAACGCGGCCATCAGAGCCGACTTGTAGGCTCCCCATCCGATCCGATAACTGATTGACAAGTTCCTCAATCTCTTCAACCTCATTGTTATTTGCATCCACATGCTCATCTGCTCTAGGAGAAGTATGGCCTGCCATTTCATTCATGAATATAGACAGTATTGATGGATGAGACAAGTCAGACCCATCATATTGCAGATCAGTGTCACTGATTAGATCCCAGAGTGTATCCGGCGAGAGTTCATGCTCCCAAGGCTCGCTGGTATCCTTTTGTAACGTATAATCTAGCCCTTCTATCTCCTCTGGAAGGTACAGTTCATTAGACCCATAATGAAGAGAGGGAGGGGTTATTTCTGGTTGAATTCCTTCATGTTCGTTAAAATTAGGAACGAGAAATGGCGGCAGGTCAGCTCCTGGTAGCGTCGAATCCACGTATCGATCCTCAGGTAGTCCTGGCTCGACTGTGGAATTGTGCAAATTCTGTGGCAAGGGCAAGTCGGATACATTTCGCTCAGGGCTTTTTATAATCATCTTTAAATTTCCCAGACCCACGGATTCTAACGCGTTGCTTAATGCCAGGTCATTCTCGAAAGGTGCAAGTGGAAGCGAAAGACCCTGATCCGTGATAAACTGCGACAATTGACCGACGCGACCAGCAAGAAGTTCAACTGCAAATCGAAAAGAAAGTCTGCGTTGACTATCAGCTCGTATCATCGAAAACCCCTAGCAGTAGCCAAAGAAGATCTCGGTTCTTTGCTCTTGGGGTATACAGACGTACTTTCGTTTATCTCCACCAATTTGATAGTGGCAGGTTCTGCCTTTACTATGACAATAGGAGCAAGATGGGGTTTTCCCATCACACTATCCATATAGTAAGTTCCTATTTTATGGAAATACTGAGTCCCAATATCATCTCCGGGTCTGCACTGACCTTGACTTTGCTTTCCCGGCAAGAATTACAAGCCGTTGTAACATGTTTGCGTTGCTTCGAAGACTGTTTAGATGAAGGCATCGTGTAGAGCGTGATTTACGACAATGAAAATGAAAATTGAAATGAAAAATGAAAAGCAGAGAGAAAAGAAGAAAGAAAAGAAGAGAAAAAAAGTAGATTCATCAACGTAAACTGAATTCCGGGGAATGGTGACCGAAGCTGTGTGGGGCTGGTTGCAACTGGCTCTGGCTCCGCACTCTCCTAGGCCAAAAGTCACATGAATTCTAAATAATCAAAAATTCATCATCCAAATGATAATGTATGTATTTGAAAGTGGAGCCACGGAAAGAGGGGGTGTGAAATAACAGGGTAATTAGAGGTTGAATGAAGTAATCGGTTTGTGGTCAGTAAATAAGCAATGGCTACTGGTATGTCTCAGGAACAATGCATCTGGATTCTAGAAAACGAATCTATACAGTTTAACCTGTAATCAATCTCTTCTGTATAAATCCGTGGTTGTTTATATACAAATAGATTGGAGGTCACTACAGTTCTCTTTAAACATGTATTATTCATATCTTAAGCAAAGAACAACCGACGTCTTCACCAGTTGCTAAGAGTAATACTCTTGGTAATCTGATATTCTTGTAGCCCATAAAGGCTTCCTTCCTTACCATATCCACTTTCTTTGACTCCGCCAAAAGGTGCTTCAGCAGCACTAATTTTTCCTGTGTTGGCTCCGATGATACCGACTTGCAAGCCCTGCGCAACTCGCATCACCCTGCTGACATCCTGAGAGAAGAAGTATCCTGCCAATCCAAACTCAGAGGAATTGGCAAGACGAAGAACCTCTTCTTCTGTTTCAAATTCAAGTACCGGAGCTAGAGGTCCAAATGTTTCCTCGCTGTTCACCAGCATGTTTGGCGTAATTCCAGTTAGAACCGTGGGCTCATGGAAGAAGCCCGCGGACTGCGGTTTCCCACCTCCAGTTTCAATACGAGCGCCTTTGGACAACGCATCTTCAATATGACGAGCAACCTTGTCAACACCAGCCCGGTTTACCAGAGGACCCTGTGTTGTTGATGGGTCTAGGCCCGGGCCTGTCTTGAGCGCTGCAACTTTTGCAATCAACTTGGCAGTGAATTGCTTCGCGATACCTTTCTGGACGTAAATAAGATTGGCACTTTTAAAAACAACAATTAGTAAGATGTGAAGATGTTTAAATATCAAAAAGCGTGCAACGAAACCCACCATACACAAGTCTGACCAGAGCATCGGAATTTGGAGAACATGGCGCCCTCAACAGCCGCGTCAATATCAGCATCATCAAAAACGATGAACGGCGCGTTACCCCCAAGTTCAAGGCTAACTTTCTTCACCGTACCAGCAGCCAGCTTGGCGAGATATTTTCCAACATCGGTAGAGCCTGTGAAGCTGATCTTATGAACCAATGGGTTGGTAGCCAGCTCGGTTGCAGCTTCTCGGTTCTTGGTTGGACATACTTGGATCACGGCCGGAGGCAGACCAGCTTCAATGGCCAGCTTTGTCAAGGCCAAACAGGTGTACGGGGTTTCACTGGGCGGTTTTATAACAACACTACACCCTGCAGCCAGAGCAGGGCCAGCCTTTCTGGTGATCATGGCCGCGGGAAAGTTCCAAGGAGTAATGATACCACACACGCCCACGGGCTGACGAGCGGTAAAGACCGATGTGCGAGCATATGAGGAGGGAATTGTCACACCGTACGCTCTCGGGGCCTCTTCAGCAAACCAGGATATGAAACTTGCCGCATAGCTGACTTCGCCTTCCGCCTCTGGGTAAGTCTTTCCGTTTTCAAGACTCAAGATCGTTGCAACTATTCGGATTCCTGTCAGCAACCGGGTCCTACCTAGGTAACCACTTTGGGCATTTCTTACGGTCTTTCTTGTTCGCTATTATGAGATCGTACCATTTCTTCAAAAGGGCGCCACGCTCCGCAGCAGTAGTTTTCTCAAAGAATGCTGGATGTGCCTTGTCTGCGCTCTCAATAGCACGTTTGAAATCCTCGAGATTACAATCTGCCACCTGGCCTAATCTTGTCCCTGTTGATGGTTCTGTTATAGTTTCAAAACTTTATCAGCATATGAGAGCTTTTCAGCATAGATGCAAGATGCAACGAACCGTATACTACAAATTTAGTGTTTTTGGAAACCCATTTTCCGTCAATAAAAGCATCTCCTAAAAACAGGTCGGGATTTTGTAGCTATACATGCAGTAAGTTTTCTCTTCTTTTTTGCAAATCACATTTCGCATCATTATAATCCACATAGATTTTTTTTACCTTTGAGAGAGCTTCTTCATGATATGCTGATGCTAACGCCATAATAGGTGATAAAACCGGGCTTACGGTTTCTAGCGTTATACGGCTTTTTAGGAATCTGGGTAAGAAATTAAATTAAACCGAGTCCTGAGAATGTCTACTATTACCTAGATTGCATTTCATTGCTATCCTTTTATTCTGTTTATTCATCACTCGTGTCTTTGCTTTTCCATTGAACGTATCGTTAGAGTTTCCCCGCAATTCCAGAGTCTCGGGAATCGATCCCGAAACCTACCACCGGGCCTGATTTCCAGAACGCATTTCCGTTCTTCAGTGTGCAGCTTTGGATTCTTGACACGGGGAGATAATTAATTGACCATGGGAGGCAAAGACAAAACGGTAGAACCGGGTAATCGGATTTATGCCTCATTCGAGTATGTGTCTAGTATACCTAGGCGTAGCCCACCACAAGGAAAATTTTCTCTTTAATCTTATACCGCATTTCAGATTGTAGATATTCTCAAGTCTCCATATAGCCAAAACTTTGTTAGGGTCTACAAGGCAGACCCATGTGGTCGGTAACTGATACATGGCATTCAACTGCTACTCGGGGAAAACGAAGTGTGTATTCTATTCAATCTTTTATCTCGATACTTCTAGTTTGAGGAACTGTTTCAAATATAATATCAAGAAATATTACCTGTGGTGTCATAACATAGCACATGGATTATAAAAAGTTCTCCTTTGAAATAAGTAGGAATTTGAACATGGAAGTACGTGATAGCGAAACAATTAATATCTATTCTAGAACTCAATCCTCCTATAGATCTCCATGAATCGTCATAATCGTTCTCAAGCAGATTGCTGTATAAGATTCGTCAAGTTTTGAACGATTTCTTGTAAATGTGAAGCGAGAACCGACGGCCGGCTTAGTCCCAACAAGATTCCAAGACCGATAAATCCCTTTGTCAATGAAGATAGGGTCTTCAACCAGCGACCCACACGGTATATAGGCCAAAATAGACTACCGCCGCTCATGTTAAACGCAGACCAATCTGGAAAGTATGTTGCGGCCCAGTAAGAGCGAGCAAGGCCTGGCCAAGATGCTGCATTGCGGCCGAAGTTTCCGATGTACCAGTTAGAGCAGTCACCAGCAAAGACTGTATTTGTCAACTGCTTGTGAATAGCATTTGTCTCGCGATCTTCAGCTGCTTGCTTGACTTCAATTACTGAAGCTCGGCAATCTAGAAGTGGCTTGAAGAGGGACTTGATTGCGTAGTCGACCTGGGTTTCACAAGCAAACAAAGCGGAGTTATTGGCAGGGAATGTATTGGGGCCAAACAAGATGGCCAGATTAGGAAAATTGTGTACGTGTGTGCCCAGGTAAGCCTGGGCACCGCGGCATTCGTTCCACTGTTCTTGCAAAGGCTTTCCATGCGCGCCAACGATGTGCATTGGGACCAGAAACTGGGCAACCTGGAATCCTGTGGCCAACACAATTATATCAAAATCATTGACAATACCCGAGCTACTGACAATTCCAGTTTCAGTAAACTCTGTGATGCCTTCAGGAATGAGTTCCACGTTTGGAAAGTTCAAAGACTCGAGGTAGTCTGGGTCAAAGATGCGGCGCTTGCAACCTAGGGGGAAGGTAGGGATAATTGAGTCCCAATACTTCTGCGGCGCCACTGAGCGGATGTACCTTTTTGATTCCTCCTCTGTGGCCTTGCGGACTTTGAGGCCTTTGGGTGTTGGAAAGTATGTGGTTGTCTCCTCATCGGCATTAAGGAATATACGCAGACGCAGCAATCGCAATCGCAGAGGCAACCAGCGGAAAAGAAACTTGTCAAACTCACTGTATGGACGATTCGGACGAGCGTGGAACCATTGACCACTGCGGGCGAATTGCGTGACAGAGCCAGCATCTCTGGCAATAGCAGGAACAACTTGAGCTGCACTGCATCCGTTTCCAATGACAGCGACGCGTTTGCCTTTGTATTTCACTGAATGATCCCATCTTGCGGTGTGAAACATAGGGCCCTGGAACTTGTCCATTTCTGGAAACTTGACATCGCGAGGGAAGGAAATTGCTCCCACGGCAGAAACAAAAACCGAGGCGAATCGAGAAAACTCCAATTTTGTACCGAGATCCTTCAAGTGGACTTCCCATTTGTTCTTGTCATTGTGCCAAGTTGCACCAAGACATTCGACTGACGAGTGGACGTGCTTGCGGAGATCGAATTTGTCGACCGTGTCCTCCATATCTATTTAGTATGTTAATAGTTGTTGCTTGCGCATCATTGTCGAATACGCACATTGGAGAATCTCCGGCTGTTCACAGAGCTCTTTTGACCAGTTGGGATTGAGATTGAAGCTGAAAGAATACAGATGAGAAGGAAGATCGCAACCGCTAGTTGACGAAAGAGGATAACGGTCAGCTTCCAGTTCTCGCAACAAACGCTATACAGATATTCTTTCTTACCAGCCGGGATAGGTATTGGTTCTCCAGGTTCCACCAACCCCGTCGAGCTTCTCGTAGATAGTAAAATCGTCGAATTTGAGGTCATGTTTCAGTCTGTATGCCATGGCAATACCGGCGGGGCCAGCGCCGATAATGATGGCATTCAACTCTTTTGCATACTCGGACATTTTTCGGATAAAATATTTCTGCAAAGCAACTTTGAAATAGCAAATTGCAAGAAATTGGAATAAAAAACAAATAAAAGGCAATATATTGGCAGGTTCGGTTCAGCAGTGGTGTAAATCGGTAGTTCCCTCACCAGTAAAGCCCCAATACAACTTCATGGAACAGCGAAATTTGAAACCATTAATGAAAATAAATGATTTCTTTGACTTAAAATCTTTGACCACATGCGAAAACCTAGCTTTAGAACTATTTCTCCTTTTATCGGATAAACTTGCGATTTTCTTCTGAGTTCGTTTTCCGGCAGAGCAGCCAATTCCGAAACGGTCCACCGTGCATTCGGAGGGCATTTCCCCGTCTTTAGGTGCTGTGTGAGATCAAGAATTGATGCGAAAAAATAGCACGTTTTTCCTGCATTGTTAGTTCTAAGCGATTGGATTTGTTGAAATTAGTACAAAATATTCTGGGCGATATTAATGCTCGCTGTTTGGTGCTTTTGGTAGAGGGCACCTTGACTTGGGTAAAAAAGTCACCAAACAAAAATCATCAAGACTAGTCATTGTTATTGTTTCTGTAGGGCAAACCGTCGGTCTATATCTGTATGGAATTCGTGACTTTCGTCTAGAATATAGATATGCGGGCCTCAAGTCAGTGACAGGGCCTTTCAAATTGCCGATAAGGGTCAGGATGGCCAGGGGCAAGTAGTCGTCAAAATGATTTTCAACTTTCTGAGCTGGCATGTCTTACATTTTCAATGCTTGAATGTACTATTTTTTGGTTTCATTTATATAATATCAATTGATAGTTTCCCCAAAGTCCTAAGACACAGACGACATTCGATTCAAATATAAATTTATCTGCATGTTCAATGGGGTGTTAGTTCATGGTAAATGTCGATTTAATGATGTCAACAAGAAGTATCAACTATATATAAACTTTAGAAATCTGGTTTATATTCAAATTAATGTCTTTTAAATAAATCCTTTGAGCTACTGTAATATCTTTTTAGACGGAGCAAACAGCAAATACTAGAACAACCTACAAAATCACAATTGTCGCCATCCAGCCATACGTGCGTTACTCCCACCCAAGTCATGAAGATACTTCCGGACTCTCTTCTCAATTCCTTTGGCATCTAGCCCAAATCTCTCATAGTTGCTGGGATTTGACGCGGAATATCCGTATCCAGTCATGCCAATACTCGCCGTAGTGTATCGGGCCCACGTTGTAGCCACATATTCCTCCACGCTGACCACCGGCGTCCCATGCAAGGGAAATACAGTTGCTTGGTAGTCCCTATTTTGTTCATCAAAGTGGTCGAAGCTGGGAGCGCTCACTACACGCGTTGGAATACCCGACGCGGAAAGCCGCTGGGCTGCAGTTACAACGTAGTGCAGATTGGTCCCACAGCTAGCCAGAGTAAGCTGGGCATCAGCTATGTCAATTATTACATATGCACCCTTTCCAACCTTGAACCGGTCTGTTCCAGGGATATCTCCAACGGGGTCTCGTGCGAGGGAGAGCATGGTAGGCTTGGATTTGTTGCCCAGAGCAATAATCCAGGCACCTATTGTCTCTTCTGCATTCGCAGGTCGAATGTAGTTCAAGTTTGGCATAGCTCGATAAAGAGAGTCAACCTCAACCGGCTGATGGGTAGGACCATTCTGGCCCTCGGCGAAGGAGTCATGTGTGGCACAGTGAATGACAGGCAGATGGCTCAATGCACCCATTCGAACGCCCGGGGCGGCCTGTTCCGCCTTAGTTGACATGGTTCGTATATCAGAAAATATGGTGGTTTCCAGCACTTACATAGATGTAGAATATGAAAAAAGTGGCGGTCAAAGGCAAAAACGTGCCCGGATTGTATGCAGCAAGCCCGTTCGACACTGCCGCCATGGCATGTTCACGGATTCCGTAGCGAATATAACGACCAGAATTACCGATGGATGGATGGAAGACATCGGATTCAACGTAGGGAAACTTGTTGGAATTTACCAAGTCGGCGCCACCGCCGCAAAGAGCTGGATACGCCGTCCACATCTTGTCAATGATCGTCCCATTCACTTCTCGCGTGGCTGCTCCTCGAAACTGCGTGACATCCATAGTCTTGAGAATATCAAACCATTCTGTCCCATAACTCCCACTACGCCTCCGGTTCAATTCTTCTCCCAGGGCGGGAAACACGGCAGTGTAGCTCTGGATTAGGGAATTCCAATCTTTCTGTATAGTCTCTCCGTGCGCTTTTCGCTCTCGAAAGTATGCCAGCTGATGGGGAGGAAGAACGTGAGTGACTGCAGGATCCTGTCCAGCAAGGCGCTTCGATTTCTCGATGCTAGCGAGGTCAAAGGCCCCATGATGCGCCTTGTAGGTACCCGCAACCTGCGTACCGAGCCCGATGACGGTTCGAACATTGATGAATACTGGTTTTCCCTTGGTGGATTTGGCGTATTCCAGGGCTATGACAATGGATGGCACGTCGTAAGAGCCATCTTCTATGTCCAAAACATGCCATCCAGAAGCCCTCATTTTGGCATTGACGTCTTCGGTGTTTATCCAGTCCAAGGGTCCATCACAGGTCACTTGGTTGTTATCATAGATAAGCACCAAGTTGTCCAGTTGCAAACTTCCAGCCAAAGAGATAGCCTCGAGGGCAACACCCTCCATTAAACAACCATCTCCGGACATGCAGTATATCCGCGATTGAATAATGTCATAGCCGGGTTGGTTGAATCGACCAGCCAAGTTCTTGGATGCAATGGCCAGCCCAACTGCATTGGCAATTCCCTGTCCGAGGGGACCGGTTGTCACTTCAACACCGGGTACTTCGATCTCCGGATGAGCGTGACAGATCGTTGTGAAGCCATTCAGCTTGGCACTTCCATAGCCCTTGATCTCGTCCATACTAAAGTTGTCGAATCCCGTGAGGTGGTTCAGCGCATATAGAAACATGGCCGCGTGGCCTATTATAGTTTGGTTAATAAGAGAAAACAACTATATTGGAACTATTTTGCAAACCTACCATTTGAGAGGACGAACCGATCTCTGTCGAACCATTCTGGATCCGACGGATTGTAGCGCATCACATACTTGTAAAGAGCCACGCCAATGGCAGCCATGCCGATAGCAGATCCTCCATGTCCGCCGCCATTCTGGTTGCAAATGTCGAATATAAAGTTGCGCAGTGCTAACACTGCCTTGTCGTCTTCAGTCATTTTAGAATTTACAGTAGTGATGCCTGAGATATCCCTGTTTAGAGATTTTGGAGATAGAGGAGACATCTTGCGGTATTTAGAAATATTCCGTTAACCTCATTATCTAAATGTTTTTAAAATAATTGAGATACTAGTGGAGCATTGTCGAACAGGAAGTGTCTGAAAAATAGTGTTATTAGTTCGTCAATTCCGGGTCTCGATTTGGAAATATGGGATAGATATTCGGACACGAAATCCGGGTGCGTCTCTTCTTCGCTCAGATTCCCGTCTGCTGTCGGCATTTACCCCTCCAAGAGATTGTTTTTCAAGAGGGGCAAAAAGCATATCAATTCCTAAGTATATTTTGTGTTGCTCGCAAATCCATATTCCTCCTGTGGTTTAGGTCGTTTGAGAAACCCTTGTGCATTTCGGAGACTTCAAAAATGGCATCCAACAACGCCCCGACGGAACCAAAGGACAGGCCCGATCCCGATCGGTTCCTCAAGCACTCCGTTCACGATCTCCTTTCTCTCAGAGATCGCACTATCGTGATCACTGGAGGTGCGCGCGGTCTTGGTTTGGCCTTTGGTTTCGCAGTCGCCGAGACCGGTGGCAATCTGGCCATCATTGATTTCCTCGATGAGCCACACGAGCACTTTTATAAGCTCCAGAACGAGTTTGGAGTTAGAGTGAAGCTTTACAAGTGAGATATTTCTATGTGGCATAAAAAATTTGAATAGTCCCTGAGCAACGTCAACAGGAGCGATGTCACGAATTACGCCGCTTTGAAGACCACGTTTGACGAGATTGTGCGCGACTTTGGGCGCATCGACGGTTTGTGAGTTCTTCTCTGCAAAATATCTCCTCGTTATATCTCCCTGATATAAGTGCAGGGTGACCGCCGCTGGTATATGCCCGGACGAGCCTTTCCTTGAGCGCAACCCAGCATCTGTTGCGCGATGCTTCAATGTGAACACCCTGGGCACATACTATTCTGCGCAGCTAGCTGCTGCCCAGATGGACAAGCAGGAGCCAAACCCAAGAACTGGGGGCAAGGGCTCGATTGTTTTTATTGCTTCGATTGCGGCATATGTCGCCAGTAAAGGGCAAACAACCAGCGACTACTGTTCTAGCAAAGGAGCCGTTGTAGCTTTGGCGAAAGCTCTGGGAGTTGAATTGGCGCCCAAGAAGATTCGCGTGAATAGTGTTTCGCCAGGGTAAGTATTCAGACCGGTTCCTCATTTTTTGTCAATCTCTAATCTCTTGTTTTCAGATACATGGTCACCGATATGACGCTTGATCTATGCGACCGATACCCCTGGCTCGCAGACATCATGAAGAACGAGCCTCCGATGCGCCGCATGGGCGACCGCACTGATCTCAAGGTTCCTATTGTGTATCTTTTATCGGATGCAAGTGCATACCATACATCCGACGATCTTCTCATCACTGGTGGCATCCACGCAGGGCGCGTGATGTAAATGGTATTAGGGTTATCAATTGGTGCGACCAGTTGAGAGTTGTTAGCTTAATCAATTGATAAATCATGAGATCATTCAATCTCATAGTAAGCAGTTCCATACATGTTTTGGCCACGTGAACAGTAATTAATGGTTACCCCTCCACGTCGGAGATTGGTATTCCACCATTGCCGACATTCGGTTCAACTAGAAGCGAAATAAAATACCAAAGCAAAATTGGATACATTAATTAATTTTTAGACGTCTCCATAACCCTGATGGCGGAAGTAGTTTCTCGTAACGTAATGTGTCGGAATTCCTATACCGATGCTTGCATGGATATATATGACGCAGTGTGCGAATTGACTTCTCGAATAAAAGCAGCTCCCCCAAAGCCCGAAGGACTGTCATAGTATTCTTCACACAAGTTCTTCACCATGGCCTCTCTCCCAACGAAGGTTACTCTCAACACTGGAGCCGAAATCCCGGCTCTTGGTCTAGGTATGTTCCATTCACCAAAGGGATACGCTCAGGGTAATGAAGTAACTAAAAAATTGCAGGAACATGGCAATCCAAGCCCGGTGAAGTGCGCGCAGCTGTCACATATGCCCTTAACAATGGATACCGACACATCGACGCTGCGTACTGCTACGGAAACGAGGAAGAGGTCGGATTGGGGCTTAAAGACGCATTCGAGGGTGGAAAAGTCAAGCGCGAAGATGTGTTTGTGACTACAAAACTGTGGTGCACCGATCACACCAGAGTCGAAGAAGGCCTTGACAAGAGCTTGAAGCTTCTCGGCCTAGAGTATGTCGACCTGTATCTGATGCACTGGCCAATTGCTATGAATCCGAATGGTAATTTGATTTGTTTTTGCTTGTTGGTATGATCTGACTTGACAGGAAACCATGAAAAATTCCCTACTCGACCGGACGGATCGCGCGACTTGTATTTTGAGAGATCGCATGTGTCGACATACAAAGACATGGAGAAGCTCCTTGATACCGGAAAAGCCAAGGCCATCGGGGTGGCCAACTACAGCGTCCGGTACCTGAAGGAACTTGTTCCTCAGGTATCGGTGACGCCTGCGGTCAACCAGATCGAGAACCACATCTTGCTTCCACAGCAGGAAATTGTGGACTATTGCAAGGAGCTCGGCATACATGTGACGGCCTACAGTCCCCTGGGAAGCAGTGGGAGCCCGCTCATGCAATTGCCGGTCACTCAGGGCATCGCACAGCGCAAGGGCAGCTCGACTGCGGCCGTTTTACTTTCCTGGCACGGTATGTCTTGCTTGGTTCTTTAAGTTTGCGGGAAATCCATGCTAACTGGCCCAGTGGCGTCCGGACGATCCGTGCTCGCGAAATCAGTCACGCCCAGTCGTATCTCACAGAACCTGAATCTGGTGCCACTAGACTCGGCGGATCTCGAAGAAATCAATGCGTTCATTGCCGACACGGCGGCCAAGAAAGGGTTTACCCGATATGTGTATCCTGCATTTGGCGTCGACTTTGGGTTCCCGGATAAATCCTGATCCTGATAATTACGTCCATAGATAATAATAGAGGGGTACAATGATGACTGATGCCTTTTGCTGTGCTGTTATTTGGTAGAATTGCCGTCTGAGAGAATGGCTCATGAGCGGCATTTGAACCCACTCTCTCTTGGCGGTTTCCCCGTTTCGATAGCCGACAGCCCCAGCTGCTTCGAAGGCCACAGAGTCGGCACTACCAATGGTAGCCCTGGCAAGTAATCCGCCAGGCCAGGCTCGGCTTGCCGTTCGAGTTGTCGCCGGGAAACGCCGCCCGCGTGGCCGGAATTTGGGTCCCGACGGAGACTCCCAGAGTCCCCACGGGGGCGTTGGGGCCCGGGGTAGCCCCGAGAAAGGATGTCTATAGCGAACTGTACTGTAGCTGCTGCAAGGGGCCCTGCACGAGCCGACGGCGTCGGAATGACACGGCCCTAATAATGCTCGCGATCTGGTAATGGATTCATTTTGGGCACGATCGTCGTTCGTCTCCAATGCCCCCGGCTGTGTGCGTTATTTTGTCTATAAAACACGCACCGCGGCGGCTTTGCGTCGAGCCTAAGCTCTTTTGTTCATCTCTGGTCTCACATTGTAAGAGTACATCCCCCAGGCATGGAGAACAAAATCAATCTGGGCGATGCCGTCCACCTGGAATCCAACTCGCCCCCGGAAAAGGTGCTGCAAGAGCGAAGACCATACGGCGAGCCCGGTACGTATCCATCCATTGATATCTTGGGTCCTGATCAATTGACGCTGGCTCCTCCAGGCTTCACGGGCATCTTCTCCAACAAATATGTCACCATCTGTGCCGCGTTCGCTACCGTTGGTGGCTCCTTATTTGGGTACGACCAGGGTGTCATCTCAGTCATCCTCACCATGGAACAATTCCAGCACAAGTTCCCCCAGGTCTCCTCATCTGCGGCCGGAGGCGGCTTCCAAAAGGGCTTGCTGACAGCCATGATTGAACTGGGTGCCTTTCTGGGTGCCATGAACCAAGGATGGATTGCCGACAAGATCTCCCGCAAGTGGTCCATTTTTGTGGCCGCAATCGTGTTCTTAATCGGCTCTGCTATCCAAACCGCCGCAATGGACTTTGGCATGCTTCTTGCTGGGCGGTTCATAGGCGGCATGGGAGTCGGTATGCTGGCCATGGTGGCTCCGCTGTATATTTCAGAGATTGCGCCGCCCGAAATCAGAGGCACGTTGCTCGTTCTGCAGGAACTTTCCATCGTCACCGCTATCGTGATAGCTTTTTATATCACCTATGGCACTCGCTACATTGTAAGCGAATGGTCGTGGCGTCTCCCATTTCTTATCCAGGTAAGTCGAAGACGAGGGGACCGTTTCAAATATTTTCTCCGGCAGGCTGGTTAATAATGAAATCATTTCCAGATAATTCCGGCCGTTTTGCTTGCAGCCGGCATCCCCTTTCTGCCCTATTCGCCTCGTTGGCTTGCGGCGCGAGGTCACGATGAGCGATCCTTGGCTTCTCTAGCCAAGCTGCGCAATCTCCCACCCACTGACGAACGAGTTCTTCATGAATGGTGTGACATACTGTCTGAAGCCGCCTATCGAAAGGAACTCAGCGCAGAGCGGTATCCAAAACTACAGGACGACAGCTACTCAAGCCGCATCAAAATCCATGCCCTCAGCTACATAGACTGTTTCCGGAGAGGATGCTGGAAGCGGACGCATGTCGGTATTGGTCTAATGTTTTTTCAACGTATGTGTCTGTCGGAGCAACAAAGAGCCAGCGAGAAGGATAAAAACTGATGGTGTAACAGAATTCGTCGGCGTCAACGCGCTCATCTACTACTCCCCGTCCCTCTTCGAGGCCATGGGCCTGGATTACGAGCTTCAACTCGACATGTCCGGTGTACTCAACATCTGCCAGTTGGTCGCCTGCATCTGGTCCCTGTGGGGCATGGATCGCTTTGGCCGGAGACCGTTGCTGCTCGGAGGCACAGCGTGCATGGCGGCCTCTCACCTGATCATCGCTGCCCTGATGGGTAAGTTTGAGCACAGCTGGCCTACGCACAAACCTGAGGCCTGGGGATGCGTAGCAATGCTGCTTTTCTTCATGATCGCATACGGCAGCACTTGGGGCCCAATTCCCTGGGCCATGCCTTCAGAAATCTTCCCTGGTTCGCTGCGAGCCAAGGGAGTAGCGTTTGCCACCATGTCGAACTGGCTCAACAACTTTATCATCGGCCTCATCACCCCGCCTCTTATCCAGAATACGGGTTACGGCACGTATGTCTTCTTCTGCGCTTTCTCCATTCTCGCGGCCGTGTGGGTGTGGTGTTTTGTCCCAGAAACAAACGGTCGAACTCTAGAGGAAATGGACCACGTTTTCCGTGACAACACCGGCGAAGCTGAGCAGGCTCGACGCAGCCGTATTGAAGCGTCGATTGTGGCTCGTATCTGGGCCGGGGATGGTCGGCCTTAGAGGCTTCGACGACATATCGAGTTGAATTTTGGCGAAGTCCTATCATTCTACTCAGTTGTGGAATACGCCTCGGTAGTAGAATGAGCATACTAACTGCTGTGTATGATCAGTGCTGTATCGTTGACATCTGGATGTCAATTGATGTACATATAGTTTTGATAGCAATTGATGCGAATGTAAGCCATGATAACCTCATCTGCACCGCCATGAAGTACTTTAAGCGTAAGAAAGCCGTATGCTGAGAATACCAGCCTATATTCAATTAATACTCGAGTCAACTGCTCAGTGTTGTTAACCAACACAAATTTGTGATAGGATGATGTCAAGCTGAGGGTGGAGTAAAACCACGGGAACACCAACGCACGACTTCCTCCTTGCAACAACAATTGATTGACCGACTACTCCGCCATGACATCCGACCGTCATTTTCTGCAATCAATCAACAAATAAAACACAATTATGGTATCTCCCTGATCCAGCATTCATCTGCTCGCATGCCCGATCGCCCGCACGATGCAAACGCGTCCTCTCGACCAGCGCCGCGCCGTCCGGCCTTTTCTCTAAACACGCCTGTCCGCACCACCAACGAGACGAACAGACAACACCCGAGACAATTTGCGTCGGCTCCCCGGTTCCTCCTTCCCCAAGATGACAAGAGTCCGAGAGATGGAGTTGATAGATTCCGCCAGAGAGCTGTTGCGTCGCCATTTGGACACGCGCCCGCTTCTCGCGCCTTTTCTCCAAGGCATCCAGTCGCGACGCCCACGCCGCGCCGAAACAATAATCCGGAGATAGCAGAAGATGAAATTGAAGAAGGCGAAGAACAGGAGCATGAGCCTGGTGCAAGTGTAATTGAAAGACGACGAGATGACACCTCGCCCTTTGAGGATCTCTTTGCCCCTCCAGATCCAAATAGGAAACGCCGGATTTCTCATGTTCTTACCGACGAGCTGCCCTCTGCGCATACGCAATCGCAGCCGCAGTCTCAGCATACTATATCGTCTTTTGAGGCACAGTCACCGCCATCTCCGGAACAAGAAAGAGTACAATATACGCTCGCTTCGCCTTTTCCGCATCGCGCTCCTTCCAATCGACGACCGGTCTCGGAGACACCAGCTCCCTCACGGCGGAAATTCATTCTTGAACCAAAGACGCCCAATTTTGAAGAAGCAAGAGATCATTATGGCACAAGCACAAATACCCAAACGCCGGCATTTCGCAGTCCACCCCGTTATCTCATGTCTGCAAACTACACTCCATCAACCGCGGATGAGCCTCCAACTCCTCAAGCAGGAGGCAGCTCTTCAGATAAGCGGGCTACAGCGAAACGACCAGCTTTCGTTCTACCCAGGTCACCATCTCCCAATCCAGACAATGCAAATTCAGGCAGTCCGCCGCCCGCACCGTTCTCACCAACATCCACCCATAGCCTCGGCCGCCGAGGACGACCCAAATCTGTTACTGCGTCGGTATATGTTCCAGGCGGCATGGCCGAGCAAGTCCGGAATTGGATATTGGAAATGGGGATGAATCGTGAGCAGCAGCAAACGCATAACCTGCGGCCACACGGCCTGGCTGATCCAAGTCGCTACTCGTTTACTGCACGAGTCGAGTCTTGCAGAAATGGGTATTTGCCGTCTTCTGGGCCTGTGATTATAGCATATGCTACTGAGGTACCAAGGGAGTTAAATCCGCAAGATTCAACGGGCTTGCAGAGAAATATACTGCTGCTCGGCCAACCAACAAAGTACTCACGACACGACTCGTCCACGTCACAAACAAGTCTGAAAACCGGTGACATTATTGGGATACCACAGTCCGGCTTCACTTGGGAGATTGAGCTAGACGATAACGAGTCCAATGCAGAGCAAGAACGGAAGGTTGTCGCATCTTCGCAGTCGCCATCGAGCGAGGATGACGAGGATGATGATGATGATATGATGGATACGGATGGTTCAGTGCACCGCCTAAAAAAATGGCAAGTTGCAGCTGAATGGGATATATTAACGCAGTCATGAATTTTATGCCATGATACCAATATACATAGATATATAGATATACAATAGTAAGGACCAGCGCCAAGCTATGCAATAGTATGAAATAACCATTTATTCCCCCGTCTGCAATTCTCGCAAAGCATCCACTGCAACACCACAGCCCCATTTAACCAGCTTCCTATCCTTGGAGGAAGCCACAATATCCGACTTTGCCACAACCTTGCGAACAAAGTATATCAGCCCCTTCGCAATATGCGGCGCTGTATCATGGATCTGTACAAAGATGCGAGCAAGTGTCTTTTCATCTCTCTGCCCCTCGTCCTTTTTTGATGATTTCTTTTTCGCCTGGGATTGCTGGATGATTGTGATAATCAGAATCTCAACAAAGGTACTCGTCTTTGGTTGCAGATAGGCGAAATTAAGGTTCTTCAGAATCGCCAAAGTCAGCGAGTTATCTGCTATCAGGTCGCCATACATTTTGGCAAGATTGACGATTGCTTTCATGTCCAGTTTCGTGTCGTTGTCATCCTCGTCAAAGCCGTTAAATTCGTCGTCGTTGTCCTCGAAATCACCCTTTTCACCCATCCGCTTGAAAATGTCCCAAAGCGTAAACATAAAGGACATCTTAAGGCGCCGTCCCATCTCGCTGCATATTCGGCGGGCTATGAGCGTATAGTAAGGGTTATACGCCTCTTCTTCCGAGGCGCAGTGAACAAGAACACGCGGGATTTCGTATTCTTGATTCCGCTTCAAGCGCAGCTTTGCGAGCCGCACATGCGCATCCCGATAATCGGTGGCGGACATGATGCCGACAAAGATGGAGCGCCGAACATCAGTATTCATGCGGTGTGCTTTAGCAATGTTGACGAGATCCGGCTCTCCTTCGCTATCTTCGTCTGCTACTGCTAATTGCCTGCCCTTGGTGCCGGCGGTGGAGAGTTCTCGTCGCGCAGCTTCCAAGGGGTCTTCTTCTTTCCAGCTGGCTCCAACAAGCCACCATTTCCCTTTCTTCTCCGAGTTCTGGATATCAGCTCGAGAAATGCGAATGGGCTCGGTGGCGCGGATGCCCCGGTTGTTCAAGGATCCCAGAATCTTGCGCATTTTGGTAATGTGTTCGGACGAGATCGAGGAGGCTGCCACGCCGGTCTTCATGCGGTTGTTCTTGAGGTCGGTGATTGTTTCAATCATGAATTTAGTGCGAACCGACAAGGTCGACTCGCCGACGCGGGCCACAGCAGGCTGGATTAGCAGGACTATATCTTTGAGGGCAGACGGATCGTCCTGTCGTAGCTGAGGACCGGAGTCTGTTGAATTGATTAATATAATTCAAGAAAAGTGCAAGAAAGAAACTTACTTCTGATTATTTTCAGCAGCAACTCAGCATTCGCCTCTGTGATGTCTTCCAGAAAAATTCGAATATAGTCAAATACCAAATTGCTCCCAATGACGTGGAAATTGTACAGCTGGGATAGCAAGGACATCAAGTTGAGGTGTTCCTTGCCTACGAAAGGACCTCTTTCATCGGCAGATTTGTCAAAGGTCTCAACCAACTTTTGGATAATAATCGCCCCAAAGTCCATTCCAATAACCTTGTATAATGCGGCGATGAACCCTGCATGGAGAATGATAAACGTGTCCTGCAGCAATGTCCGGTCTATAATCAGGTTCAAAAGTAGAGAAGCAAGCGTTGATGTGACGCTTTGGCGTGGGTTTTCCCGGTACAACTTCTCGGCATCGTTGAGGATTGACACGAGGTTGGCTTCGGAGAGCTTGTTCAACAGCCCTTGAGCTTGTCGGCGCAGGCGGACATCGTCATCAGTGCTTCCTGAGGCAGCTGCGCGCAGCGATGGAGGTATGTATTTCGTGGCCGGCGTTGCATTTGTGACTGGGGCAACGTATGGGTTTTCTCGAACTTTTTTTGGTGCATCTTCACTGGATGCTTCCCCCTCTTCGCTGCCTTCTTCATCGTCGAAGCCTGAGAAGTCATATTCTTCACTAGCCTCCTCATCTGTTTCCTCTTGAGATTCATCCTCGTTCAATAGATCCAAATCAGAGCCCTCGCTTCCACTGCCGTCTTCGTCTGAGGATTCGTCTTCGTCAAAGTCCAGCCCCTGCGCTTTTCTTCTCTTCCTCTGAAGCCACTCATTGCCTTCTCGTTTTCGTTTCTTGCTATCTTCTTGTTCCGAATCCTCGCCAAGGTCACCAAGAATATCGGCGAGACCCTCTTCCTCAAAGGCCTTGGGAAGTTTCTTCCGTCCCCTTATGCCAAGGCGTTTCTCCAACGCTTCAATCTCCTTATCATCCTGCTCGAGTCTGTCGCGAACTCCTTTGGATACTTTCGGTCCTGTCTTGGACGTTTTATCGCCGGCATCGATGGTCTTTGCTTTTTTTGGCTTCACCGGTTGCTTCTCCTCTTCAGAGCTGATGTCGTCGGCATCTTCGTCATCGTCTGTGTCCTCTTGGTGTCTAGAATTTTTCCTCGCGCCTTGGAATTGATTCGGGCGTCTTTTATCTTGTCGTTCTTCCTTGCGCCGGTCCTTGCGCGACGTGGGACCGTTCTGGTTTCGTGCTTTGTCGCCATAGCGGTCTCGTATGCCCAGTTCTGCTCGCAACTCGCGGGGGATGCCAGTGGTGAAATGCCGTGGACGTGGCATTTTTTTTTTCTTCTCCTGCCTGACTTTTCTAGGTGTTGGAGAAAATATTCACAGTCGCATTATTTCAGTCTTTTTTTTTTTCCTTCTGCGGAGGTTAGACGGACGGAAGGCCCAAGCTTCCGCACTTTCCTCGCTCCCCACCCGAGCGATCTTGTGCCTCCACACAACCAGACAAGGCAAGACAAGACGACCCTCGGTGTTTACAGCTGTCTGCCTTTCGTCGCGTTGGGTGTCTCTGACCAGATTCTACTAAGAAATCAAATATCCGCACACTGAACATCCTCCTCGCACCGGCGACGAGGGTCTCTCGAAAATGGCGCCGCACCTGACCAACGACGAGGTACGAACCACACACATTATCACTTTCTTTCCAGAACATATTCTATACAGATTGCTCACTAGATCATAATCTAACAAACAGTTCTTCGTCTCTCTCACCACCCTCCTCTCCACCACCTCTCAAAAGGCCAAAGGAAGCGTCTACCTCACGCAAAAACGCATATCGTCCTCCGAAGACCCAACAATCGCCGACGCCTCGATTCTCGTGCGCGCCACAGATGGCGGGACCCAAAACCCTAAGACACGAGCAGGCGACAAAAAGGTGAAAAAAGCCAAAGCCGCGCCCAAGGTGAAACTATCCACCATCGTTGCGCCGGCAGATCTCGACTCGTTTTTTGTCAGGTACGCAGACGTGTGCAAGGCGGGAATGGTGGGCATGAAGAAGAGGGACCGCAGTGCGAAAAAAAAGGGCAAGGCGAAGACGAAAGCAGCTGCAAAGGCTTGATTTATCGGAGGGAGTTTGCATGGATTCGGCGTTACATGTGGTGTTTAGGGAATGTGATAGATATTGAGGATATCCATTGGATAAAAAAAATGATATCGGTTTATGCTTGTATTTAGATATGTCAGATGTCACGATTGAGCCAAACTTGACATACTCAAGATTCTGAATTTGCCATCAGTCTGGTACTGAAGAAATCAGAGCATGACTGTGTATAAACGTGCCGTGTGTATAAATACCTATGTTATAACATACAAGGATAATGTCTCAGCAACGCTCAAAAGCATTACGCCTCAATTCATATTATATGCACGCTAAAACAAAGGTCATCATGCTGTCGGGCAGCATTATGGAAAGATTACATGTGTAGCAATAAAACATTAAAAAGCAGTAGTGTCACAAAGCAAGGCCCGGCCTTTTGTTTGAAAAAACAAACCACCCCGAAGCGGCAAAATAATACAATAATACACAGCTGACTGGACACTGAAGCAGGACTCATTCGAGATCGCATAGATTATCGGCGGGATCCTCTAAACTCAACGAACGGCGAAAATATCCTGGAGTTTTGGGCATCTCAAAATCACCGTCGGTGTCATCGTCAGCGTCAGATTTGGTGGTGTCTTCCAAGGCTGTCTGTACGGTGTGGCCGGCGGCAATCTGCGCCGCAATATGGATTAAAAGTAGTAAAAGCTGAAGCGGTGGAACAAGAACCAAAGCACATGTCTTGCGGAATATAGATGCCTTGAGGTCTGTTTCGGAAGTTTCGTCCGGCATAGATATCAAGGTAGATGGAGAGGGCATGGGCGAGAGACTGCGTTGTGTAGATGACTGCGGCTGCCGAGATGTCAAAGCTGATCGATCTCTGATGTTGCGATCGACAAAACTAGGCTCAAATGCGGTGGAAAAGGCATCTGGGACTTTAGGAAGGTTGCGCTCTGGAGGCGGCGTGGCCGGAGAGGTAAATTTAGATGTAGGTGTGCCATTAAGTGTTACTTGAATGGGCATTGGTGTATTATCCGTTGCCAGAGAGAACGTTTCGGCGGTTACGGTGACTTCGGACACATCTCTAGTATGAGCATGAGCACGTTGTCGTGAGACGGGTAGATCTTGGAAGCTCGTGTTAAAACTCGTGTTGAGTGGTGATTCCGGAGGACTGGCAAAGGCCGGAGATGGAGAAGAGTCAAAATTCGGCGTCAATAATGAATGAAAAGAGTCGTCACTAGAAGACATCTTATCATCATCGTCACCCTCATCATCATTATCCTCGCTGTCCGACTCCGGAATAGGCTGGAACCTGGCAAGAATATTATGCATAGACTGTGGGGGCTCGGTCATTGATCGTTTGGCATATCCTGATTTATCGTCATGACCCTCGCCGACCGAGAAGGAATCCTCTGCATCATCAGGCAATGCTTCCACCGGCAACGCGCTAGTTGTCGTGGTAGAAGTGCTGTCGTCCGTGACATCCTCGTCTGATGTGCCCGCACTACGGGGCCGTTGAGATACGTCCACTGCGCCACTCGTTCCCAGCCATTCATTATTCATACCTGAGATAGCCGGGGCGCTCTCCCTGCGGTCCTTTGGACGCCATGCCTTCTTTTTCCTTTTCGGCGCGTGAGCTTCGGCAGGCAGAGGCACGCTGAAGCCTCGTTGAAAGGGGCAAGGCGTGACTTCGTATCGGAGCACTTTCGGCAAAGCCTCCTTGAATTGCTCAATCAGTTTCTCTTCCTCGGGCAAGTTATTAGGGAGTTCGATTCGGTAGTAGGTGAGAGAGCGAATGCGCAAAACAAAAGTCGAGATTCCGTCCACACACCAACACTGCGAGTTTTTCAGGATCGCCTGTACCACAGTGCCACATTTGAGAAAAGGCGTCAGTCCCGGAACCATTTCCAGCCTCAGGCGCCCGACAGCGACTGTTCTCTCCGTGGGCGAGCGCCAGGGGAGGGTCTCGATGGTGTCGACAGGGTAGTCGAAATCGGCAGACGGGGTCGATTGCGCCGCGGCAGGAGGCGCATCAGGGGCAAATTTGACGATTTTGGCGGAAGGGTGGAAGAAGAGCGCGGCGTCGGATGCCTGTCTAGAGGACGGCGATTCACCCGACTGCAGCTTTTGCTGCATCAGCCTCGTCGGCAGAGTCGCAGATCGCCGGATGGGCAGAGGAGCTCCGTCAGACATTCTGGACAACGGGGTGAAGCCAAGGGCGGCATGGATGAGAAGCGACGGCGGGTTTCAGTTGAAGTCGCACAGGGCGGACATGATGGAGGCAGCAGCTGCAGAGCAGAGCAGAGCAGGAGTAGGAGTAGGTGTGTGGTCAAAGAAAGGCCGAGAATAATTAATACAGGGCAGAACGGGAGGGGTGTGTGGCAGCCTGACTGCTGAGGCTGCCACCGTGGCGCGTGACGTCGGTGCCGCGGCCTGCGATAAGGCGCGGGTCCAACATTTGAAGCTCTACTGTGGCTGGTGGAACATCAATTGATGTTGACAAGTTTCTCCACGCCACTCTCATTACTCTCGTCGCTCGTTCTTTGCTATTCGTTATTCGTTATTCGTTATCCTGCCCCTCGCCATGTCCAGCTTCGAGCCCAATGCCATTTTGAGGGGCGCCCAGCTCACCGTCGTGGGCAGTGAGTTGATCTCGTCCTTGATCGTCAGCCCTATACTGATGCCTAATACGCAGCTGTTCGGGCCCTCCGGAACCCTCAGTTGTTCCAGCACGAGCACTTTCGGCAGGCGGCTCTTGCTATAGTCGGGGGAATTGTTATTCAGCTAATATTTCAGATTCCGGTACGTTGGTCGCTACGTTAAACTTGAGACGTCTAGCTAAGAAATCCAGATCATCGCCATCAAACTGCTGGTTTGGATGGCATCATGGGTCAGCGACCTGGACCGGGCTTCCTGGGACGATGAGCTCATTGGAGGCTTAAATTTCTTGTCCAACTCGGTTCTTCAGGTGCCATTCCTACTGATGACGCTTATGCGCTATATCACGCCAACTCTGGATGACATGTACGGCAGTCACCCCCGGTCAAAGAGTTATACCTGTACTGACTCTCTGCAAGATTCATGATGTCCCTAAAATGGGTTGATACGACTTATGTGGAAAAGCACCAGAGAGAAAACCCGCAGAATCTCCGGGAGATGTACTACCCAAACATGGTGAGATATTCGACAAAGCACGGGTCCTCAAAATCAAAGAGGTCAACCAAAGAAGCCCTGTTTGCTTTTGCGCGGCGCTACACTCGCAAGGTTGGCATGTGGCTGGGTATTTACGCGTTGTCACTGCTGCCCGTGATAGGACGATTCGTGATGCCCGCGGCCAGTTTCTACACAGTCAGACAATCCATTGGAACAGTTCCTGCGAGCGTAATCTTCGGGTCGGGCATTATTCTGCCAAAGCGATACATTACGCTATTTTTACACACCTATTTCGCATCACGAAGTCTGATGCGTGAGCTGGTAAGCTTATCTTCTTCACGATAAATTTGTCGACGCTAACTGAAGTCCACCCAGCTGGATCCTTACTTTTCTCGCGTCCAGTTCGACAAAGACCAGAAGCAAAAATGGTTCCTCGATCGCCAGGGTGTCTTGTTTGGATTTGCGTTTGCTTTTACAGTCGTCCTAAAAACACCTTTCATCGGCGTCCTCATGTACGGAATTGCGCAGGCATCGACTGCCTATCTGGTCACCAAGATCACCGACCCTCCGCCAGCGCCTGAGCAGAGCGAAGGGTTCGCGCAGAGCCAGGTAACCTGGAAGAACAAACATGACTTTTTGCAGCTATCCCTTGACAAGCTGGACAAGTACAACACGAACCCGGAGGGCATGCAGACTGAGAGTCCCAACGCAGATTTGCGGCCGAGTCCGGGGAAGAAGTTCGCATGATTAAAATTCATGTCTGGCGTTGAGAATGAGGTACCCGGCTAACGACGTAGACTGTATCAAAAACGCGTTGTTCCTGTTCCATCATCGATGTATCCTACAATAGATTAAGCCAATGACTAAGCCTGATAGAGTTATGCGGGGTAGATAAGAGATATTACCGCATTGGGAAGGAGCAGCAGCCAGGTGAGGGGATGGAGTGCAACCTTATAAAGCGCTGCGCTGACTTGCAACAACCTCAATCGTGTCCTGTGAAAATTTATCTACGTACTGCATCACCTGCAAATCAGTGTATATCAACGTATCTTCGTCATGGGCGTCAAGGGAATCCGCACGGCCGTCAAGTGTGACTTTGACAAGCCTGTCTCGGAGCAAGAAGGGTTTCATGTATGCATTCTACCCTCGGTTCCATCTTGACTCACAGCTAATATTGAAATTCATCTCAGAACCGGTGGCATCCAGACAGTACGTATAGCGAGCCCTCAAGTGCTGTGTCTGGCTTGTGCTAAACTATCGCCAACCCAGTCCCCAGCGTCGGCACCATCGCCAACGGCGAAGTCGTCAAGATCGAGTGCTTCGACTGGACTGGCGGCCAGATCGGCAACAACGACTCTGCAGACGACATCAGGGACGTCGACCTGACCAAAATCCATTATCTGTCTGGCCCGTTCCACATCGAGACCGCCGAGCCCGGCGATATCCTCATCGTGGAGATTCAGGACGTGCAGCCATTCCAGGACCAGCCATGGGGGTTCACCGGTGTATTTGACAAAAAGAACGGAGGGGGGTTTCTCGACGATTTGTATCCCGAGCCGTAAGATGCCTTTTTCGTTTGGAAATACATATAATTACATGCTAACACTTTTTCATCGTGTAGAGCAAAAGCCATCTGGGACTTTGAAGGCATCTTCTGCTCGTCTCGCCACATCCCTCACGTCCGCTTCCCCGGCCTGATCCATCCGGGCATTCTAGGCAATGCCCCGTCCGCAAAAGTCCTTGCCGAGTGGAATCGCCGCGAGGGCGAGCTCATCGCGGCCAACACGCTTGCTCGCGACGTCGCCAAACCGCCGGAGCCGATGAACGCACATGCCGGCAGTGCAGATGGGGACTTGAAGACCAAGATTGCGCGCGAGGGTGCGCGGACAATCCCTGTAGGCCCTCTTTTTCTCTCTCGTGTGCACAAGTTAATTGAAACGAAAGGGCCGCCCCGAACACGGTGGCAACTGCGACATCAAAAACCTCTCACGCGGCTCCAAAGTATACCTGCCCGTCCACGTCCCCGGCGCCAAGTTCTCCGTTGGCGACTTGCACTTCTCCGAAGGTGATGGCGAGATCTCATTCTGCGGGGCGATCGAAATGGCAGGTATAATCACGATCAAATTCAGCGTACTCAAGGACGGCATGGCCCAAATGGGCACGCAGTCACCCATCTACCTGCCCGGTCCTGTAGAGCCACACTACGGACCAAGTCGATACCTCACCTTTGAAGGCTTCTCCGTCGACGAGCACGGGAAACAGCACTACATGGATGCCACAGTGGCATACCGCCAAACGTGTCTGCGCACGATCGAGTATCTGCGCCGCTACGGGTATAGCGATTACCAGAGCTACCTGCTGCTCAGCGGGGCGCCGGTGCAGGGCCACATTGCTGGGATTGTGGATATTCCAAATGCGTGTACGACGTTGGGTCTGCCGATGGATATATTTGATTTTGATATGAGACCAGAAGTTAAGCCGGAGAAGTTGGATATGGGGAGCTGCGCGTTTACGAGCGATAGGAAGTAGCTAATTTTTTTTTTATTGCTGGCAGATAGGTATTGTTTGTACTAGTGAGTTTGGAATAGTAGCAAGGTCGAATTCTCTCGGTCTTATTTGATCAAGGTAAACCGGTATCAACTCAGTAGCAATGCCAGTAGTAAAAGGAGAAAATGCACACACAGTCTTACGAGAAAAACTTCTTCATGGCTGCCTTTTCCTTCTTCTCAGCGTCCGAAATGATCTTCTTCACCCGGGCTATCTCGTTGCTAATAGCGGCATCACCAGGCGCGAGCTTGAGCGCTGCTTCCAAGTCCTTGAGAGCCTCGTCCTCCTCCTTGACCCCGACTTCCGCCACGGCGCGGCGGTAGTAGGCTTTGGCACGGTCGGCGTCCTTTGCCTTGGCAGCATCGGCTGTTTCCAGGGCGTATCCGGCCCATGTCTTGCCGTCCTTGAAGTGTTTGTTTTTGTTTGCGAGCAGAGCAGAGTTGGAGTGCAGGGTGAATCGAAGAGCTTTGAGCTGGCCATCAAGCTCCTTGGGGTCGTTGTCATCGGCGTTCGGGAACTCGTTGAGGTATCGGAGCGCCTTTTGATATTTTTCCAGCCCCAGAAGCGTCTTGCCGCCCTTGAATGCTGTGTTGCCGAGGTCCTTGAGCTTCGATGCGATATCGTAGACCAGAGGCGCGGTCAGCTCGCCATCGTAGTCGGCTGGGTAGTCCTCAAAGGCATCGCCAGTTGCGTCGAGGACCTTCTTGTCGGCGTTGTCATAGTCCTCGCCCGTCAATTCACCGCAGTCGGCGATGACCACATCAGATTGGGGCTTGTCGGCCTGGGTGGGCAGGTTCTCGATCTTGCGAACCAGGCTCTTCCCATTGATAACCTGGCCGAACACGACGTGCTTGCCGTCAAGGTGCGGCGTCTCGACGGTGGTGATGAAGAACTGACTGCCGTTTGTGGCCGGGCCCGAGTTGGCCATGGACAAAAGGAATGGGCGGTTGTGTTTGAGGTCGAAATTCTCGTCCTCGAATTTCTCGCCATAGATGGATTCACCACCGGTTCCGTTGAATGCAGTGAAATCACCTCCCTGGATCATGAATTGTTTGATAACGCGGTGGAAAATAGAGCCTGTGGAAGCGTCAGCACACTTTTCTCTCCTTCTCACCAAATGGCGAAGTAACGCACCCTTGAAACTCAGAGGTTTGCCCTGCTTCCCTACACCTTTCTCGCCCGTGCACAGTGCACGAAAGTTTTCGGCCGTCCGGGGGACGACTATTTATCCTGGTTAGGTTTGTGATTCTTTTTTGCAACGGGCGAGAGCGTTCTTACCATCGTTGAACTAGCGACACGACACGTTAGTAGTCTGAAACCATTGATGGATTTATTAATCCATGAAATCACAAAAACATACCAGTTCGAGGGCAACTCTTCCCTCTTTCCTGCTTCCAATCTCGATATCGAGGTACACGCGCGACCGGCCGCCTCGTCGTCAGTTAGTCCTTATCCCGCAAGACAAAAAGGAATAAAAGAGCACACCTTTGTTAGCCATTGTGAGAGTTGTCAAGTGTAGAAAGTAGGGGTGAGTGAGGGAAAGCACAGATAAAGGCAGTCCTGGAGAGAGAGCGCCAAACTGAGGACGAACACGAGAGCGAAAGGACTCAACTGGCTTCAGGAAGCTTCCATGCGCTCTCTTTGGCCGTGAAGCCCCGCAGATGCAGGCAGCTCGGGGTGCCCCTCGTCCTAGGCCGGAACGGGCTAGCTCAATCGCATCGCGAGCATTGCTCAAGCTTGCTCAGCGTGTATTTGATTGAATTATATGTATTCTATGTATACGAATTGAATTCTATTGACGTATGTGTGATTATGTTGTATTGTCATGTGTATAGCAGGTGGATGTGAGCGAAATATACAAGGCGAGTCTGCTGCTAGTATGTACATCTATATCAGTTGGGAACTATCGTAATCGTCTCTATACAAGAAATTCATTCATTCCAACAACGACTTGGGAAGCGTAAACTCAACCAGCCTCCGTCCCTCTGCGTCGACCTCTGTTCTTGGCTGGGCTTGCTTTTCCTTGCTATCCTTGTTCTTGCTGTCCGCCTTGTCCGACTTGGGAAGATCCGTCGAAATCTCAATCGTAACCTGCTCCAGTCAGCCATCCTGCGATATTCCACGGAGAGAACCGACGACTCGGGAGAAGAGCGCAGAGTCCTACCGCTCCATCCGCACTGCGGTAATCAACACCCACCGGTCCGTCGTTCTTCAGCTCGACTTCCATCATCGCCTGGAAGACACCGTTTTTGACCCGCTCGGCGTTGTAGAGGTCTTGGACCTTTGCGACAAATCGGTCGTACAGGCGACGGGCAGTCTCGACGTCAGCGGCACTGTGGAAATCAGGTTTGTTGCCTTTTTTAATTTGTCCGTAAAGTGTGAATTGTGAAACTGGTCGAATCAGTCTGGCTTGAGTGCGAGGTGTCGGTTTGAAAAAGGGGGGAAAGTATGCGCACCACATAGGACTTCTCCTTCAATGTCCTGAACATTCCTTTTCCACTAAGAACACATATATTAGACGCATAGCACTAATCGAGAGAGCCAAAACGCAGACTCACAGCGCTACTCGGATTTGTCTCGTCAGGCCACAGTTTGGCCTTTAAAATTTTTGTAGCCATCGAATCGACATCTTTTTCCGTGTCCTCTTTGCCCACGCCGGCAAACACCAGGATTCCGCGGCCGATGGAGGAGATGAGCTGATTATCGACGGTGACCGAGGCCGACGTGACCCGTTGCAGGACCGCTAGAGGAGGTGAGGAAGCGCATTGTATTCGCAGGATTCGGAGGATTTACCCTTCATTATACTTCATGCGACGATAGAGCCCTGTTGCGATAGAAAAGAAAGCGTCAGCTGGCCATTTTTAGACCGCAGGGTGGTTACTACCTGAGGGGCGGCAGCAGAATCGCGGCTATTCAAAGCCCGCAGTAGTCACGATCTAACAGACAGACAATTCATCGCAAGCAGTAGAAAGTAGAACACTGCGGTGCGACTTGGAATTGAGGCGGTGATGGAAGGAAAAGACGAGAAGAAGAGGAAGAAGAGGAATGCTATTTAGTATTTTGTTCATGTGGCAAGACCAGCATTTGGTGGAGTGCGATATTATTGGCGGTGGACGCCACTACTTGTGCAGCTTCGAACAGGCTCTGACAATAATATTAAATATGAATGTTTGTCTTTCTTCCTGTTATTATTATTATTACATAAAATTTTGACAGTTTCTCCTTTCTAAGAAACTCAAGGCAGCTTTTGCCAGCATGGCCCAGATCGCAGATTACATCGAAAGGCCGGTCGATGCACCACCAGGACGTACTCAGTAGGCAGAGCACTAGCCACGGCAAACCATATTATTGCTACTATTATTTTTCTCTGCATTATATGAATTTATAGTATACTGCTGCATACGATTATATTCGCTTGTTGCCACCGCATCCAGCAGTCGCACGAGCAGCGCCATGCGATTGGCTACAGGGGACAGAAGCCCCACTCTGCATGCCCGGACGACTGTAGCAAGACAGACAGCACAACCTCGACAAGTCGCCAGCCCCCTCCAGCACAACAGCAAAACAGCAAACCGCCATTGTCTGGCCTCCCGAGTGTGCGACTGCAAGAGATATCGCACGCATTATTTGCTTACAGCCCGCCTCCTCCCCTCCTTTATTCCCAACCGGTCGGTCGTCAGCCCTGGGTTCATGATTGCATGCCGGCACAATGACTTCGCGCAAGACGCAGCAGGAGATCGAAAAGACCTTCAAAAAGGTCGCCGAGGGCATCGCGACATTTGAAGGCATCTACGAGAAAATCAAGACCACGACGAATACGGCCCAGCGCGACAAGCTCGAGGAGAACCTGAAGCGGGAGATCAAGAAGCTGCAGCGCTTTCGAGATCAGATCAAATCATGGGCTGCCGGCAACGAGGTCAAGGACAAGACGCCTTTGCTCGAGCAAAGGAAAGCCATTGAAACAGTGCGGTGCCCGTGGAACCCCCCCTGGTGAGACGACACATGGCGCTAACCGTTTAACCAAAAAAATAATAGTGCATGGAACAGTTCAAAGCAGTGGAAAAGGAGATGAAAACAAAGGCCTACTCGAAAGAGGGCCTCTCGAATGCACGATTAGACCCCAAGGACAAGGAAAAAGTCGACGCTTGCGACTTCCTCTCGAGTATGGTGGACGAGCTCCAACAAAAGATCGAGGCGATGGAAGCCGAGGAGGAGACGATTTCGGCATCGGTGAAGAAGGGCAAGAAGGATCAACTCAAAGCAAATCGACTAGCCGACATCTCGCACATCTCGGAGCGGCATAAGTGGCACGTCAACAAGTTGGAGATGCTGCTTCGATCGCTGCAAAATGGCATGGTGGAAGTATCCCAGGTGAGCGACTTGAAGGACAGCATCAAATACTATGTGGAAGACGGGCACAACATCGACTATTCGGGAGAGGACGAGACGCTCTACGATGATCTGGTCTTTGGCGACGAGGAAGGCCAGTTTGGCGCTGGTGCAGACAACGACCGAGTGTCGTCGCAGGATGCACAGTCGGTACAAGAGGAGGAAGCCGAACCACGAGCCAAATCAAAAGTCGATCTGACCACGACACGACGGCCGTCGACGCAGAAATCGCCTCTGCCAGTTCTTGCGGCGTTGCACCCGACCTCGACGACATCGGGCACTTCGAATTCCATGAAGCCTGCTCCACCACCGGCACGCGCACCGGGCGAGACGTTGAAATATGCATCGGCAGCGGCAGCAGCAGCAGCAAGCGATCGGGGAGTCGGGATAGCGCCTTTGCCTCCTCCACCGGGCGCTAGTCCAGCTTCGACAGCGGCACTCCCAGTGTCCAAGGCCGGCTCAACGGCGTCTCCCAGCGTGACCTCTGCCCAGCTCGCATCGCGGATAATATCAACACCAGAACCGACGGACAAACCACTGCGTATGGGGTCGCCGGCACTCTCGCACGCTGCCAGCAAAGCCGCATCATCATCAACGCCGGCTCCGTCAACACCGGCTGTGGAAAAGGCGGCGGAAGCAGGTGTTTCGAAGGCAGCACAGCCAACAAACGGATCTGCGGGTGCCAATAAAGAAGAAGATGATACCTCAGAGGAGTCGATCTACCACCTTCCGCCGGGGCTGCAAGACCTGATCCAGTCGTTCGAGGTAACCAAGAGTCGAGGGGAAGCCGGGGTGTCGTCGGCGTCGGTCCAAAGACTGCTGGCAGCGTCTCTCAACTCGTGTCCAGAGCCCGGAGATGCTGAGAAGCCGCGACATTACAAACCGCAGACGCCGTACAACACGCCGCTGTACTACCCACAAGAACCGCTCCCGATCTTTGATGATCCGCGATTGTTCGACACGGGGCGCATCGACACAGACACGCTCTTCTACATCTTCTACTACCAACAAGGGACGTATCGGCAGTACCTGGCGGCCAAGTCACTGAAGAACCAGAGCTGGCGATTCCACAAGCAGTTCCAAACGTGGTTCCAGCGACACGAAGAGCCCAAGACGATCACGGAAGAGTACGAGCAGGGGACGTATCGGTTTTTCGACTACGAAAGCACATGGTAAGTTGCAGCTTTTTTTTTTAAAAAAAAAACCCCCACCAAATCTGACTATTTTGGCAGGATGAACCGTCGAAAAGCGGACTTCAAGTTTATCTACAAGTACCTAGAAGACGATCTTTGAACTACGTTGCATTGGGCATGCGAGAGGATGTCGGTATGATATTGGATTGACGTGTGCCATTAGTTTTTTTTTTTGTGATCCGTTTCTTCTGGGCATTCGGGATTAGATGGGCGGCGCAAGCGCATCTGCCGGGTCATGGCACGATGCCTGTTGTTTGCAGAGGCTGGTTAGCAGCATGTCCGAGTCAACATTGAATGGAGAGACGAGAGATTGGCCTCACATACAAGATAAGAGTGTTTCGTAGATGGATGACGTCACCGTAGATAGGCTTCCCGTTTCGGGCAGTCTTTTCTTGGCGTCACGGGGACATTCGGAAGCGTGTTGTATACTTGGTAGTAGTACAAGTATACTTGCAATGGTATACATCATCAGCTGACCTCGCGACAATCGTCAGAAAGCGGCTAGAGTGCGGCATAAACCGTGCCGCGGCCTGGCTTCGTCTTCAGCCAGGCACAAGGCTGATTCGTGTGCTGACCTTGACTCTACCCAACTCCCGCCAATGGCACTGCAGGTGATGCGTTGTCGGCAGCATCGTGCCGACAAGACGTCGCAGCGTCGCGGCTCTGCCAAGCGGGCTAGCAAGAAAGGCCTCAGGCCGGCACTTTTTGTTTCCTTGTTGTTTCTAGGTTTCGGATGGCTGAGCCCGCCTCACTTTGACGGGATTATTAGTAGTCGTGGTAGTCGTGGTAGTAGTAACAGTCATGGTGGTAGAGACGGCTGATAAAAAGCCTCATGTGTAGTTTCTGCGGGATTTTATTTCTTCTTCTTCTTTTTCTTCTCTGCCGCGATCTACACGTCTTACGAGCAACAACACGTCTGCTTGTAGCGCCGCGCCTCCTTTGATTGAGTGTATTACGTATCTATCGCAGAGTCAGCTGAGACTTCCAGAAGGCCGCGCTAGAACGGATTCAGGCACGGCGAGCACAATTCTTTGCAGTGTTTTTTTTTTCTTTTTTTTTTTTTATTCTTCTGTTTGTTTAATAGAACTCTTACTGTGGCTCATTGTCTGCTTGTCCAGCCCATTGGTGTTCTCGCAGGATCAGGGCTCGCCTCCTCGAGCAATAAGTCACAATGCCCATTGTTACCGTCTTTCTTTGTCCCCGACCACGGAGAAACGGGGCTCTTCAGTCCGGCTTCTTCACCCGATCGACGCTTGCTCCACTTGGTGCCGTGCCAAGACCAAGGATTCTCGAATGTCTTGTTGCAAGAACCAAATACGTAGCTAATTAATACTAAAAACACTCCTGCGTACAATGCTAAGCGAGCTGCGGGGAGTAACTATTGGCTCTGTGGCAGACAGCCGACTAGATCTGATCGGGACAAGATGAGGCTGCGTCGAAGCTCGGACTGCGTGATTTTTTTCCGACGCGATTAAGCTGCGTCCGTGTGCATCAGCCATCAGGGACGGGTTGCTTGCAGAGAACAGAGGACATGCAGCGCTTTCGGCAGGTCGGGACCGCGGCATTGGGCACGAGAGCACGCCGTACCCTATACGTACAGCCAGATACAATGAAAAATACAGCGAAAAATACAGTCGACTCGTCGGCGCCAAACTGGGGAAGCCGGGGGAGGCGGGCCGGCCAATCACAGCGGACACGCGCACCTGCCAACCACTCGAACCGGCGGAGATTCGCCGATCCGGTGGGGCTTGGATCCAACGCGCGCCTGTGGTTGGTGCGCGGGTGTGGACGTGGAGCCGCCGGTGAGCTTCTCCTGCTCAGTGCTCCGCCACCAGCCGCCAATCACTTACGCCCGCGCCCGCCCCACTACCTTCTAGCGCCCTTCGACGGCCCTTCTATCAGCACGCTGTTGTGGTGATTGCTGCTGCTGCTGCCGTCATGGCCTGCTGAGCTCGCCTGCTGCTTTTATACCCTGCCCCCTCCTCCTTCTCCTCCTCCTGCTCCCTCTCCCACTCTCTTTAGCCCTCGCTCACTTCTTACTGTCCCTTCTTATTCTTTCGCCATCTATCTCTCTTGCTCCTTGTCGACCTCTCCGATCATTCTTATCGAGTCATCTCCCCTCACTTAGGAAACCTCACTATGGTAGCTCTCCCAGTCCCATTGGCGCCGCTCTGCTCACCAGTGTTGCAACAGACCTACTATTTTACAGGTTATGACTTCTGCGGTGCGGTAGAACAACCGGTTGCCCACCGCAGTGAAATGTCCGGCCCATACCAATGCGTCGAAATCGCCGCCCAGCAACAGGCCGACTTTGACCTGTTCTCTGCTCCCTACAGCCCAGGCTACAGCCCAGTGCCCATGACGGCGTACCCATCACCCGCCTTGACAAACACCGTGCCCATCGTCACCTCGCCTTACCAGATGGACCCGGAATGCGGGATGGGTGCTTCCTATGGACCGGGTGTAGCGAGAAGTGTCCAGGCATGGAACACCACGGGCGTGCCTTTCCCAAGCCCGCTCTCCCAAGTTCTTCCTCTCTCCTCCCCGCCGCAGTTCGCCCACCACGCCCTGCCATCTCCGAGCCCACACCAGCCCCCTCGGCAGATGCCGCCCGCCAAACCCACACCCTCAAAGTTTGTCTCCCCCTGGTCGTTCCCGGTGGGCACGTTTGAGCTAACTCATTTACTTTGCTAGGCGCCCTGGTCGCAGCTTTGCGTGTAGTGAATGCCAGAGCACTTTCACCAGGCTCGCTGACGTGAAGCGCCACATGTCTAGCGTCCATAACCCAGTGCACGTCGATTGTCCATATCCAGCATGCTCGCGCAAGGGCAGAATGGGGTTCCCTCGCCGGGACCACATGGTCGAGCATCTACGCTCGTACCATCGCCACCCCATCCCGAAGCGTGTCTTTAACACCGGCGCGACGCGAGTGATCAAGCGCCAGAAGTGATCGCATTGCATATGGGGTACACACTGTTACGATCTTGACGAATTTATTTAATCCAATCATCTCATGGGAGGCGTGTTCTTGATATACCCTTATCTCGTCGTTGTCTTCTTTTCCTTCTTCTTTCTCTTGTCTTATTACTGTCATCTCATGCTTCCTACCACATGGCTGATGGTACGATGGTAGAACAGAACAGTCGCATTGTCCATGTTTGATTTTTTATTTCTTTCATTCTTGTGTTTTTAATTTTCTTCTTCCCTTGGGGTCTCTTTAGGGGTTGGAGGGTCCGTGTGTTGGTTTTGTTTTGCTATTTTGACATGTATCATGAAGACTACAGATTTACGAGTGATATGCAATAATAATGAATGGAATTCTACCAACTTTCCAACACCTCGCTTGTGGTTGCTGCTTTTATCTGCGGTGAGCTCGTTCAAAGTGAGGCTCTGGTCGGCAATGCACCACAGACAGTACAAGGTCAACATGTGACACCGTCTGGCCTGCTCACCGAGAGAAGCTTATTGCTATGCTGGTGAAACGCTCGGCACCAGAGAGTTTGAACCGGCCGGCCATCGGCGCGCTTGTTTTCAGCTCTGCCTCGTTATCTGCAGAATCCGAATATAATATTTAGATGTAATTCACTACTAATAGCGCTAACTCGCGCATCCGAAATGCGGGGAGGCTTATCTTATCGCCCCGGCGGACTCCGCCTTTCCTGTCATACGTACAATCATCTGTAATCGTGTATCTTTGAGGTACGTGTTATTAATTGTCTTATTGTTTCCAAATATGTTAGGCCTTGGCCTTCGTCGCCGTGTCGGTCACGGGGGGCTCTCACCGGTCAGACAGACACGTATGTATAGCGTATAGGCGATTTCCGACGTCGAGGTGCCAACAGATCTCTGTTTTGGCTTTACGGGTAACTAGCTAGCTACTAACTAGCTGCTCGCGTATCACAGGCCAACTTCTGTTTTGCGCTTGTGCAGCCTCATGTGTGCGGTGTAGATGAATGACATCATCCGCACTGCGTTCCCGTCCGTGATTGGCCAATTTGAGCGCAATCACTTTCTTCTATTCTTCTCCTCCTCCTCCTCCTCCTCCTCCTCCTCCTTCTTCTTCTTCTCTCTTTATTTATTTCTCGTCTTTTCCGATCTTTCCCATTTTATTTCTCAAACTTCCTCATTTGCATCTATCCAAGTTACAATACCAGCCACGCTATGGCGTCGACCGCGGTCGCTACACAACCACAACCGGCCAGCACAACACCAAAACAACACCAACAACAACAAGCAGACCCCCTCCGCAAACCACTCTCACGCATCGCCACACATCCCACCCTGTCCCCCTTTCGCCGGCGCGTCTACCGCACGCTCCTCTCCGTCCCCCGCGGCCGCTGGACAACATACTCTGCGCTGGCTCGCCATCTCTCCTCGGGCCCGCGCGCCATCGGCAGCGCCATGAAAAACAACCCCTTCGCGCCCGCCGTGCCGTGCCACCGCGTGTTGGCCAACAACCGCTCGCTGGGCGGCTACAAGGGCGCCTGGAACAATGGCGGCGAGTACTCGGTCGAGAAGCGCAAGCTGCTGGACGAGGAGGGCGTCGTGTTTGATGAGAAGGGGAGGGCTGGGGGCTTGTGTTTTGTGGATTTTGTGGAATTGAAATAAGATACCTCTCTGCTTTTTTACTCTGTACGAGTCCGTCATAAGCCAGTACATTAATATGAACTTCATTACTCCTACTCCTGTTTCCCGGAGTAGAAATCGCCGACGCGTGTCGATCTCTCCGCTTTCCCCTCACAAAACCAACTAGCACTGGATCGACTGAAAGCTTCACAACCGATTTGCTGCTTCGTAGCTTCCAAATTCTTGCTAGCTCCTGACTGTCATCCAATGGACAATTGAGACGCGGGGCAGCTCAATGCTTCGTCTGGAATGTAACCTTGCAGTCGCCTATATATAATCTGTGTGACACCGACATCATGGCAGCATCCAGCAGCGATCTACCGACACCATGCGCTCCCTGATTCTCACCGTGCTGGGCAGTCTTGTCCCAGCAGCAGCAGCAGCAGTGGACTACTCGCAGTACGTGAATGCCTTCATCGGCTCCGAAGGCCCAACGCCCGGCCAGGGCTTTGGCGGAGGCGACATCTTCGTCGGCGCCGCGCGTCCGTTTGGCGTCGTCAAGTTTGGCCTCGACAGCACCGCAGCCAACTGGGATCTCGCCGTGCTCAACGGCGGCTGGACGCCAGACGGCAATGTCACTGCCTTTAGTGCGTTCTCTTTGCCTCGGATTAGAAAATTAAATGCTGACAGCGCAGCCATGATGCACGAGAGCGGTACAGGGGGCCCGGCTAAGTACGGCGTAGTCGGCCAGACGCCGCTGACTTCAGTCGACTCCGTCAACATCCTCGACAACACCACCTATGCCCAGCCAAGAGTATGCTGGTTACTCTCTTTGTCTGAGATAGTGGACTGACCCCGCGTCCAGGTTGGCAATGACACCGCCACGGTCGGATATTTCAAGACGACCCTGCAAAGCGGCGTCGTGGCAGAGCTGTCGGCCTCCAGGCACGCCGGCATCATCACGTACTCGTTCCCCAGCCACGAGAAATACGTCCTCGTCGATGTCTCTCATGTATGAGATGTCCTTTTCTATACATTCAACCTTCATAGACAGCTAGGCTAACTCCAGAAGTACCTCCCCGGCTCGCCAGGCAACCCCAGCTCGCAGTTCTACGTCGGCGGCGAGATCGAGATCAACGACGATGGCAAATCGTACCAGGGCTATGGCACCTACATTGGCGGCTTCAACAATGGCAAGTCTGGGCGATACGGCCTGCCAGCTATACCCCGTTATATCCAGTTGCATGCTAACAAACTCAAACTAGGTGCTCCGTTTACCATTTACTTTTACGGCGAATTCTCTACAGACACCAAATCTGCCCAGGTCTTCTCTGGTGCAAACACAGACCCGATCCCACGGTACCATGTAATGGCCGGGGCCGACATTCCACAGCCGGTCTATGGCAATCAGACAACCAAGGCCTCGTCCGGCCCTATGAACGACCGTGTTGGCGCTCTCTTCGGTTGGGACGGCGATTCACCGGCGCAGATTTCGTCTCGCATCGGAATTTCCTTTATTTCGACCGCCAAGGCAAAGGCCTATATTGCCTCGGAGATTCCCTCGTGGAAGGTCAATGACACAGTCTCTGACGCAGTCACGGAATGGAACCAGGACGTCTTTAACAAGATTCAAGTGCCCGTCGACGACTCGGCCAACATGACCCACGTGCGACTCTTGTACAGCTCACTATACTTTACGCATCTCATGCCGTCGGACAGGACGGGCGAGAATCCGCTATGGGAGTCGTCCGTGCCGTCGTGGGACGATTTTTACACTTTGTGTAAGTCATACCAGCTTGAGCCGTGTGTCTCCATCTCACTTTGGCTTTAGGGGATATTTTCCGCTGCACTGTCAGCTTGTACCACATCATCCAGCCGACATACTACGAGTCTATGATCCGTGGCATCGTCGACATTTACACGTGAGAACCACCACTGCTTCTTATTCTCCTCTTGCTAATTCATTATCAGACACGAAGGCTTCATGCCCGACGGACGATCAGGCAACTGGAACGGATTGACGCAGGGAGGCTCCGACGCAGACAACGTGCTCGCCGACGCCTACGTCAAGGGCCTGCGCGGTGCCATCAACTGGACAGAGGCATACGCCGCCATGGTCAAGGACGCCGAAGTCATCCCATACAACACCTTTGACCCGACCGACCTCACCGGCAGCACCAAGGAGGGCCGTGGCGCGCTCGGCGACTGGCTCGAACTCGGCTACATCTCAGTCGACCGCAACTCGCGCTCCCTCTCACGCACGGTCGAGTACAGTCTCAACGATTTCGCGCTGAGCCAGGTTGCTGCCGGCGTCAAGCCGGAGGATCAGCAAAAGTATCTGAAGAGGTCGGCCGGGTGGCAGCATATTTGGGATCACGAGGTTAGCAGTTTGAATTTCACGGGGTTCCTGGCACCAAAGCTTTCGAATGGCTCCTTCAACCATACAGGGTATGATCCGTTGTACTGTGGCAACTGCGAATGGAGTGCCATTACGTATGAAGGAATTCCATGGGGTGGGTTTTCTCCTTTATTCATCTTTTTCACTATTGATATTTATTCTATTGCAGAGTATTCTTTTGTCATTCCTCATGACATGCAAACGTTGATCGAGTTTATGGGTGGAAACTCGACTTTTGAATCCAGACTGGACACTATGGTATTTCTTCGCCTGTCTCTCTCTCTCTCTCTAGACCTAGCTAACTGTTTAGTTTGTGCCTGGCCTTGCAAAGCAGAACCTCGGAGCCAACGGTGCCGGCATAACGACACTGATGAACATTGGGTACGTCCAATGTTTTCTAGATCATATGGCAGCTGGCTAATAGTGAATAGAAACGAACCCGATTTCATGACCCCCTATTTGTACCACTACATCAACAAGCAGGCTAAATCGGTGCAGCAGACACGCAATCTCAGCACTACATAGTAAGCATGCCGTCCGTCGTGTATAACGCGATCTAACAGCTTCCCCAGCTTCAAAGACGCTGCATACGGCGTCCCCGGCAACAGCGACGCCGGGGCCATGAACTCCTGGCTGCTCTGGCAACTTCTGGGCCTGTACCCCGTCGTCACACAGCCAGTCTACCTCGTCGGCTCACCCTGGTTCTCGGAAATTAACATGACAGTGAATAATAACAACACCGTCCACATCACCGCCTCCGGGCTCGACCAGGGCTTCTACGTGCAGAGTCTCAAGGTGAATGGCAAGAAGTGGAACAAGAACTGGCTGGAGCATGACGACGTGTTTGTCAACGGCGGTAGCATCGAGTTTGAGTTGGGTGAGGATATGAAGAACTGGGAAACCGGCGCTGTGCCGCCTTCGCCGGGCCATTATACTGTGTAGACAAAAGTTAGGTAGAGTAATTGTCGTGCATTCGTTTATCATCTTGTCATCATCTAGTTATCATCTCGTAGAGTAGTCTATTTATGAAGCAGGCATCGCCCGCGCCATCTTCTTTGCATGCTGGTCGCGCCGGCGGTGATTCGCGCCTCGGCCGCGGGCTCCTCCTCCTCGTCCTCCTCGCCCTCCCCGATTCGGACCACCACTACCTCTCCCTCTACCTCTGCCTCGCGCACTTCCAGCAGACCGGTCGCCATCACCATCCTCCTCCTCGTCACTGCCCAGATCCGCTTTCGGCTTTCGATACGCCGTTGCAGCAAGATCCGGCTGGCCTGCCGCTGCTCCTCCTCCTGCCACGCCCACTCCAAGCGCAATCTTCGACTCCAAACGAGCCTCCTTCCTCGGATCCCGCTGCAGCATCACCGCCCACCCCTCAATCGCCTCGTCCGTCATGCCCATCTCGCGCTTCAGCGCCGCACGAGGCGGCGACCGACGCGTGTTCGAGTCACGCGCAAACAGCGCGGGCGTGGCCTTCCAGGCTCGATACAGCGCAATGTCCGTTTCCTCGGCGGAGCGACCACTGCGCTTTTCTTCGGTGTCGGGCGCGTCCACTGTGCCGCCCACGTCTGCCACATCGTAGGTATCGTCGCGCTCGTCGTCGTCAGAGTCAAACGTCGCGAGAGCAGACAGGATGGCGGCTTTGTTGGTAGCGTGCTGGCTGCGGTCGGCAAGGAGCGCGTCCGCGGTAGTGTCGCTGGCGCCGCGGCCAAAATGAAGCTTCGCCTTTTGGCCAGAGTCGGAGGAGAGAGCGGCTTGCATGAGCGGGTCGTCTTTCATGTCGATGTTGCGTGTGAATACTGGTTGTTCGGGCAAGTCCGGGGTATGATGATGAGGTTCTAGCACGTCATGCGCGAGGCCAGTTTCTGGTAGAGGTTCAGAAATGTCCAGAGATTTGAGCTCTGTAGACATAGAGTCTTCTAGCAAATGCGCCATTATCGTCTCGACGCTGTCGTTGTAAAAGTCCAGGAGTCGGAGTACATATCCAGCGCCGAGGTGCGGGAAAAGGTCTTGGATCTGAGTAATTAGAGAGAGCTTGTGTGCATGCACGTCTACAGGGGCCTTTCCCTTGTCTGTTCTCTTCTTGTGCCGTTGATGCCGATGGTGAAACTGTTTCATCTCTTGCTGATACGCTCGCAAAGAGCTGACCAGGTCCTGGCCGCGTTTCTGCGGCGCAGAGACGAGATAGCGCTCAATCCGAACCAGCATATCGGTACTGCACACCAGGTCCGAAAGAAGTCCGGGTTTTTTGCTGTCCTTTGAAGCGCTGCCTACCCCCGCGGCAACCCTGAGGGTAAACAGATGGTCGAGTAAAAGCGACAGGTTTGGTTTGGCTGCTTTGAGCAGCGATGTTAGCCCTACATAAGCATTGGCAGTCAGAGCGCTTTGCAAGCTGCTGTTGCTGCTGCTGCCTGGCTTGTAAGCGTCGTAAAGCGCGTCCAGATAGTCAGACCCGGTCATCAGCACATGGCCGACCTGGGGAAGCGTCGCGGCGAGGATGGTGAGTCTCCGGAGATCAGTTATAATAATCCGCTGCTGCTCAGCTGTCGGACTCTGTTTCTGCAGCTGCTTCATAGTCTCGTTTCGGCCCTTTTCCACACTGGCCGTGATCTGCGCGCTATACCGGGTCCACACTTCCGACAACAGCTCTCTCAGCGCCGCGGCGTGCGAATGGTAACACTGGCTGAAGTCGCCCAGCAGCCTCCAGTCCAGCAGTCCGCCATCTCCTGGGCTGCTCGTGTCGAGATAGTACCGCCTGGCCAGGCCAAACACCGACTTGCGCAACCGCCTCGTCTTCCGACTGTCGTACGCGCCGCCATGCACCCTCGCATCGCCATGTGCCGTAAAGTACGAGGCCAGGAACGGCAGGCTGAAGCTGTGCACGCTCGCGCATTTCCCGAATTCGCCATCGCCGTGGTCGGGGGTGTGCAGGCGCAGCTCAGTGAGCAGGATCCATGCGTCGAGTATAGCTCCCCATGCTTCATTGGGGATGGCCGGCCGCACTGGCGGCGGCGGGACGGGGACTAGGAGGGGCAGGTCCATGGCGCGGATGGGGTGGGCAGTGGGAGAGGAAAGGCAGGGACAGCGAGGCGCACAGAGGGGAGGAGGATTGTTATATAGCTGTGCGGATGCATGGTCGTGGATGAAGACGACAAATGAGTAATTCTTAGTCGTGATTCACGGTCTTGTTTCGTTGGTCGTTGCATTCCATCAGGATACCGCTGAGTCAGCTCCCAATACGGCCTAGCGCGGGCCTAACCGAGCCGCCAAGACTTGCGCAAAAGACACAAAACCACAAAATTCTCGTCGACTTTTGGACTTCGAGATTCGAGAGCAGTCACGTCAAAATGTCTTTCCAGAAGCCCGAGAAGGATTTCGGCGAGGGACCGGTGCGTCTACGCTTCAGCCCGCTCCAATATTACTTCCAGCGTCTTGTACTGATTAGTATCCCACGCAGAAAGTCCACAAGATCCGCATCACCCTCACCTCGCGCAAGGTCGCCTCGCTCGAGAAGGTCTGCCAGGAGCTCATTGAGCGCGCCAAGACCAAGTCGCTCACTGTGAAGGGACCTGGTTAGTCCACAGACGTGATTTCGTATCTTGCGAACGACAAGCTAATAAACACTGCACAATAGTCCGTCTCCCGACCAAGACCCTGAACATCTCCACCCGCAAGACCCCGAACGGTGAGGGTTCCAAGACCTGGGACAAGTACGAGATGCGCATCCACAAGCGTCTCATCGAGTGAGCCTCCTCCCTTTCTCTCGTCTTCGGAAAACCAGTACTAATGGAGAAAAAAAAAATAGCCTTCACGCCCCTACCGAGACCGTCAAGCAGATCATTATCAACATCGAGGCCGGTGTCGAGGTTGAGGTTACCATTGCTGCTTAAACGGGACTGCATTGTTTTGGTGGTTGTTGGATTTGACTACGGCCAGTACGAGCACGTTTATGAGCATATCCATGATGGGTTACGACAAAAGTCCGGTAGAGATTCAGCGATAATAGTCAAAATGAATAAAAAATGGGAAAGACCAGACGTGCTTCGTGTAGGACATTGACATTAGCTATGGTTGATGCTTGATTAACCCTAATCCCCTCTCTCCGCGCATGACTCGCAGCGACGAGCCTGGGACTGCGAAACAAATTCACAACCACCTGCGTAGTCCTGCTTGATTCAACGTCGCCCAGCTCGGGCTCAAGACCGAGCTGGACGCCGCCAAGCCACGCGGGCAAACATGGCCCGTCCGGCAGTATTCCGATGAGATGAGAGTCGAACGCATAAAAAATCAAATGTATTGGTAGCTCAGTTCCTCAAATTTCCTTTTTTAGAGGAAACCCCCCTTATATGTGAGTTGCCAATAATATAGCTATACTCTAGCCTTGCTAGATCTTCTTTAATCTGGTTAAATCAGCTCTCCAGATTATATCTAAGAGCACTCCCCAAGCACTGATTCTACACTGCGTTCTGTCCTGGCGTTCATCACCACCTGCCCTTGTATTTAAAAACACGTCAAAACCCGGTTGTTATTGGTTATCATTCACATGACGACAAGGAGGAGATTTTACGGAGAACTGCGTTTGTATTGGCTGCTCGAATCGTAGGTCTACGCCATGAATTGCTCGCCCAAGTCCAACTATGCCTCGACATCCTCGACATCCTCGACATGAGCCGCAGAGACCTTGTTCGCATCAATCTGCTTCCCACTCGCAGCAACCCGGCGAGCCTCGGCCTCGATGGCTTCCAATGGCCGCGCAGTCCCCTTGGCAACCTTGTCGCCAATCGGAATGATCGTCTTGTGTCCAGAGTCGCGGTCGAAATAGGCGTCCAAGTCCTCGAGCGTTCGATTGGCTGTCTCGGGGTAGAGGAAGTAGACCACGGCGATGAATACAAGATTGAAGCAGGCAAAGACTGGATATGGCATTAGTACTGGACTTTGTAAAGTTGATATCTCAACCTACTGATGTAGAATCGGTAGCCGATGTTTTGAATGCCAGTCGGAGTGAACTGAGTGCAGACAAAACCAAACAGCTGAAAAAAATGTATATATCAGTATGGCTGTTAAAATTTTGAATAGTAAGCTAAAGGAAGTACCCAGTTTGTTGCCGTCGCTGCTGCTGCTCCTTGGGTACGCATCGCCAGCGAGTTGATCTCCGCTATTACTGAAGTTAGAAATTTATAAAAAAAAGTTTGAAAGAGGAGAGGAAGGGAAAGTGGAAAGCTAACATTGGTATACCCACGGCACCATGCCCCAACTGAAGCCAAAGACAGCGTAGTAGAAGAAGAGGAAAGTAATTGCGACTGCACCCCACTATTCACAAGTTATTTTTCTGTTTGTTTCATACGATGCTTTGCACATGTGTACCTGGAGAGGCGCATGCGCAAGCAAGGCCACCGATATCGCCACCATCAAGTATGCAAAGCACTGCAGAGTAAGACCGCTGAGCATCAAGGAGCGTCGACCAAAGCGCTCAATCATCCAAAAACACATGCCCGACGAGATCATGTACGAAGTTGCGTTGCAGCCTGTCAGGATCCGTGCCATGAGTTCGGTCTGCCCGATATTATGGGTCAGGATAGTCGGAAAGTAATAGTTGAGTGCATTGATTCCGCCAAATTGCTAATCAGTGTCAGAATACTTTTTCCTCTTAAATATTCTTCAACTAACCTGCATAAATTGCCCTCCACATCCCAGCAGCAGTCGTTTCAAATGTCCAGAACGGTCGTTGTTGGTAATAACCTCTCGGAAAGATATTTGAGATTCTCGTTCGGTCCGGATCGCACCGAGAATGGAAGCAAGTTCCTTCTGGACAGTGGAATCGTCTAAAGATAGTCCTTGTCCAAGGTATCGTCGCAGCGAGTCGGTGCCTTCTTCCAGTTTGTCGTGCATGAGAAGCCAACGCGGACTCTCCGGAATGAAGGGCAAAATGGAGACCATCACCAAGCAAGGCACAATCTATTGCTTGTTAGCCTCGTTTTTAGTTTCCAGTTAGAGAACACAAATATACCTGCAGAGACAGCGGAAGCCTCCACTGCCATCCTCCACTTGCAAAAGAGCACGCAAGAGTGAGCCACGTTGCAGCACAGTAAAACACTACGTTATGCAGGACCACAATGACAGACAGCTTTCCTCGCCGTTGTCCACGGCACGACTCGGCTTGGTAGATTCCGCAGGTTGAACTGGTCATTCCTAGGCATATACCGTCAGAGTCCATTGCATCAGTTCCAGGCATGTTCGGACTCACCATTCCCAATGCCATTGATAACACGACCAACAATCAGTTGAGGAAAGGCTGTTGCTGAGAACTGCAAAATAGCTCCAATAGAACTTATGGCCGCACCAACCCTCAGAGTGTTCTTCCGGCCAAGTTTGTCGCCCCAAGTGGCTGCTCCCAGACAGCCAGCCAAGTTTCCCAGCTGGGAACATTCGATCAGCAAGCTTTCTACAACACAAAGGTCAAGACGGCCAACTTACAGAAAAACAACTCGCAGTTATACCCTGTATATTCGAGTTCTTTGTCTGAGGAAACATGTTGATGAAATCCGGGCTGATCAAGACACCGCTGACAACACCCTACAACGCACTGAGCTGCGTCCATATATCCAATATCATCTCCAAAGAAGGCCACGTACCTGATCATAGCCATACCATGCCTGCGCTGCCGAGTTGGCAGCGGTCAAGGCGATCTCCAAAGCATAGCCTTCCAACATGGTGGTTGTCAAACAAGACACGATACGTTGCTCACAGTCAGTGGAATGCGACCCATGCGAGCATGTCCAGAAAACTGGGTCACCAGCGCCCATTTATTCGCATGGCATCACACAGTACTCGATCATTCTCCACGGCGCATAACAGTTCCCCCACCTCCAGCCCCCCCCGCAAAAACTACCCTCAAACCCCAAAAAACATGCCTGTTAATCCCCAGATGGCGCGTTTCGCGTCATCCAACGGGCCGGTCCCGTCGACTCAGCCATATCTCCGGTGCACGACAAACAAGAGCCAACGGGCCATGTTCCGCCCGAATCGCTTGCCAATGCCTGCGCTAAATGTCTGCTAACTCTCGTCCGAGAAACTGGGAGCTTTGTCTCCAAGGGGCGATTGGGATATGGCCCGCGATGTGTGACGTAGATCTCCATTCGCAACGTGGTGCAAACTGGAGTGAGCTTGCTCGCGTAAAATGCCTCAAGCAAGGTTGTTGCCGAGGCTGGGAGATTCCAAAGGATTCTTATCGAAGATTTTAAGAGTTCACTGCTCAGCTCAAGCCGAGTCTTGCGACCTGGAATGAAGTCCGAGGATCCCTGGACTCGCCCAGATCAAGGCCTTGAACACGCAAACAACATTTCAAGTTGAATGAATGAATAATATTCAGAATAAAAGTTGCATCTATGGCACCAAACAACCAAACCCAAAACTCCAGCCACGTTCAAAAATGATTCAGCTTCAACATCACAGCCAGGCCTGCCCAAAACTCAAAACCGACGCAGTCCGTCGTGATAAACCACCCTGCGGTTTATAAACACAGAATCATAGACTCCATTCAATAAAATATATATGCAAAAGTTGAAGAAAAGTTTCGTTCTCATCATGACTGCGTCGCAGGCGCTGTCACTGTCGCTGTCGACCGCCCAGTGATGTAGTTACTGTTCATTGGGTCCACCTAATGAGCAAACCAAGATGAGCTTAAACTACAACTGTTTCCTTGGCGCTTGGATACAATTTCGTCTTTCAGCCGCTGATCGTACTTTTTTAAAACCACTCTCAACATCATGCTATTCGAGGAATAAGAGCATGTCAATTAAAAGAACGCATATTCTCCACCGCAACACTCTTGCTCATGTTGTTGACCTTGTATACACCAACAAGGCGAGAAGCAAGTTCAAACTGTCACAAGCGTTAGACAAAGACTATGTATACTTGAATGAAATACTTACCATGTTGTTGCGGAGAGAAATGACAATGAACTGGGCATTCTTGGTTCTCTCTTTAATGTACGCCGCAACGATAGAGACCTGTTTTCTTATTAGTATGAATTCTTCAAAGAAACTTTCCAAGTAGTATCCTCGAGCTTACATTTCGGAAATCAAGAGCAGCATCGATTTCGTCCATCACATAAAGAGGCGTCGGCTTGTAATGATGGAGGGCAAACACCAGAGCCAGACTGGACAGTGTTTTTTCGCCACCAGACAAATTGCTAATGTTCTTCCAGCTCTTCTTCGGAGGCATAACAGAGAACAGAATACCTTCCGAGAAGGGATCGAGGGAGTCGACAAGTTCCAATTCGGCGTTTCCACCCATGGTGATCATCTGGTACATCTCCTTCAGGCGGAGGGAAATGGTACTGAAGCCTTCCATGAAGCCCGTCAGACGAGCCGATCGAAGACCATCCAGACGTTCCTTGGCAGTATCGCGGCTAGCAAGTGCCTCGTTTAGGTCTGCTGATCGAGACTCGTACTCAGCCACCCTGCGACGATACTCTTCAACCACCGAGAGATCGACAGACGCATTCTGCGTCTTCTCCTCGAGTGCCGCAATGACTGCTTTGAGAGATTCCTTGTTCATGTCCTCGAGTTCGTCGGCAGTGAATGTTTGTAACTCGGGAACTTCCTGGTCGTCTCCTAGGTCACTAACGTTCTGTAGTGTCAGTTTACCCAGCTTCTCTTCCCAATACCGACTGCGTTTCTCGTTCTCAGCCAGGATCTTTTGGTTCTCGTCCAGTTTGTTGCGCATCTCAATCTCCTGGGCTCGTGTCTCGTTTAGCTCGTCAGTCTTCTCATCAAGCTCCTGCTTTAGCGTTTTCAGCTCGCCACGTTTCGTCTCAAGTGCCTAAATACTGTAAGTAGTTGTCTTTAAAGTAGTTTGCAGGCACTGACCTCTTGAGCCTCGTCTGCTTTCTGTCTGGAGCCTGACGCATCATCTGCTTGGCTCCTGACATCTTCCTCAAGTTTCTCCATTTCCGTATCTAAATGTTGGCTTTCCTTTTCTGCCTCCAGCCGGGCCTTTTCGTGTTTCTTAATCAGCTTCTCGTTCTTCGACTTTGCAATCTCTGCATTAGAGATTTCCTCTGAAAGAAGATTGATCTGTTCCTTTAGCCCGTCGACCTTGGCTTTCTGGCTCCTCAAGCGTACACCGCCTACTTCCATAATCTTGGCTTGGAGCTCTTGAATCTCTTCCTCAATACCAGCCATATCGCTGCGGAGATCGTCAACTTCGTCTTGCAAAGAAACCTTCTGCTGCTCAAGGATTTGTGCACGACTCTCATCAGACTTGGATGGTTTATGCTCAACGCTCAACTCTTTCACACGGCGCTGGGCATCCACAAGACTGCGCTTGCCACTTTCGATCTCAATCCCAATCTTCTGAATCTGGGTTTCAAGTCGAGGAATTTCCTCAGACTTTTGCCGGATAGAGGCCTCAAGCTGACGTTGCTTTTCCTGGAATGCTTTAAGCTTCTTCTCCATATCGTCGCGGTCATGCTCGAGTTTTTCCACTTGCTCTTTGGACGTCTCGGCCACTTGTTTAGAAGACATGCCGCCCTTTGCAACACGGGTACCTCCACCACTCATGGTACCAGACATATCGATGAGTTGTCCGTCAAGTGTAACGACTCTCCACCGTCGGGCGCCGTACGCAATTCTGTTCGCTTGTTGCAGATCCTTGGCAACTAACGTGTTTTGCAACACACTGTAGAAGGCCGCAGCGAATCGGGGCTCCTTTGGCTTGATCAAGTCAAAGAGTCGCGGGACACTTTCGGGAGTATAAATAGAAGACATGTCTCGCTTCGGTAGACGGTCGAGAAGGATAAAGTTTGATCGACCAAGATTGTTCTTTCGCAAATAATCAATGCATTGTTGACCGACTTCTACGGTGTCGACCACCATGTTTTCAAGAGCAGGACAGGCAGTGGATATGGCGACATCGTATTTCTCATCAATCGTTCCAAGGTTGCCCAGTCTCCCGTGGAACCCATCAATACGACCGGATTCCTTGAGTCGCATTAGACCGGTAAGCACGCTGCCACGGTTCTGTGTGCTGGCAAGGCTAGCGCGAGCCTCTTCTGCTTTTTGTCGAGCACTGGAAACGTGCGAGCGAAACTCGGGCTCTTTCTCCGACAGTTTCTTGAAATCCTCCTTGAGAGATTCAACTTCAGCTTCAAGTTCAGTCTTGTCTTGGTGTTTTTCCTCGAGGTCTGCTTCCTTGTTGGCGAGGCTCTCTTCGATTGAAGCGATCCTGGCCTGGGCCTCCTCGAGGGCCTTAGCTCCAGCATTGCTTTTCTCGTTGAGGATGTCGAGTTCACTCTGTGTCACCGCAATACCTGAAAGCTTGTCGTTGATTTTGGCGTTCCACGGTTCGAGAGACTTTTGTTTCGCTGCGATCTGATCTGAAAGTCCTTCTGTTTTTCCTTTGAGGCTTTCACGAATTGCACCGAGTTCCTCTTCTTCGACCCTCATCTCATCCTCGAGCTGCGTAATCTCGGCGGACTTTTTCTCGATATCATACGCATATTTTTCAACGAGACTGTTGCACTCCGAGCCTGCCAAGCGACTGGTCTGCAGAGTCTTGTCGAGCTTCTTTTGTTTCCCGACCAAGAACTTCCTCTTCTCGTCAAATTTGACTGTCTCTTTGTCGTATTTGGCCATTTCCTTAATCATCGCCTGTGTTGCTTTTTCCATTGATTCGTATTCTTTGGCGCTACGCTTGTATATCTTTTCGAGTTCCTTGATTCCGGATTCATTGCCTTCGTGCTTCTCAAGTTCCAAGTTGAGCAACTCTTGCATCTGCATAATGGCTTCTTCGGTGACCCTGGTGTTGTTTCCACATTCCGCTATGTAGATTTGATATAAAGCAGACTGCTTGACAGTCAAATCGTTCTCGTCACGCATATATGCGAGGGCTTTGTTTTTCTTGTCTTCTAGACCCGTTTTTTCTTTCTCGACATGCTGGACACGGTTGTTTTTCTCCACGCAAACGTCATTCAGCGCTTCGACCTCGGCCGCCGCTTCGTCAATTGGCGTTTTGTACTTGGAAGTTCCGATAATATCCTCGAGATACTCCAAAAGTCCATCTTCATGCTCATTGGCAGCCTTGGGCTTCATCTGCGCGATCGATTCGACTTCGCCCTGCAAAATCAAGAATCGCTTATGGTCCAGGTCGATGCCGCGATCTTTGAGGAATGTTGTGACTGTTGTGAAATTGGCCTCCTTGTTGTTCATGTAGTATTTGCTGGAGTTGTTCTTGAAAGCTCGTCGCGATACGACCAATTGCGATTCTGGGACAACCTTGTGAACACCTCCCGGCATATCCATGACCTCTTGGAAATGGACTTCAACTTCACAATAGGGCAAGTTTGGAAATTGGGCAGAGTTGTGGATCAGGGCAGATATTTTTCCTTGTCGCATTTTGCTGGCACGGAAACCAAACACGAACAAAAGTGAATCGATGACATTGGATTTTCCGGATCCATTCGGGCCAACGACGGAAGAAAAGGATACATGAAATGGACCAACAAGTTGTCTGCCAGCGTAACTCTTAAAGTTTGTAAGGACAAGGTGCGTAATTACCATGCGTTGGCGAGGGGCAGTAGGCTCCTCGGCAACGGGAACTCCTAATGAACGCGATTTCAAGACAATGTCCATTGGCTTTTCCAGGTTGGTTGACATTGGGTTGATGATAGAAATTTCAGATTTCTGCTCATCAGCTTCGGACTTGGTCGGGGCGGGAGACGACTTGTTCACAGCGGACTGTGTGATGTCGGAGAGGGGGCTGTTGAATTCTCGGCGCGTTCGCGGGGACGCTTCGGGCGATGCTGAAGGAGAAGGAGTAGGAAGTGAGGACAGTTCTGCAGCAGGCGTCGCTGAATCACGGCTCTTACGGGAACTTGCTGCCCTCTTTCTCTTCTGAGCTGCCCGAACCTTCTCAGAGGGCGATTCAGGCTCTTCCTGTTCTGCCAAGACCGTGGACTCCTCTTCTTCCTCCTCCTCCACGGTCTCAGCAATTTGTGACGATTCCTCCTCTACTTCCGCCTCAGGTGCTGATTCCGGTTCTGTTTCTGGTTCTGGGGTCGGCTCTGGCTTCGCGGACCTCCCTCTCCGGCCGCCTCTAGCAGAGCGCTTTGGAGGATGCACGGGAACATCTGAAACTTTGCGGCGACCTCCTCGTCGCGGGAGCACCTTCTTTGGGACGGGGGTGCTGTCCTGTTCGTCCTCGTCGTCTTCACTGACATTGGAGTGGGACGGCGTGGGAGTGACGTTGCCGGCATCTTCTTCTTCAGAAACCTCATCGGCAATTTGGCTCTTGCGTGCCGCCGCGCGCCGCGATGGCCGGCCTCTCGCGATAGCGGCCATGGTGGGTGTTGGGGTGTGTTGCGATGATGTCGAGAAGAAGGTTCCCGGCGGTGGTGCTTGCTTTGTTTTGGGTGCGGATTGTTTATTCTGCGCCCGAAGAGGCAAGGCGCCCTTTTCTGCCGTTGTTTGGCGGGCTGGAGCTGTTCACCGCCTTTGCACCATCTCGCCTTGTCGCGACCACGACCACAACGTGTCTGACCAGCCAGACACAATACAGACGTCTTCTGGTTTCGAAAAAATGGCGACGTGGGAGTCCTTTGACGCTGTTTTCTACTTTGACCGCAACTATGCGCACGACAAGAAGACGCTCGACCGCATCGTCGCAAACCGTCGATCACTACAAAACCAATTGTTCATCGATCGCTTGCTCCAGCTGATGGGCGTAAAACCAGGTGCGATGATCCAGGCATTTTCAACCGGCCTTTTGCTAAACATTGCATAGCCCAGGAGCTGTATCCACCAAAGACGAACCGCGACCTTCGAGCCCTCTACAAACAGATTCTCGCCTCGCCGTTTCCCGACCACCAAAAACAGGCCGTGATCTACTACCTCCTCCGAGATTGTCGCGGGTCCAATGAAGCCATATCTCATTTCACACGGGGATGCTTTCTCCCAGACAAGTACCAGCTGTTTATTGACGGGATCTGGCACCTAGACCGCCTCGAATTTCGAGTACGTTGATGCGAGTAAATGTGTGTCTGGGCAACGGCTAATGAAGCAATCGCAGCGAGCATTGGAGTATCTCACTGAACCGTCTCTCATACCTACGTTCCCCGACGAAATCCTCTACGTCTTGACACAGCAGAATCTGCCAAAGCATGACGACTCCTTGGCCATAGCGTACCACCTTACCGTCTCCCCGCCACTCGCGTCTGAAAAAGTGCAACAAGCGTACTTTGAAACGCTCTGCCGCGCAAACATCACAGAGGCATTTTACTTTACCCGAAACTACGACAATGAATCGCGCCGCCAATTTCTTGAACAACTCGTCATCTTTGTCCACAAGACCCCCGCCGGGCCTTTGAGGGGAACTCGTGCCATGGAACTCGTCAATCTCCCGTTTGACGAGCAGGAGGAATTTTGGTTCGAGAGCTGCTTGTTGGCTGGAAAGGCTGCCGCCCTTTCAAGCGCTAAAGATACGGTCCTAATGCGACGGCTTGCCACTGGTAAAATGCAGGGTCTGCCAGCTAGCCTTGAATCATTAGGTGGACCTAAAATCGACGGCATCAATTGGGATGATCTCCGGCAGAGCGTAGACAGGAAGAGTCTTGTATGATCTGTGTATTAGTAAACTTTTTTTTCCTTGTCTCTGGTTAATACTCGCATGGGTTCGATGGTGTTTGGGATGGCGCTCAGCGGTACACGCGTTCGGGAGATCACTTCATTGCTACACATATCAATTTATCAAATCAAATGGGTAGTTAACTTATCAGTTTTTAATTTTACTAATTGTCAAGATTTTACGGGATTGCATTTACATTTCAAATCAATTGATGTTGAAGGTGGCATCTAGATATATATATCGACACGTGCATACATACGTAGTTGACATATATGTAGTGGACACCAATGATTGATGTACCAATTCCTGTTAATGATCATAATGTGCCTGCAGCCACAATAAATATTCATAGAAGTATCTACCAAACATAAACCCTCTATCTCATCTAACCACGTTATAATTCCAAATACAACATCCAAGCGTTAAATACGGGGGACATCTGGACATCTGGGGACTTAGGCTCGGCCAATCAGACGGCCGCGGGACAAACTTCACTCGCGCCGTCGACAACACTTGAACACTGCTCGAACACGCGACTGCGCGCCGACCTCAACATTGAACCGACCAAGGCTCGTGTTCAGAAATCGCAATCGAGCCTGTGGTGTCCTAGGTGACGATGCCGGCCGTCTGTTCGTTCTTCCAACAGGGTCGCTGCCGATATGGAGGTAAGTGATAGGCTCCGCCAAGCTTGAAATGCCTGGCCGCGACACCTCGAGATAAACACAACATTTGAAGTGACCAGAGTTTTGCTGACTGGACCAGACCGATGCCGATACGAACACCCAGGCCAGACGACGTCTGGGTCATCTGCCAATCGGTTCAGCGCTTTGAGTTCTGCCGCCAGCACTCCGTCAAACGCAGGCAAGTTCCGCTTTTTTTTTGTTCCGAGTCGGCGCCATTGTGTCGACGGCCGTGAGACCTTCACCATGCTCTCTTGTTGATTTTCATGTCTATGGGCCATCTATCATTCTGATCTGTTCCTATTTCTCGTTGAATCAGTTGTCTATTTGCATGCAAAGCCAAAATGTACCTTTTTAACATAGCAACAGGACCACCAGGACGCCCCCCTCAACAACAAGACAAAAGGCAAGTACACTGCGTAGCAAAACATCTCCGCTTGTCTTGCTAACATCATTTCCTAGTTACCATGTAACAGCCGAAGCTATCCAAGCCGACCTGACTGTCGGCAAGGATCTACCATTATGGATATTTTCTGCTTATGGACCGGGCAAGAACGCCCCGAGACAGCTCTTTGGAGGCCCATCGCGGGAGCAGAGTTTCGAAGAGATGCGACTGCGTCACTATGAAGCCACTGCTGCAGGGAACATGAACCAAGCCGTTCAAGAGGCCCAGAAACTACACGAGGAGACGATGAACCAGATCCGCGTGATCTTGAGCGACCTCAACGGCGCGGTCAAATATGTCCTGGCCGGAGAGAACGAACACCCAAACCGGATTGATATCGCCGAGGGAAAACCATCTACACAGCAGCCTGCATTCGGTCAGCCAAGCGCTACCCCTACGGCTTCCACGACTCCGGCATTTGGGCAGCCTAGTGCATTTGGGCAGCCTTCATCCACACCTGCTTTTGGACAACCATCGAATCTGGGCGCACAAAAGCCAGCCTTTGGCCAGCCATCGGCTTTTGGACAACCTTCTACGCTCGGGTCCGGGCTCGCAAAACCAGCGTTCGGACAACCCTCCTTCGCCCAGCCTTCTTTTGGCCAGCCGTCGTTTGGTCAGCCATCAGCGCCGAGAGCTGCAGGGTTTGGACAACCCAGTGCAGGACCGTCCCCATTCTCACAAGCTACACAAGCCAATCCGTTGGCACAAGGCGGAGCAGCACCTTTTGGCCAGGCTACTGCGCCTTCTCCATTCGGCCAGGCCGCTGGCCAGACGACTATATCACCATTTGCACAGATTAGCGGTCAGCAGAATGCACCGGCAGGCGGAGGATTTGGACAACCATCAGCACTCGGTAGCGGTGGAGGTGGATTCGGGCAACCTTCTCAACCTGCGGCTTCGCCGTTTGGCCAGCCCCAGCAGCAGCAGACGCAGGCGCTGAATCCGTTCGCACAAGCTCCAAGCGCAGCAGTGCCAGGTGGATTTGGCCAGCCAGCAGCTGCAGCTCAGCCAGCGAAACCTAGCCTTCCCAGAGCGCCGCTGGGCCCCAAGCCGGTTATCCAAGTTGAGCAAGGCGGGCTCAACCCAATCCCCGATCTCGCAGGCGAGACGGTCCGAGACCAGATGACACAGAAGATCATGCAATGGAAAGGACGGCCGGTTGAGTACAAGGACGGCCACCCGCGATACCTCCATCCCCAGGACAACAAGACCTGGGTGCGCATTTTCTTCCCTGATGGGCCGCCTGAAGTTGCTACACTCCGGGACTGTGCCGCGCCAGACGACGAGTATACGCCGGCGGTCGCAGAGCAATATCAGTTTTTTGTACAGAATGGGTACTTTAAAGACGGGCATTTCCCGTTTGTGCCGCCCAAGACAGAGTGGGTGTCGTTTGACTTTTGAGGTCTTGCATTCATGACGGGCAGGCAGGGTTGGGCGTTTTATGGAGTTAGTTACTGGAACTGGGCTAATGAATGTACTCGATATGTTTGTACGCGGTCTGTCTGTCTAAAATTAGATTTATACTTCTTAAAAGAGCGGGCGTTGAGGAGCCCGACAACGGCCGCTCACGAATGAGAAAGGCCACTACTTCCACACTGGCTCTTATTTGCATTATTGTCCGCTCTACCCGAATTCCACAGCCATGCTTAAAACCAAGAATGCAAATTTATTGATCATTGTTTCACTGCGAGAAGCGGGGTTGGACCAGGGTCGTTCTTGGCGCGCGCCGTCACTGGCCAGGCAAGGCTTTAGGACAAAACGTCAACCAACCTCCGAGGCTCTCCTCCACTGGCGCCGTTCACCAGGATGCTACTAGCAACGCCAAAACAGGCTTCTGATTGTCCAGGCCCCGGCCTTTTCACACGTGCAGCCGCGCTAAAATGGCCGTAGAGCCCGGGACGACCACGTATAAGGGCCGAGGAGCCAGCCTTGTGTCCCTTGCGTGCAGGCTGCCTGTGAGCGTGGTGGTTTTCGCCGTCTGATCTGAGCTTTATTTTGTCGTCTTGCAACATCCCCTTTTGCCGCCTTGTTGGTCTTCATACATGGTCTGCTATGTCGCGTCGATGAGGGTTTGAACTCGAGGCTCAAGCCAACCATTGCAGGCGTATAAGTTCCTGTATCGCTGCTGCTCATATACTACCCGCATGTATCATGCCACTCTTCACGCTATGGCAGATATTGGTGATTGCACCGTTGGTTCGGGCGATCACCATCGACATCAACGACCCTGATTCCTTCAGAACGAGCGCGACCACCGTGGCCAGCGACATGATGACATACTACGCCGACAGAGCCAGCAAGGCAATTCCTGGCAAATTCGACGGCACCTGGTGGGAAGGCGGAGCGATGTTCATGGGTTTAATTCAATACTGGCACTGGACAGGCGATTCTAGCTGGAATGAGCAGTGAGTGAATCATTAATTGTTGCGGAACAAATAATTATCGGCTTGGCGCTGATTTAGATAACGGAGTTTGACAGGGTCAATGCCGGGATGGTCTGGCAGGCAGGTTCGGCGGGCGATTTTTTCACATCCAATTACAGTGGTTATTTGGTGGGTTGCATTCCCTATCTTTCATTTCAGTATGATTCTAATGAGTATAGGGCAATGATGATCAAGCGTTTTGGGCATTGGCGGCCTTGACAGCGGCCGAGTTGAACTATCCCGAAGTCCCCGAGGCACCGTCGTGGCTAAGCATGGCGCAAGGGGTGTTTAACGACCAAGTGGACCGATGGGATACGACTAGCTGCAAGGGCGGATTGCGCTGGCAACTATATCCGTTTCAATCGGGGTACAGAATCAAGAATGCCATCTCCAACGGCGGGCTATTCCAGATCGCCGCGCGACTGGCTCGATATACAGGGAACAAGACGTATGCCGACTGGGCAGAGAAGATATGGGACTGGAGCGCAACGACCCCGTTGCTGAACACGTCGACATGGTATATTGACGATACGACAACGACCCAGTCGGACTGTACAGACCATGGAGACATTCAGTGGACGTACAACTATGGCACATATCTGATGGGCGCTGCGTATTTGTACAACATGGTGAGCGGCTCTATTATTTGTTTCTGGAATGATCGACTAACTGCAGCTCAAGACGAATGCCGGCTCAAAATGGAAAGCCGGGGTGGACGGGCTACTGAACCGGACCTTTTCGACCTTCTTCCCCAGCAAATATGGCGGCAATGTCATGTCGGAGATGGCGTGCGAAACAATACACACCTGCGATCGTAATCAGATTTGCTTCAAGGGCTTCTTGGCGGCATGGCTGGCAACCACCAGCCAGCTTGTTCCGTACACACAAGCGGAAATCATCCCGAAGCTGCAATACTCGGCAGTAGCAGCAGGCAAACAGTGCACTGGGCTCAACAACCATGCACACTGCGGAGTGCAATGGTTCAATTCGACGTGGGATGGCAGCTCGGGCATCGAGCAGCAGATGGCCGTCCTCAGCCTCTTCGCAAATAACTTGGTTGCGTTTGATGAGAGGCAGAGTGGAAGCAACACCGGCAGTGGCAGTTCCAACTACACAGCCCCCAAGCAGCCAGCACCAATTACCGCTGGAACAGGGGGAAACAGCACAAGCGACCCAAGTGCAGGCTCGAGCAACACACACAACACCAACCCCAACGCCGGGTTATTGAACATCGGGACAGCAGACCGCGCCGGCGCCGGGGTTCTCACGGCGGCGTTTGTGAGCACATGGCTTGGGATGCTGATCTGGCTCGCACAGGCGGCAGCGGAAGGATAACACTCCGTCCCCTTGATAAATACAAGAGCATTACTCATGCATATGAATAGAGTATAAACACCCCTTTGTTTCGCATGCATGGGAGGTAAACCCGTCTTTGACAACAGTGCTGCCGATGCATCGCAGGAACCAGCTTCATATGCTTACCAGTCATCTTCTGGGCCAGCTGCTTCTAGTCACCCTGAGTGTACAAATTATATATTAATAGCATAGTGTGGTGCTATGCGCATTGCCCCAACTGAGCGTAGCCACACCCAACATTGGACTATGGATATAAGATTTCTTTGAACGTTGAAAACGAGACTGACACCCCGCAAACCAGCCTCATGATGCCGCAAACGTTAAGCCGAGAATGTTCTAATAATCTTATTCTTACTGAATTTGGGAATGCAAAAGTGGATCAACGCAATAATTTCCCTTCTGTGTTTGATTGCTGGAGGCGCAATATATTGCGATCCTAGCTGCGCCACCGCCTAGACGATGAGCTGAGAATCTGAGAAATTAATACAAAGACCCGCTATCTAGCTGACGGCTAGATATGATTATATTAATGACTTGAACATTGAAATCTTTAAACAATTCGACATTATGATACTTCTCCAAAGTCTCTCAGACGAACCAATGGGCAACCTTGTTTAATATTGGCGGCACCGCACACGTCGGTGAGCCCAGCATGGTGGAGAACATATCTCCTGTTTCAGCAAGTCGACGTCTGGCCCGGCAACGCCGGCATTGAGGAAATCCAACAGGTCAGAAACCAGCTCACCTATAAGAAACTGAAAGCGATGAAGGACATAGCCCCCGACATGGGCACGTATGGGAACGAGGCGGATTCAAATGACCGGGACTGGCAACAGGACTGGTTTGGAGACAACTATGAGGAGCTCGCATCAATCAAGAAGAAATATGACCCGGAGAACGTGTGTTGTATATATAGAGATGTATATATAGAGATGTATGTATAGATGCTTGGTTATGAATCTTCGTTCTCATCCATTCGCGCCGATACCATTGATGGAATTGAAGTACGGAAATTAGTACGGACAGTAAGGAGGAGAAATGGAATAGGCAGGAACAGGTTCCCCGGGCGGGTCCGCGCGGACCGGAACGGGAGGCGCTAACCGCATTGGGCGACACTCAAGGTTTTAACCTCATTATTGTTATGATGATGATGATGATGAATATTATGATTTATTACCAATGTATGAAACAGACTATCAGTGGATACAGAGTGTATGCCAAATCGCACTCGGCGATCATACCAATTTATATGCGTACGTACGCTGCTGCACTAGTGCCCCGACACGGAGCATAAGAGCGACGCACAAAGCCCTGGGTTTCGGGCCTGTGCACGCGTCAGCCTATGTACTATGTACGGTCCGCATAGTATTATGCATTATTGCACGTCAACGGTCGTACAGCCCGAGTTCCGAGCAGCTGCATTCGGAGCGCACCCAAGGAGAAACGGCAACAACCGGCAGCCATCGAGAACAAAACAAAATAGACAACATTACCAATTGTAGCAGTAACTACATGGAGTTTGCAAACCGCGCAATCAATATTAACGGCACCCGTTCCACGGTCTTCTAGGGCGGCAGGGCTAGGCCACACCGGGCCTAGCGGCGCCCACAAATCCACCGCCAAGCCCCGGCTCGGCTGGGCTGGGCTGGGCTGAGCAACGACTAGTGAGCGATTCTTTTCCTGCGCTCCCACCACCACTCACACCATACACCCAGACAACAGACACCACACACCACACTCCACACTCCACGCCCCCTCTCGCTTTGTTCAACACAGGAATCCTATCTGTCGTCTCTTTTGCATTGTGCTGTCTCTCCTCCAGTCGGCCTCCCTCTGCCGGGCTGGTCTGTCGAACCGCTCGTCCCCCCCCCCCCCCCCCCCCCCCCCACCCCCC